>CALYOO010000097.1:57325-118468 GCA_945261195.1 Cryptosula pallasiana
CTACTCATTCACAAATTCAAAAATGCCTCCAGTAGGTCATGCTAGACAGACAATGAGTCAACAGTTTGCAGACTGGTGTGCAGTAGTGAGCAAGTTCACTCATACCCAGCGGCCTGAAGTGTTCACACCTGATTCTGTTTCTCCACCTACTACGACTGCTGTGGAAAGAGGTCACAAAAGTGATGCTCAAATGTTAGCAGAAACTGATAAAGAGGCAGTATTGGGTACTCCTACAAAGATGGCACTGAAGTGGAAGCAGCCAGAAGAGGCCAATGAAGAGCAGCCATCTTGTGCCAGTGAAACTCCCACTACAACTCAGGCACAGAAAAGATCTGATGGTCATGACTCTGATTACTACCATGATTGGGTAGGGAGTGATAATCCCAATGATGGTCCTCCAGATCTTAAGAGCAAGGAGCCCACACTCACTTTCTTTGAGGACTTTCCTCCGCTTCCTACGGGGAGAGCTGCAGTAAAAAATGACAGCAAAAGCGCTATTGAAAGTAAAACTTTATATAGCCAATGCCATCTAAGGTTCCAGAATCCCCCGGGCCAGGCAGGAGTTGCCCCGGGTCGGGGGCACCCCACAGAGACACCTAGTTTGTGTATACCTGCCCAAAGACTTACAAGAGGGTTTAAAAACCATACCATCAGTGTACCAATAGAACCACTGGCAGTGAGGGCTGTACGATCTCTATGTTGTAACACCACCTCTCTGAATGATGCAGATCTCATTCCAAGCTGGGATGAGAGATATCAGCCTTTAGGCTATACTGTTGCAGACAAACAACTGGGCATTGGTTGCGTGCTTTTAGGAAAAAAGAGGCGGAGCCGATCAAAAGTAACTACTCAACCTAAACTGTCCGTAGGAGTAGTAAAAGACAGCGAGAAAAGTTTGGTGGGGGAACCACCAGCAAATGTTATATTATTGTTATTATAGCCCACAGCCTCTAATGGGGCGGAGTATGTGGGAGAATTTGCTGGAGAGTTGAGCTCACCTGGTGAGATAGCTGTAGCCGACCATAATTGCTAGTGAGGATTACACAAAGATTACAAGTTGTCTCCCCCAAACAGTACCAAGAGTAGATAATTCTGGACAATTTAGCAAGTGATATTAAGGGGTCAAAAGTCAAACAGGAGCCCGCCCCTATTCTGGTTAAGGACCAATAAGACAGTGAATAGGCGCTACGCCTAAGTAACTTACTATATGCTTCATTATTGTCATGTAATCTGATTGGTTCTGCATTATACTGTATATATTATATTTTTATATAAATATGAGAAACTGAGCCAGAGAGCTCAGTTTTATTCCTTGCAATAAAGCTCAAGCTTCAAGACTAGTCTTGTTGATGCCCTATATAGGGAGTTGCAGAATAATAAATAGACAAGCAGATTAGCAGTTGTGGCCAAGTAGCGGCAAAAAGCACTACAGTATGTAGAGCAAAAAATGGCGGATGAATGGCAGAAAGAAGTAGTTAGAGAGCAGAGCATGGTGGATGTAAAGCAGGGTATAATGGATGGAAAGTGTGATTTGGTGGATGCAGAGCAGGAGATGATGGATGGAAAGCAAGGAGTTCGGGATAGAGAGCAGGGGCTTGTAGATAGAGAGCAGGGGCTTGTGGATAGAGAGCAGGGGCTTGTGGATGGAGAGCAGGTCATGCTGAATGGAGAGCAGGATATAGTGGATGGAGAGCAGGAAATGGTGGATGGAAAGCAGGAGATGATGAATGGAGAGCAAGATATTGAGTGTGTAGATCAGGAGATGGTGAATGGAGAGCAGGAAGAGGAGGTAGCTGGACAGCCGAGCATGGTGGATGTAGAGCATGATATAGTGGATAAAGAGTATGATATGGTGGATGCAGAGCAGGAGATGATGGAAGGACAGCAAGGAGATGGTGGATGGAGAGCAAGGAGATTGAAGATGTAGCCGGGATTTAATGGGTAGAGAGTAGTAACTGGTATATATAGAACCGTAAATAGTGGAAGGAGAGCAGGAGATGGTAAATGTAGAGCAGGGGACGGTGGATGGAAATTAAGAATTCATGAATTGAGAGCAAGAGATGGTAGATAAAGAGCAGGGGACTGTGGGAGGAGATCCGTGGATGGCCGATGGCCAGTAGAAGATGGTACATGAAGAGCAAAAAATTGTGATTGGAGAGTGGGAGATGGTAAAACAGGGTTGGAAAAACGTGTTTTTAATGAAAAACCAAGCAAATTATTTATTTCTGGTTTATACTGGTTTTTATGGTTTAAACCACTTTTTATTGTGAAAATGGTGCACTCAATGCAGTCAATAGAAAGATTTTACAATTTACTGAGTTGAATGGAATGGTATGGCTCTCGATATGCCACATTCAACTTGTTAAAAAACATGTTTAATGTTTAACTCAAAACCAAACAACTGGGTGGTATGTGCAAAGACAACTTTGTGGTATGTACAACATGGCATCGACATCTAAAGAAATGACTGATTGTATAATAGAACCACATACACACTCAAACTTCAACAACTAAATGGTATTACTGTAGCAAGACACAAGATCATTGGTACTTTCTTAGTATTAAGCATTGGAGAGGTAATAAATAAAATTGTCCTGTCTTTTGAGTGCCAAGTCGATTTCATAGTGTAGAGTGTACTATCCCAAACATGAAGTTATATGAATTATATATGTGGTGCATTTTTTTTCAATAAACATCCTTTAATTCTCTGTTATTGTGACTAGCTGAAAAATTGGATTTATCGTTTTAGAATTTTAGAATAACCAAGAGAATGAGATATGGCATGAGTGAATGCTGTGAAGCAGATAACCAGCCAGTTTAGTCTTGAAAAAATGGAAATATTTTATGAACTAACAAAAAATCCCAAAAACCAAAACTTCAAAAATTTGACTAGTTTAAACAAAGCCAACCCTGGTGGATAGACAGTAGGAGATGATAGATGAAAAGCAGTGGATTGTGGATAGAAAACCGGAGATGATGGTGGAGAGAAGGAGACGCGGTGAATGGAGAGCAGGTGGGAGTAGATCAAGACCAGGAGGAGGCCAGGACATGGCGATTTCCGAGTACGAGATGACGGATGGAGACGAGGAGAGGATGGATGGAAAGTGTAATATGGTGGATGCAGAGTAGGAGGTGATAGATGGAGAGAAAGGCGATGGGGATAGATCGCAGAAAATGGTAAATGGTGAGTAGGAGGTAGACAAAAAACAGGGTATAATGGATGGAAAAGAGGATATGGTTGATGCAGAGCAGGAGATGGTGAATAGAGAACATCATATGGTGGATGGAGAACAGAAGTTTGTGAGTAACCATTCTCACAAAAAAATACAGATAACACCAAACTTGAAAGCAAAGTAACAATAATTCTTTTGATAATAACTGTTCTCATGAAAATTAAATCTGCTAAAAATTATTATAACACACAATATACGATTTAAATAATGATTAATTCGTCGATCATCTTAATATATGAAATCAACCAGAATACTTGCTAACTGCTACCATTGATAATAAAACAAACAATGTTAAAGAACGTTGAACTTGATAACAAAAGAGCAACAACAAATAACAATATGTAGGTAATGTAGAGTAGCTACGATGATCGTAGCGATGGACATATAGAGATGGGAAGGAGGTTACTGGATGGAGAGAGTGGGCCATCTTCGGCTCACGATCGGAGCTTAGCAGACGTGTCCTCACGGCTTCAAGATACTTTCAGGTACATGTTTGAGTATCCTAGAGGTAATATGTTGTTTTATCATTTTTAATAACCATTTATTTATTTATTAAGACTAATAATGATAATTAATCGATAGTAAAAATTATTATCAATAACAGCTATTTCTTATTATCAATTATTATTAATGATAAAGCAGTAATAAGTAATAATAACAATAGTAATAATAGTAGTAATTAGTTAATGGTGATAATGATAATAATTGATTTTTAAATGATAATAATTATTATTATCATATTTATTATTATTTTTATATAAAAATAATAAATACGAATTAGTAGTAGGTAGGTAGTAATTAATAAATTAATGGACCTGGCATAACAGCTTTAATAATAAAATGAATTCACATCAACAATAACACAGCAAGGGGGTGCTACAATTATTTTTTGATTGGCTCCCTCTAAGAATGTTACAGAAGTACTGAAATAATAATCAATCAATGTGTTTATTATTAGTTTGGTCTTTGCTTCTGCTGCTCCTTGTTATGTAGATCGTTGTTTTTTAGACTATGGATCCTGGTAATCTGAAATGATAGTGTGGGTAATATAGCATTTCCCCTCAAAACACAAGTATAGAAGTGGTCCAATAACAGCTGTTATAATTATCTCTTTTTTTCATCTTTCTAATCGGAATCCTGTGCATCCATGTGATACTAGCATCTCCTATGTCAATGTTTACGTTGAATAGTTATGTTGCTGGAAGCAAAATAAACACATTGTAACTGCTATGAAAAACTGAAATCCAAGATGGGGAAATATCAATACAAAAAGTTTCAGCATATTGAATAATTGTAATTGTTAATAATTATTAAAAATGAGAACATAACAAACAATTCCCTCAGCAACAGGAGAAATGCGTGAGACCTGCATGAGAGAGTGAAAAACAGGGAAATGCGTATTTCTCACGCCCAATGCGTGACAGGTGGCCAGTCTGCCCTATCTATCATTGTACAAACCTGTGTCTAAATCAACATCACACCATTCAGAACACCTGGTGCACAAAAAATGCATCGGAGGATAAATCAACATACACACAAATACACATCAATAATTACCAATAAATACATTCTAAACACCTGGTGCACACAAAAAAGGTACCCAATGGACCAGGAAAACTTCCAGGAGAACCTCCAGAACATCCAACCCACCATACAATGTATTAATCAACATTCAACGCTATAAAATTACATACATTCTCAACAACTGGTGCACACAAAAAGGTACCTAACAGGTTCTCATGGTAACTGGTGCATACTTTAAGTACCTGGAACCAGGAGAACCTTCTCCTTAGTCTCCATGACAGAGATCTGATCTCTCATTACTACTAAATTGCCTGACACCAGACAAACACCGCAAAGTGCCAAAAGCCGAGAGCCAGGAGTTAGCAGCCACAGAGTCAGGATAAGGAGACAGCGCCATCATGAAGTCAACGGATGAGTTGTGCTAGAAGTTTTGATAAATAGAAACAGTTGAATTGGGTTGATTTAAGATTAACCAGCACCTACAATAGCCTGGACAGTTTACTGCATGCCAGTTTTTGTCATTTCTAATAATTCTGTGCGCAACATCATTTTTGCAACAGTGAAATCACATTGAGCAGCTTATTTAAAACTTAATAACTGAATTTAGTCTTTTAGAAATCTTTTGATCAGTTCTTAGCTCACACAAAGTTGTGGTTATAATCTTTAGTATATCAGATTACTGTGCCATCAGCAGAAGCGCTGACTGTAAGCAGCAACAGCCAGTTTGTTCTTGAAATTCAATCACGCTTCCCTGACGCCGACGGGGACTGTACGCTTTGCGGTTTAATGGAGTTAATCGTTCCCGACAAAACTCAACTTTCACTCAGTTAGATTTAAGTTTACTAGTGATTTGAAATACTAGCACTCTTGTTAACCATAGCAATGAGTGTCTCTGCCACCCCATATATAGTTGATGATTCTAATTGCTCAAACTTAGCAAGTAGTATAGTAGCAGTTAGAGCACTCGATGAGGTTGGTAATGATGAAAATTCATAACCAGTACAAGACCCAAATCAAGACAGATTGCCTGTCAGTGCAGAGAGCTCAAAGCATATGGAGCAAATGACTAGGAAATCTAACAGGTTGGAAATTCAGTTATGTAACAGACAGCTGTTAGAGGCTTTAGGAAATTGCAGTGTCGCTCATAATACCTTTCGTACAGAAATCGCCACTAGTAGTTTGACATGCGATAGGTTAGTGTGAATACAGCAAGAATTGGAGTTAAGTCAGAATGATGTCATTGCACTCCATGATCAATTGAAATCAGCATTAAGACTTGTAGAGCCTGAGCGTAAACCTGTGCTTCAAATATATGGCGTAACTGCTGACAGTAAAAATATTGTTGCTACAGTAACTGAACAAATGAGTGCTTTAAGCGATGAAGTAAATCCGTGGTGGAATGTTGATACGAACGAAGGACCAGAACAATTCAACTCTTTAGCAATGGTTGGTGGCACTGAAAAGGGCCGTTGCGGAAGAGGCCCTTACGCTCAGCCTCTCTTTCTTTAGAGTTGAAGTGGACATCGTGGGCTACAAAACGACCTCTCCTTTGGTGGACTCAATCACGCTTTGCCAACTCCCAGAGACATCTGTGCAAGAAGGTTCACTCGTAGCTAAATAACATGTTGCTTCTAGTGGTAACCGATCAGCACTGATGCTGTTTAAAAGCATCCAAGCGAACGGGCTGGTGAAATAAGCGAGCGCTGTCTAAAGTAATCTACTCTATGCATTATTGTATAATGTTCCATTGTTGTAATTATTTTCCACTAAATATCATTATTTTATTATTAATACAAGTTACAAATAATTTGTGCTGTGGATGTTTAAAAATTATTACAAGTATCGTTTAATCAGTTCTGGTGCAAATATTTACTGTCAGGGGTTGTGTGCAGACCTAGGTAGTTGACCGATTAAAATGTTGTGCGATCAGGGACATAATTTTGAGTATTACTACTATATATAAGCTTGAGTTATTTTTATTTGTGCCAGAGCTGCCAGTGAATAAAGTTGTGCTCATACTCTGAGTAATTCTGCTTTTCTCAAATCTAACTATAAGCCTCTGCACCCACTCTACTACGTAGCAGTTATAAAACCTATGTCTCATAGTAGTAACTGCATAGACACTAGTTTAGCCGGGCAAGTTTATAAGTTAGTAGTTGCCCTGGAATTGATTGGAGATAGAGTTTGTAGCTAAATAGGCCTCCGCACCCACTCTACTACGTGGCAGTTATAAAAATCTACGTCTCATAGTAGTCAGTGCACTAACACTAGTTTAGCCCGGCAATTCTATTGACACTGCAAGTTGATACAGCCTATTAGTTTGTCATTAAGTAAACCTCGGCCTGTATTACTGCTAATAGAGGTGGTAAGTAATTACACAGCAAGTTAAATCATAATAAGAGATTAGACTATCAACTGGGCCTGTTTTCGGTCCTTCAGCTATCTACCGGGCCTGTTTTCGGCCCGCCAACTATCTATCAGGCCTGATTTTGGTCCACCTGCAGACTATCGTCTGGGCCTGTTTTCGATTCACTCACAGACTACTAACTGGGCCCGATTTTGCTCTTGCTTTTGTCAGTGAAACGGCAAAATTTTACTTCAGCTCTAAGATCAAAAATCACTTTGCTATTACAAACAATGCCAACCCCCCCCCCCCCCCCCGACCCTAAGGATTATGTTTTGCAATTACCTGACGACGAATCTGTTGCTGTCAAGCCCAAATTCATAGTCAGTCAACTATTCTGCAACTAGTTCAATAAAGTGTAAGCACAAATCTGTGTCTGTAGCAACTAAGACCTCATACAGGTCAGGTTCTTCCAGATCTAGTACATCACTACGTTTAAGGCAGGCAGAAGCCAAAGCAAACAGAGCAGCTAAAAAAGCAGTTCTTCGCCCTGAAATGGAAACCAACAGAATGGATCAAAAAACAAAACATATGCAGTATCAAATCAGCCAATAGAAATTGTAAGCAGAAATAGAAGCTGAAGAATCAAGAGAACGCATATTTTCTCAAGCATTAGCTGATGAACAGATTCGACCATTGCTCCGACCTCCGTCACTGATCAGTGAAAATCTACCAATTCAACCTCAAGGTCAGCTTGATATAACTTGGCAAACTCAACCAAAACCTTTTGACAATGAAATAAAGGTTATGCAATCACAGCAATTACCTCAAACCCAGCAGCAAGCATGAGTGCTGGCAAGTGCCCAAAGTCCAAATTGCGCATATGAGGGAAGCACCTCCATGCACAATCAATCCAGCTATGCCCAATTCCCAATAACTCCCTGCAACAACTTGCATGTTGATCAAACATCCCCCGATCACAAATAACTCTAACCAGGAAACATTTTCTGAGACACTTGCGTCAGCAATAAACTCAATTAGATTGAAACCAGCAGAACCGTCTGCTTTTTAAGCAGATCCACTCATGTACACTGATTGGAAAGTAGCATTTGAAGGCCTCATAGATGGTGGTAAACACAGACTAATACAAAAGCTAGCATACCTGCACTAGTATCTTGTTGGTAAGGCCAAAGAGAATGTCACAGGCTATTTTCAAATTGGCGCTGAAGAAGCCTTTTGAGCCGCAAAAAACAAGGTTAGGTATGAATATGGGCAACCATGTGTAATTTCAGAAGCCTATCGCTCAAAGCTTAACCAATGGCCATCTATAAAAGAACATGAAGGATATTCTTTCCATAAAATAGCTGAGTTTATGGAGTCATGCAAAACTGCTGCAACTACAATCAAAGAGCTACATTGTCCTAATGACAGGCACGAAAATGTGAAAATACTTCAGAAGCTACCGCTTTCAGTAGGTCGTAGATTAGTTCGAAAGCAACGCAGGTTGAATCAAATACACCAGTTTTTCCCAGTTTGCAAGATATATGCAAGTATTTTTTAATCAAGAAGTAGTATTAGCCAAGCTCGGGCAAAATGAGCGAGTTTAAACAAAAGGCAAACGGATGCTCAAAAAACACAAAGTAAATGCTCTGCAACGAGAAGAAAGCTACAGTGTTAGGACCAACTGAAACCAGAAACACAGAAGTTGACATAAAAGACAACGGTAGACCTAAATTGTTAAAAAAACGCTGTCTATGTTGCAAAATAGACAATCATGTCAGTTCAGAACGTTATAAACTGTGCAAACAAACACATGAGGCAATTGAGCAATTCTTTAAGGCTAATAACTTTTGCTTTGCTTGTGCCAAACCATCACACACTATGAGGGATCGTAGACGCCCTGGAAGATGCAGGAGAAAGGACTGTGGCCAACCGCATTTTACTATGTTTCAAGACCATTATGCAGTACATTTCAAAAACAAACATCGATTTAAAACTACTGAATTCACAAGTGTGGA
The DNA here is from genome assembly GCA_945261195.1 of Cryptosula pallasiana. Lineage (NCBI taxonomy): Eukaryota > Metazoa > Bryozoa > Gymnolaemata > Cheilostomatida > Cryptosulidae > Cryptosula > Cryptosula pallasiana. Next base: position 66,445 of record CALYOO010000097.1, read on the forward strand.
ACAAACAGATGAACCACAACCCCAACACAGAATATGATCAGAGAATTGGCAACCACAAATCAGGCTACAGATAGCAGATGTAAAAAACCCACACAGGTTATGTTGTGGACGTTGCCCGTTTTTGTTTCAAGTTCTACTGACCCTCACAAAGAAGTTTTAGTTTATGCGCTTCTCTATTTTAGATCCAGCTATAGCTTCATTACCCACGATACTTTATCAAAGTTAGATGCGTCCACTAGCCCAACTGACATCAGCTTGAGTACGCTCACAGATGTTAACGGTTTTGCATCAAATAGGGCTAGGGAAACTGCATGTGGACTAATAAGTCGGCGGCCATGGAAACCAAAAATATCTTTCGCTTCCTCAGCGTATAACTCAGACCAAAGTTCCCAACAATAGGGATCATACCCCAAATTCAATGTCAGTACTTGGCTGGCCTCGCCTGCAAGAACTATCATTTGAGCTGCTTTCAAAAGCGGAGGAGGGCAGTAAATTAAATTTAGGCCTTCTCATAGGAGGAATCCTCTCTCAGGCATTTATTCCTCAAAATGTCATTGTTGGTGCTGAACATGAACCCTTTGCTAAGCTAAACGATTTGGGTCGGGCCCTTATGGGTAACACTGCATCTGACTCAACCAAAACAATCACAGCTAAGTTGAACTAGTAGTAAATAGATCAGTTACCGCACCTATACGCGGATAAAACAATGCTCTCAACGCAAAGCCTTATACACATGACTCAAATCTTGAAAATGACATACTGAACATACTAAGAGCAGATTCCAAATGATCCTCATGTAAGAAGTGAATAGGCTTTCGGTAGATGACGTCCAATTCTTAAAAATGATGAATGAGGAGTTATCCAAAGATGAAGTTAGGCCCGTGGCAATGCCATTACCACTTGAATGAACACTCCCAGTAAAGAAATCCAAGGCAATGGCCTTAAACCGATTCAGGCTTTGCAAAAAAAGGCTGAAAGACCCGGTTTATTCTGATCACTACCACAACTTTATGAATCAGCTCAGTAATCAAGGCAATGCAGCAATACTGCCAACTCATAAACTAGAAAAACCAACTCATGATATATCCCTCATTTTGGAGTACACCATCCCGAAAAACCTGGAAAAATATGTGTGGTCCTTGATGGAAGCGCGAAGGTGGGAGGCATGTGTTCTAACAACTTTCTTCCTCTTCAGGGCCCTGACAAACTTAATACCCGTATTGAGACCTTGTTGAGTTGTAGCAGAGAACAAGTGGGTATCATGTGTGACCTTGAGCACAGGTTTTGTCAATTTTAAGTAAATGCCAAAGCAAGAGACTTGTCTGTTGATGGTGGCCTTACGAGTGTACACACCAAAATAAATCCTGCCGACCATACATCCAAAGGTTTAGTGTCTGGACCACTCAATAAAAGCAACTGGTTTACAGGTGGAGAATTTCTCTGTCATAAATCCACAACAATGCCAGAACGACTACCGTCCGAAATATAAGCAAATAACCCAGAAGTGAAATCATTAACTGCAATCATTCAAAAACCAGCATCTTGCCTAGCAAAACTCCTTGAGTACTTTTTGTCCTGAAAAAAACAGTCCGAGTAGCACGAGTATTTATCTCAGAGCTGTGTAGTTTGAAAAGAATAGCAGCTGATAACATCACCAAACACAATGACACAGAGAATGAAGTCTATGCAGCACGATAATTATTTCTCTGAGATAAAGAGGATCAGTGAAAGTCCTACTCGGCAATCGCGAGAATGCTAGAAATTGTTATAACTAGTTAATACGCCCCGTCTCAAAAATTATTGTGCTCATTGCTAGTAACTATCGTTTAAAATAAAAAACTAACCGACATACAGAATCCGTAACAAAAGAATCAAAATTTTAGGTGGTCCTTCGGGTTTGTTGATAAAATTTCGTAGTAACGTAACATGCCTAGCTGACTTTATTGCTTTGAACTTTGATTTGTCCTCATTTTATTGCCTTTGCACTCACGCTGCCTTTGTGAAGTCACCATTGACAATGATGATGAGTAATTTCTTCATTTTTGTTAACAGCCACTTTTTTCACTAGCACGTGATGGAGAAAGAGGTGTCACAACAACTTTATTTACATGCAATATTTACAAGAATTTATCATACTGCTATATCACATAGATATTACATATCTAATACCCTGACTCTCTCCTGGAAGAGTGAAAAAGGTTTGTTTGCTCACGATATTATACTTCATGTTTAAAGCATGCTTATTAATTTATGTGATATTACTTTGTTTTGTAATCTTTACTAGTAGCTGTTATCATTTTATCAATTTTTATTACATACATTGTAGTTTCACGGTGTCATTGATGTTACAATAAATTTTATCAAACATCAGTATGTGCTCTACATGTTAATTCGGGAGGCAGGTTACAGATAGGATCAACAAAAACAGCAACGAGAAACGCTAAAAAAGGAGTGTCAGATACAATAATGATGAGCGGCACAAAAGAACAAAAAATAAGCAAAAAACAAATACAGAAGAAAAGAGAGGAGCAAAGCAAAAAGAGTTAGAGATGAAAGAGTGTCCTAGGCAGGGGAGAGATAAGTGAAAAAAGAGATAACAATGAGAAACAAAAGAGAAAGTCACAAACACAAGAAAGATATCTTGAAGCATTTTAATGACCAGCTAAAGCATCCTTTAGAAGACAATGACACAGATTATAGAGGAAGAATCAAAGAAGTCTATAATGGAAGTGACAGTGTTTTGAGTATGTTAGAAGAATTGAATGGTCAAACGAAAGAGAGGGAAGACATTGGGAAGAAGAGACACTTGGGTGGCAGGTGCAGTTGAATAGAATACTGTATGCAAGTTTCGCCTCAACAGAATCAGTAGATTTCAGTGAGGTAATTTAAACAGGGGTGGAATAAGTTAGAAAGCGTTTCAATAGGTATAGCAAACAAGGTTAGAAAAAAACCGTTTGGGGAGTGTGACTGGCCTTAGTATGAAATTGAACATCGCTTAAAGAAGTTATATATAGCTAGAAGAAACTGCATGGACAAAGTCAGCAAAAGTTTGTGTAACATGAGGCATGGCTAATTAGACATGAAACTTTCTTGTGGAACGATGCAGCATGTTGAATGGTTGAAGGGGGGGGGGGGGGTACGGGGTGGCCTTATGACAAGGAAATAATAGAGATATGAGTGGGTCAAGGACATGCTAAACAGAAAACAAAGCGACTAATAACGGTAATATAACGCAAGAATTACAGGGAACAACAGAGCATAAACAAAAAAGTAAACCGGAGGACGCAAATAGTCTGAGCAGCAAACTAATTGAATTTCAGATTTTTCAAAGTCGATCCACCTCCGAATAACTTCTACATTTTTTTTATTGTAGGGTCTCACTTCGTTTTACTGAAAATCTGCCCCTATTCTGATACTATAATGTATTTTGTTGGCTGAGCTACCAAAAGTCAGGATGAACCAAAGTCCTGATACAGCTCTCAGGTTATTTAAGCTGTTGTCTCTAAGAAAACAACAGATGGTAAAACCGAGTTTCAAAAAATTTTCCAGTTTGCGTAAGGAGTTCGAAGAGTCTCCAGGAGAATCCAGGAAACAGGAGGAGCAAGTCTTTTTAAGGGGTGAAATGAGTAGCAAAATCAGTGCAAAATTCTTCTTACTCATAGTAACGCTTAGTTACATTGCTGTTAAAGATCACTGCTGGTATCAGTGATGAAGAATTGGTGGAAAGGGGATTTTGAAATACCCCTATTGACACAATTACATTACTGTATATTATTACAGAAAAAAATACAATGTTCAGCCTAACCGAATACCAACTAGTAACAGCTCTGGATCCAGATAAATGCTCCACATCCTAATGATAAAGTAATTAGGTAACTTCTGTACATAATGTAGAAAGCCATGGCAACTCACCAATGCTTTAACAATATTGAGAAAGTAAAATTGTGAACTGAAACGCTCTATTCAATTTCCAAGCCTCTCTTAGTTATCGCATCAACTGCCAACCGGCCCAACTGATTGTACATACTATTGGGTAGTCAAACTTGATACTAGGTGAACAAATAATCCAATTTTACTATCGCAAAAACCACATCTTTTATCACAAATACTTACAGGATCTAATAAATCCAAATAGAGCATGTATGCAAACAACCAAAAGTGGTACATGAACATTTACAGAGGAACAGGCATGTAACTAAAAGGCTGTGTTTAGGGTAGCAGTTTTGAGGTTCACCTTCTCTGGACTTTTTGTTGTATAATAGATCTGCTGGTATGCACTTTTTATTCGGACCCATTTTATAAAAACTCTGATAATTCTGCCCACAACTTGCTGATTTGCAACTGATTTATGATATATTGCCACATACATGCAAATATTTTGAAACTAAACATTCTTCCACATTAGGTCGCGATGTTGATTGATGTAATAGCAAAATACGTTGGTTACACCAATCTGCTTACTATCACAAATTTTTGCGAACAAAAGAAACATTTTTACTGTTACTGACAAAAAAGTTGCATATCTATGGAGAATGCCACCAATTTTGTCAGCCGTCTTCCAGTACAAAAATGAATGCAAATTACTTTTCACAGATGCAATGCTATGAATAGCTACTTGGCTATATAGTGCTCTTTAGTAATCTCAAATTCAAAGTACAGTCAAGTGCACAGTGTTTTACTCAAGTTATAAAGTTGCTCATGAGTTTCTGAAAAAAAAAGATAGTAAGAAGAAGTGAAAAACATGTCATTTAAAAAAAGGGCTGATTAAAATGTCTCACTGATGCGCTGGTCACACAAGGACGATAACAAAAGTATAACTAAGCTTTATTAGGTGGGCGATGAAGCACGGTGAACAAAGTTCATTTAAGTCGGTCACAAGACAACTATAACTGATTTGTTATGCCTAGCGATCACTAGTTTCAGCCAATGACAGCGCGTTGTGCTATGTGCACCGCCGACTCATATGTCACTGCGTGATGCAAAGGCATGGAAAATAATTCAAGCAAGGTTTGGATTAGATTATCTTAATAAATAGGTAAGTTTGACCAGTCATTACTATTCAAATTGTTTGATTATTATTTTTCATTATTATCTTTCATTCATTTAAATCTCATTATGAATATAATAAAATGAATAATAATTTCTTTCAAAAACAAACTTGCTACTATGAAAACCATGAGTTCATTGTGAATAACCCTGAAACTGGAGATTAGCCAACAACGACACATAGAAAATAACCCAAATATTTAGCTTATGCTGTCCAATAATCCAATCATGTGCAAAAATCGCAACCGAAAAATTTCCCAAACCTAGCATTGCTTGATCACGATGAAACTGAACTATTCTCTTGGTTTGCTGAGCAATGAATTCACTGGGTCTGAAAAAATAGTTTCAGTTACAGATTCGACAAAGATTCAATCTCATGTGACCAGGGCTTTAGTGTAGGCAGAAAAATCTAAATAAATTTAAAAGTGCACCCAGGTTAAATCTGTTGTAACTAGAATGCAGTAGATGGAGAGTGATTATGAATAGATTCCTATACAACTACCTCCAATAAAGGCAAACTATTTGTACATATTGAGTGGGACACTTACTAAAGCCGATTTCGAAATAAGTTTTCTGTGACTGTACACCGACAGACTCTGTTGCGGCACTGCAATTGTATTCTTCATTCGGCAGTAACTCACTAGGACACTCAATTTGAAGCTTTCCATTTTTGCTTGTTATTGTGGTCCATTCTAAATGCAAGAAAATTCAGGTTTACTGCTAGTGGGAATTTAAAGTTGTAAAGCCAAAATATAGATATGGTATTAGAGTAATAAGATGTGATTGAGTGGTGAAAATCTGCTTGAAAACGCACAAGCATGAAAAATGGAGCCGTACATTTATTATTAATAAGTTATCTGCTTTCCTATTAGTTTTACACTTATTATTTGCATATTGATAGAGAGATTGTGTGAAAACTGAGAAGTTTCGCATCAACAAATATCGGTAATATAAGTAATATAGGTATAGGTATAGGTAATATAGGTCCGCGATCCACTTTCATGTAATTATTTAGTTCAATGGGTTAAGAAAAGCTGAGCCGGGATTATTTACTTGTCAAATACCTGTCAGCTAATTTTTTATGTCTTTAGTAATTGATACATCAATGCATTATATTGCTTCACAGAACCATTAACGAGCAAAGCTCCGTGAGAAAGATATGTGGAAATAAAAGAGGAAAATGAAGGCAATTTGGTTGATGGTTTCAATGTTGAAACGGCAATGAGTGTTGTGGTGTTTTTAAAACATAAAGTGACGGTATATATAATTGTATTGGTGAAAGAATTGTTAATGATATAATGCTGCAGTAGTTTCACACACCTACTGAAAGCACAACAATAAACCACCCAGCAGCACTTGTGTTTTTGTTCTTTTGCTGATCTCACAAGGTTTATATCATGAGGGAATATATGAGGTACAATCAGCCCACAAGGCTTACTCTCAATGAAGTAGCAAAGAGAGAGTCATTGACTCAGACCAAAAATCCAATATTATATGAATGGCTTAGCTTCATCACCAATATTTCATTTGGCAAAATAAAGTTATCTAAAAAAATACCACGTTCCAGAGACTTCTGCTGAACTAAAGCAACATCGTCTCTGTTACAGGAACTAAATATGAAAAACCCATCATATTAGAAGGAACGAGGCAATTACATACAGCCACGCATAAGAATATGAAATCAAAAAATACCTTATAAGATAACTGAAACAAGAATCATAACCTACAAACGTTAAGCAAATGGTGCAGTTCCTCTACATCTTCATTGAACAATAACATAGGTATGAACTGTTAAGTTCATATTTGGTAATGCTAGTTCCTTATTCTGTGGTCTCTCCTTGCATCTGTCCTCATTTGTTGTACTTATAATCAGGCTACCCAGCATTATGGTTTGCCAACGTCGAATTGGTTGGGGGAATGACTTTACCATTTTCGGACACTTCATACAAACACTCTTGGGTCTATAGAGTGTCAGGGTTTCCCCGGTATTGTGGTAGCTTCCATGCGCCCTAACTAGAATGTTTTCTAATTATTATACACAGGGATAGTTTGTTGATCTTTAGCTCCACTCATCTTTGTTGTTTAATACTGAAATAAGGCGAGGTGTAAAACGGCTTAGGGGGTGGGGGCAATAAAGGGGAAAAATCAAAAGGCCAGGGGTGTACTGAAAGTGGTGGCTGATGATCAATTCTACCACGTAATATGCTTTATTAGAGACATACATTGTCAAATAAACTCTAACTGGAAGCTCATTTGGATTATTGGCTACCTCTGGTTCAGTCTTTGTAAGGGGTGTGAGAATGCTTTTTTAAATGTCACTATTCTATGCTGGACCAGGGTTGCTGTCACACTACTTTCAGAGGACTCGGCATTCTTGGGTTAGCTGTTTAAATGGTGGCCATAACTCAGATGGGCTTGTGGTAGTGCGAGGGTTGGTCGGATTGACTGTGACAGGGATGTTGGAATATCAAAAGCGGTGGCAAATCTGTAAAACTAGAAAAATAGGAGACTGTTATTCACTGATCAGTGCTACAAATTCAGGAAAAAAGCCTGTGTCAACACATTTGAGTATTGCACTCACTCTCACCAGTTTCTGAAAACAGCACACTTTCGGTTGGGAACATCCTTAGTTGGCCTAACCAAAAGCTCTTCTTTTTTCAGCCTGGCTAGACCTTCTTCTGGCAAGAGGTGGCCATTGTCTCAACCAGTGTTCAGCTGTAGGTATCCGGCATTGGGTGGCGCTATCTGTAGTGGTGGTCATTGCTCGCTGAAACTGGCTAGTAATCTGCTGTATTAACAAAGCAAGTGTAGTAAGATACCTATTTTTAGAGGGGTTGGAGCTGATTACTTTGTTGGTGGGTAGTTTTAAAAGTCAGCCGCAATGCATCAGCGTAATGTTAAACCATATGAGTTGGACAGAATGGGATCTTATTTTTTAGATTACATAGTGAAAAGAATAGTAAAGGGGATCGTGAAACTTGGGGTGTAGATATGCTTCCTTCTGACCAACTTTCTGAGACTACACAAAGGGTTAATGACTGTTTCCAACGCACCATTCCTGGTTTTGCTGCAGCTTCTCGTGTAAGTGTATCATCCAAGAGGTGGTGGCACGAAGGTTTTTCATTGCATTGTAGTAGTCTGAAATTTATCTTAGGCCAGGCAGTATATCCTGAAGCTGAGCTAAGAAGAGGCTTAGCCATTCTGGGAAAATTTTCTGGCACAAACTATTAGTGTTTTGAGGCCACACTTTCACATGGATTTAGCTTCAATTCATCAGTTATGGGCAATTGGAGATCCTCTATCTGATGGGGCTGGTTTGATTCTTTGAGAAAGTATTTGGGATCATTGGGGTGGCCTGTGTTCTCTGCTATGGTGTTCCAAGGTGGGCTTTATAAGTTTGGGGTGGTAGATACTCCCTTCTATGTGTCGGTGGGCCTCTCATATTGAAAAGACGAGCTGGCTCTAGGGCTGCTGGCACTTGTCCAGCTTCATCCAAACTCACTATGTATGGTTTTAGTCGGTCACCGTGGTTGGACAAAGAGTTGGCTGTGTAAGGATACCAGGTAATTATGATTACTGTAGGTTTATTCCATAGTATAAAGTCACACAAAACTGGCATGAAGCTTAGGGTTCTCCACTTTTATTCTCCGTTTGTTCTATAATCTTGCTCATCCAAAAAGAACAATGACAACTCCTCTCCTTCTTCTTTTCATACTTGACACTGCTCCGCCCTGAGTAACTTATGTACTCTGTCTAGCCATTTTTGGAGGGCTTTTGCATACTCATGCACTATAAAGCACTTAATCGGTATTTGGTATGAAAAACTGGTCAAGGATGTGCAATGATCATCTCATTGTTCAATGTTCCACTGAACCAGAATGCCTGCATGAGCTGAGGTAAAACCAAGTCCTACTTCTCAAGTGGTCACTTCAGAAGAAGCAAGCATAGTGAGTCTCCCAGCAACTTGTGTTTCTTTTGACAACTTTGTTGGCCTGAAGATGGTTCCCGGCAGTCCTGGGTCTTGTTCATCTGCAACAAGGTGTGTGGTTCCCTCGTCAAACTTGATTTGAACTGTACCTACCTCTTGGTCAAAGTGCATCTGCTCTGGCAGTTCGAAATAACATAATATATGTTCGTCTAGCGCAGCAGCCAGAGTCAGGGAACAGAAGGATATATGTCACTAGTGAAGTGGTCAACAATAACCAGGATCTACTCAGTATATCTGTCAGTTTTGGTGACGAGCCCCACCAGATCATCTATCAATGTTTGCATGGGAAGCTGGATAACACGTGTTGCCAGTTTGGGTTAGGCAGGATAGCTCCTTGCTTGATCCACTGACAAGTCCCACAACCATGTCTGGCACATACCTCGTGAGTGCTAAAATCATTATAGGTCCTACTGACACATTGGTGAGCCGGTACATGCTTCTCCCAAGTGACCTTCCTCATGAGGCTTAGCGGACACGCCGATCACCAGCAAGCTTTTCTTTTTCTCTAGTTGTGTACATTCAATACACAATTGGGCATTAGAAGCCTAGAGTGTTTTTGCTCACTGAATTGTTCAAGTTCAAAGTTGCCCAATTCTAGCTGCTTGTGATCTACTAAAGTGTTCATTCATCCTGCCTCATACATAACTGCCACAGGGTGTAGACCATTTTTCTGCGTTTTATTGTGTCTATGGGGAAAAGGTTTTGGTCTGGTTACTGCTGCTATTTGTGTTTTATCTCAGATAGGGTTTCTGTTCATACTGATAAAATAGCTTACTGGGAAAATCTCTAGCTCTTTAACCTTGGTGGGTCCACCATCTCTATCCTGAAACACTGAAGACTAAGCCCATCAAACTACCATGCTGCAAGCTACTTGGGTACTCTATGTTTTGTCGAATTTCTGACCGAGTTTCGAGCCACACGCAAACAGATTTGGTAGTTCCTTCTTCCTACACAAACAAACGAGTAAGCCAAGTCAGTTTCTTGTTAGTTTCTGACTGTATAAATTTTTATGGCTTTAATCACCGCTAGTCATTGATTGCCTGTGATGCAATGATTTTTCTCTTAAGGGCTCAGTGTCTTTTTGTAGTAAGCAACTACACATTTTTCTACATTCTAAATCTGCAATGGGATGGCTCCCACACTTTTATCCCTCTCATCAGTGTCCAATATTTGGGCCGGTCGACATTGGAATATCCCAATACGGGAGCCATAGGATGTCTTTGCGAATTAGTTTTAGCTAGAGGCTTGGCCAGCGTGGAGAATTTGGGGTGAAACTGATAATATTTTCTGTAAGCGCCGAAAAAGGCACATAGTTATTCAGGACTAATGGGGTTGAAAGTCTCTCACTAGTATTGCTTTCTCTTGGTCATTTGGTCCAATTGTGATTATGTCAACTGAAAATCTGAAATGAAACATTTGGCGCAATCGATGTAGAGCCTTCTCCGTGAGCTGCTAAAGGTAGCAAGGGGCGAGGTGAACCCAATTGGATGAATCTTTCATTTGTACTGGCCAGAACAAGTGGAGAAAGCTGCTTTTTCACTGGGACCTTGATAAATTGACACCTGCCAATATCCACTTGCTAGGTCATGTGAGGTAAAATAGTTATAGAGTGTTTTGCTAGGGGGCTTTTAAGCTTCCATCTATTTGGGGTCAATAGATTGGAAGACTGCTTGTCCACAGCATTTAAAGTGAAACCATCACATCAATGTAACATATACAATTATATGCCATTGGTTTTAATCGTGTGTATCGTTGAAGTTTTTTGTTAGCCCACAGATATGGAGAGCCCCTTAAAAACGCTGCATCATTGTGACATTCATCTGCTTCCCATTTAAAGCGCAACCAGCTTTGAGGTCCATTGTTTTATTGTAAAACTACAGTAGTTGGCAAACACTAACTAGAGCAACTAGTGAGAAACTAATGCCTAACAAGCATTTCACTTCGTTGGGTAGTCAGCCTATGACCAGTTGGTACACATACCAATTACTTTGGCCCCCTATTTAATGGAGATCACAACTGTATGAGCACATATGAAGTATCAGTAGATAAATGTATGCAATGAACTGGTGACATTACTTTCTTTCAAATCAAAAGATTATTGTATGAAAATTTGACAAGTTTAAGGTGTTTCGGCTATTTAAATGTGCTTTGGTGGTGGATTTTACTGACTACATACAGTGACCACTACTGCGCAGAGGCCCCACTGTTGGTGGGTTACCACAGGCATGCCTCCCCTGATTATGACAGACGAAGGCCAGCATCTGTTATGGCAATTATATTGCTCTCATAAGTATTTATTACTACTTCGGCACTCAGTATTTACTATACCGACCCTGGGTTGCTATCCCGGGTCGGCAACAAGATGGCCGCCATGGCCAGGATGACGTAGCCCTAGCCTAAGAGCCTTCAGATGCCACCCTCCCAAAGATAACTACCCTTGGATAAAGGAGACAGTGGACCCAAAGCTGTGTAACGCCCAGGAACAATACTAGCAAATCACTGGCCAAGTTGCTTGTGAACTCCGCCTCTTACTTATGGCATCAGTGATGTTTTACTTACCTAGCTATCTTATTGGACAATGTCATTGCTATATATATTATATTGTGCCTTTGTATCATATAACTTCCTGCCATGCTTCCTCTGCATGGCAGTTATTTTCCACAACTCTGCCTATAAAAGGGAGAAGTTTTCTCATAATCATCGCACTTACTGATATGGCAAGAGTGTGTTCTCTTGCTTTGTATTGCCAGTCTTACCTGTTATTCTGTAATGAATAAATGGTCTATACACACAAAACTATGCTGTGTATGTCTGGGCCGAGGGCTCCTTGCTACCGTTGTTAAAGTAGCCACTCGCCTTTGCAACACTGCGTTGTACCGATTCGGTACAGGGTCACCTCTGGGTTGAGGTCGACCACCACTTGTCAGGCCTGAAGAGGCTGACTGCCATGTTGTGGCTGCACAGACGGCGCGTCTGCCAGCACAACCCCCTAGCGGAAGGTAGTGGACATAGAACAGCCGCTACATTGGTGGCAGCGGTGGGATCCAATTCTCACGCTGTGAAAACTTTGCTACCTTGGAGTCTGCTTCAAGCAGATCCAGCTACCACGGGCTTTGTACCGTGTTGTGCAAGCCAGGGAGACAAGACACTCCTGCTCTGTTGTCGAGTTCACTCCGATAGCAGCAGTGATCCTTGTGGAAACGCTCCTGCAAATAACGTTGAGTTCACTCCGTTGTAGAGACACCTAAGCCCTGTAACAGCTTTACAGGCACTGCCAAACTGATACCGAATCTGTCATTTTCATATACCGGATCTGTCATTCCTGATACCGAGTCTGTCATTCTGTGACCTACTCTGCTACCTAGTGATACCGACTCTGCGTTAGAACGCCAGTCTTGTATGCACTATTACTGGTGCTGTACTAGCTAGTACAGACCCACTTGCCACCCCTCAGTACCCTTGTGTGCTGACCTAGATATTGCACAGACGCAACTGGACACTGCAGCCCCAGAGTTGACTAACCATTGTAGATTATCGAGTTGACTTTTTATCCTCTAATCGTAACAATGGCCAACCAACGTGCTCGCAGTGCAGGCAGAGTACCAGTAGTAATATATGAGCAGATCTCCCTACCAAGTGTTTTTTTGTGGATTAGATCATGGAGTTTAGGCAATGGGTTACGACGTTGGATGAATTCGCCGAGTTTATATTGTATTTTATTTGAGGGGTACTTGAGTGGCATTTGAGTGGTATTTAAGTGGCATTTGAGTTTTGATTATTATTTTACTTAATTTGAACTCATATGGCAGCTAGATTTTGAATGTATGGCATTTAAGTTTTGATAATTGTTTTACATAACTCGAACTCATATGATATTTGGAGAGAGAGGAGAGAAGAACAAGGAGATATAACTACATTAAACCAATATATGATTATATACATTTATTACATAATAAGTAGGAAAATATCCTTGTATAATATACCTAGAGTTAGTAAATACTAAGTTAATACAAAGCACTACAACTTGTAATGATAATTAATACATAATCTTTTTTACAATGTCATCATTGATGTACTTGATGTACTGATGTTATATCTTAGGAAGGAAGACTTCTGTTCTATGTACTTTTGATTCCATAATGAACTAAAATAAAAAGATATGTATTAGCATAGGATAATTAAACAAAAATGAAAGTTATGTATTAGTATAGAATGGTTAAACAGAAAATTTAAAACAACTACAAACTTTTACTAAATAGTGTTTTTTTTATTAATTATTACCTTATCATCAAAAATTGACTGTTAATCAGATGTTTTTGTAGCTTGTCGTGCCTTACGTTGTTGAGTCCTTACCCTTCTAGCTTTTCTTTGAGCGGACTGTCGTTGCATGTTTCTTTTTTTTAGAGCAAGATCTTTACGAGCACACTCGATAGAAATTGGTGTGCTTACCTGTTCTAGTTGATATTGTCGTTGTTGTAATACATAATGTAATCTCTGAATGTCTGATGTAACTTCATTCCCTAAGAGCTTTAATGTTAGAAAAGATTCAGTTCGAAAATTATTTAGCTGTTTTATCGAGTCTTTCTGGATGAATTTACAATTGGTTGAGATAATTCGCACTCTCTCTTCAATTTTTTTATTGCATAGGTTTTGTAGAAGTATCAAGTCCTCTCGAGTCAAAGGTTTAGGCTGAGTTTCTGATTCTGTGTTGTTAACTATTTCCATTTTTTGTGGTTGAATCTAAAAAAATACAGATAATTAATTTTTTTCAGTTGTTTTAGTATATAAATAATGCATGAGTAAAAACTGTAATTTATTAAGTTTTTACCTTGATGCTCTCCTAATAGCTATAGTAGATGTTGCTTCTCGGTTAGCTGTTGTCGAACTGGATGCTTTCTGTGTGAAAAACGATGGCTCTTATATAGCTAAAGTTGTACTGATTAAACCCTATGAACCTCATCTCGTGTCAATCTCTATGAATCAGCATCTTTTCACCGCGAAGGAAAGTCAATGTTTTCGCGGGAATAAATGACATATTTTCACGCGAATACAGACCACTGCTTTCGCGGGGAATAAATAATTTATTTTCACGCGAATAGAAACCAATGCTTTCGCGGGAATAAATGATTAATTTCCCGCGAATGAAAAGCAATGTTGTCGCGGGAATAAATACTTTATTTTCACGCGAATAGAAACCAATGCTTTCGCGGGAATAAATGATTTAATTTCCCGCGAATGAAAGCCAATGTTGTCGCGGGAATAAATAACTTATTTTCACGCGAATGGAAACCGTTGCTTTCGCGCGAGTAAATAGTTTATTTTCACGCGAATAGAAACCAATGCTTTCGCGGGAATAAATAATTTATTTTCACGCGAATGGAAACCATTGCTTTCGCGGGAGTAACTGATTTATTTTCACGCGAATAGAAACCAATGCTTCGCAGGAATAAATGATTTAATTTCCCGCGAATGAAAGTCAATGTTGTCGCGGGAATAAATACTTTATTTTCACGCGAATACAAACCGTTGCTTTCGCGGGAATACAAGTTTTACTTTCACGCGAATGGAATGTTGCTTTCGCGGGAGTAAATAATTTAATTACTCCCGCGAAAGCAACTGTTTCCATTCGCGTGAAAATAAAGTATTTATTCCCGCGAAAGCAACGGTTTGTATTCGCGTGAAAATAAAGTATTTATTCCCGCGACAACATTGACTTTCATTCGCGGGAAATGAAATCATTTATTCCCGCGAAAGCATTGGTTTCTATCGCATGAAAAATAAACTATTTATTCCCGCGAAAGCAACGGTTTGTATTCGCGTGAAAATAAAGTATTTATTCCCGCGACAACATTGACTTTCATCCGCGGGAAATAAAATCATTTATTCCCGCGAAAGCAATGCTTTTCCATTCGTGTGAAACTAAAATATTTATTCCCGAGAAAGGCATTGGTTTGTATTCGCGTGAAAATAATTCATTTATTCCCGCGAAAACATTGACTTTCCTTCGCGTGAAAAGATGTTGATTCATAGAGATTGACACGAGATGGGGTTCATAGGCTTTAATCAGTACAACTTTAGCTATATAAGAGCCATCGTTTTCACACAGAAAGCATCCAGTTCTACAGCGACTAACAGAGGAGCAACATCTACTACAGCTATTAGGAGAGCAACAAGGTAAGAAGCACTAAAATAATTATTTGTTTTTAATTAATTGAAACATCTAGGTTTTTGAATCTTAGTTTTTAAAAACAATCTTTTAATAAAACAATAATTTCAGTATATTTACATCATTAAACTAAGTTCTTTTACTTTTTGCAGGTATGATGACATCACACTCCAAAGCACTTCCTAAGCTCCATATTGAACCAACCACAGCTACCAACAACACTAACGCTATTTTCACTACAACCACTCCATTTCCACCACCAACGGCATTCACATTGATGATAGAAGATCCAATCCTAACACCTTTAATGATACATCTTCTCGCTCAAACACCAATGCTCATGCTGATATAGCAATGAAACATCGTGTAGTTTCAGCTGACTCTCCTTTGAGTCCCCACACCGGACTACACATATCTGCATGAGAACAGTGAAGTCAAACGAACGGAGGATATCAAAAAACCGACAGTGACATTATCTCGAGCTTCAATTTCCTTTTTATTCAGCAACAGCAAGAATAATACCGTAAACAAACTTAGAGAGTTTGAATTTGCTCGAGATGGGTGGAATAATGACAGGAGCTATGCAGAAAGGAATGTTGGAAATCGGAAATTTTGTGAGTTTGTTGGATTTACCAATTCCTACGATATTGGAGGTTTTCGATGTTAATTACGTTGAAGATTATGGTATATTGGACTATGAATATGTTTTAAAAAACAATCATCGAATTCGAGTCAAGTCACTGATTGACAAAGAACTTACGGTGGAGCTACAGGAACTTGATCCCGGCTCTTCACAAATCCTAGTGTACATGGGAAAGCTAGAAGAAAATCAACCCGATCTACGTATTGTAGGAGATAATCATCATCAAGGGCTAAAACAACGAGTTATAGCCAAAATCTTGAGAAAAAAATCATTGAAACAGTTGCAAGCATACTTTGATATCATCACTTTCGATAATATTCCTGTCAACACTCTTCTGACATTCACTAGACTTTCAGTTTGGAAAAATTTGAAGTCGAAGCAGCGAAAACGAAAACAAGATACATCGCCTTTACGTATCACTCACACTGTCACTTACAGATACATGATGAATGACGGATCTTTGATGACTGGGAAGATTGTTGTCCCTCCTGAGAATGTTTTGAAGATCAAAAATCATGAATGTGGTATGATCCACTATAAAAGTACGTTGACAACTGAAAGCGGCACAAAGAAACACATTCTCACGATTCTGAGTGTTGAAGAAGCTTGATGCTTCTATCTACTTCAAGTGAAAAAGAAGGAATAGCTTTCAGACTTTCTCTATTTGATGATGCTGAGCTGATGAAAAGTTATGATGATGATGTTGCTGCTGATGATGCTGCTGATGATGATGATGACGATGATAACATTGATGCTTATACTGATGAAGAAGATGATAATATGACGGATGATGACTCTGAAAACAAAAAATTTGAGGAAAAAGATGAAGTTGTCGACAATGATAGTGAGAAAAGCAATGAAGATGACAATCACATTTCAAGCGAAGCTAGCAGGATTTCAATATCGGCAATATCGGAAATTTAATTAAGGTATGTTAATCTTCACTAGTAATAAGTAACTACTAATAGCCGTATTTTTCACCATAGTATAATGTAGTTGTTATAACGACATCTATGTATGCTTTTAGATAGAATACGTGTACAAGTGAATGACCGTCGACTCGCCAAAATCTATCAGCAACAACTCATGAACATTAAATTATATATTATTTGTATTGTGCAATAATTTGTATATATTTAGTGTAATAAAGTATTTTATTCATATTTAACATTAGTAATTTAGCCAATTTGTAAAACTTTCGGGGTTACAACTCTAAAATGTTACAAAATTTCAATGTTCCGACACAAAAATAAATATTTCAAGTTATCGTCTCATTTTTCAAAAATGTTAAGACAACTCCCTTTTATAATTTCTAAACTTCGTTTTTGAAAAAATATGTAAAAGTTGTCGGCACATTGTGTCAAAATGGTAAGACAACTCCGCTTTTTACACAAAAAATTGTGAAAAATGTTTTATAATTTGTTTGAGAAACCAAAACAGTCGAAGACTTTTTACAACCACAAGCATTATACTTTAGGTTTTACAGTTTTGTGAATTGGGGTGTTGATAGTTTGTCACGATATGACATAATAATTAAGTAATTATAGTCTTTTTCATAACAATGCTATAGATTCAGTAATACAGATGTGAAATTTACTGTTTCATCACTTGAATGCAGTATGAAGGTAGTTGATGTAATATTTATTTTGTAATATTATGCAAAGTAATACAGTAAGAATGAAGCGTATGGAGTTCTCAACCACAAAACAAATAAAAATAATGCATTAGGTAAACTAATGACAGAACAATTTTACATGAAGTGTATACATATGAATAAAGTATTCATAAAAACACAGACTATTGTCTGTATATATAATATATATATATAGAGAGTATTTATAAAAAAACATCCTATTAACTATATATTTTGTGGTAAGAAATTATAAAATAGGATAGTTGCATAAAGCCTATGGTAAACTAATGACAGAACATTTTTTACATGAAATGTATTCATAAAAACACAGACTATTGTCTGTATATTTAATATATATATAGAGAGTATTTATAAAAAAACATCCTATTCACTATATATTTTGTGGAAAGAAATTATAAACTAGGGTAGTTGCATAAGACCTATTCCAGAGCCATGATAATATTAAAAAATATAGTGAAATAAAAATTTTAAAACTCACCTAAGAGTGCAGTTAGTACAAAAACTTCTTCTTGAGAAAAGTCTGAGTTTTTCTGCATTTTTTGTCTAATAGACGCTAATTTCAGTTTAACACAATCATTAAAACCCTTTTTTTTCAGTCCATCTTTTATATTCAAAATTAATTTAAGTGAAGTTAAATCAATTTTCTTATCATCAATCTTTTGGCTTTCTTTTAAATCTACTTGAGTTTGAGGTTTAACTGTTATAGTATTAGATTCTAAAACACTGGTTTTTGGACTGCACTGTGAACTAGCGACAGAAATTAAGTCATTATTACTTTCTTCAGTTTCTGAAAGATCAGAATCTGAAGATATAAGTGCTCTCATTTTTTTACACTGCATGGTTTTCAATCAAAAGTTTTCGATCTTCAGCAGCAGGTTTTTTAGCTATCGCCAACCATTTACTCCCTAATTCAAAATCTAAAACAATGTTTTCAGAAAAATAACCTTCTATTGGATAGAGATACACTAACGCAAGATTTTTCGGAAAAGTAATATCCATAAGTAATTCAGAATATTTTCTATTAATAAATAAAACAAAATTATTGTAACTAGCAATATCAACAATAAAAAACATTTTAGTTTTTAAAATACAACTATGTTGCTGACGATCTCTCAAAGTTGTATGCGATTTTCCACATAAACAATAAAAAATAAACAAGTGAGCACAAAAATGTCTTGAAAGAACTCGGCCAGGTTCATGCAATCCCCCTAATTTAAACTTCTTACCACAAAATATACAAGAGACGTTGTTTTTGTTTCCTTTCAGTGCTTCACTCAACATCTTTGTGCCATATGCTATCAATAACAATGTGAGCACTGAAAGGAAATACCTAGGGCTTTTGTTATCAATATCTACAAACAAAATAAACAAATTCTCATCATATATAGATAACTTTCTTAAGCATGGTATATGTATATATATATATATAAAGATAATGCATGTCACTTACACTTAAAACACTCTCTATCTTCTTTTATATTTCCGTCTAGAAGACTTACTTCCTTATATTGCCTTAATTGAGGATTCTCTGCTTGAACTAAAATAGAAAATACGAATGTAGTTATGCTATTTCTTTGAAAAAATTCGAAAATTTTTTTTATAAATTGAATGAGTATGTAGTAAGTCATATTTTTGTCATACTTACATTCAAATGTGTTGCGTTTATAGTACAGGAAGTTTTCGTTCTTCCCAACACATGGTTTACTTCCTATGAATCGTGAAGATGTTTTTTCTACAAAAAATAACATAGTAAATGTAAAGTCATTATTATTGTACCTACAGACAAATTTACATTTTTCATAAAACAGAAAAACTTACTCATAGCAATATGCGTGCTAGCTTTGCTCTTTTCCGTCTTCTCTTCATCATCTTTAAAACACTCCTCCAGCCACCTCAGTGTTTCATCATCGGTAGAACTTAATAAAACAATAAATCAAGATTGTAACTATTTAAAAACTCTATATAATACAGTTGAATAATAAAGTTTCAATAATATACTTACATAGCACTGAAATCTATTTCATCAATATTCAGCTTTAGCTCATCATCTGAGGTTGTAGACCTACAAGTAATATATATATATATATACATTTATATAAGTTTATAAATGTAACTGCAACAAAATTGTAAAAGATAGTATAATATAACTTACTCATTTCTTGTAGGGATATTGCTGGCCATTTTTTGTAGTTTTGTGTTCTAATACTATACTTGAAATATTGTACTTAGTGCAAATGAAAACTGATCCTGCTTAGTATAAAAATACTTTCTCTTATATACAAAACATTGAAGTCATTTATCAAGATGAATTCGTAGACTGATTTTCATACAAAACCAAAACATTGAAGTCATTTATCAAGACTAATTCGTAGACTGATTTTCTGATCATTACTATGATAACTGATATTGTTTTTAAAAAAGTGGAAGTCAATTAAAAAGTTGGTTAAAAAATAGGAAGATAGAGATTAGATAGATTAATAAGCTTAAGTCATACATACACCCTTGTAAACTTTCTTTCCACCTAACTAAAATTCTTTGAATGTAAAGCATTGGATAAACAAATTTTACAATCCCTAGATTGATACTCTTTTAAGATACATCTAGCTAGAACCAAACTTACATTTCATTTTGAATGACAACTCGCTTCCTCCAAACATATTTTTATAGCAAAAATATAATGTGTGATTAACTAGTTCAATTGCAGTTCATCGCATATAGACACATCAACAGCAAAACATTGATGATGTAGTGTAGTTCCGTCTTTATATCATCAGACAGTAAATTAAAATGTGAGAGCTTAAATTATAGTTTACAACGTCAAGTATGAGTTAGGAATGTAATAAACACTTTAAAGTTATCTGATAGCATTTAAATATGTATATGTAACATATAATTCTTGTTTTATTAGACAAAACAACTTCCTAAAAATAGAAAATACACCATGTATGTTGATATATTGTTTGTATTTCACACAAAAAATAATGAGTTATTTTAAGAAAAGTAACAGTCTAACTAACAAAAAAGTGGATAAAGTCATGCTTTGTTCATGTTTTTTAGACGATATCGGAGATAACTAGAATTAGAGATACACCACAAATCCGTTTTGGTGGAAGGCTGTAGCTGTCTTAACTAATATGTAATCAAAAAATAAAAAACAAGAGATAAATGCAATCAAGTTCTCTTCCTTTTTAGGTTAAATTAATGACTTTTCTCGAGCGGCTTTATAACACATAACATTAAAAAGATCAAAACATATAGGATTAGGCGAGAGATGATGATTAACGGCTTTTCTGGAATGAGTTTATTAGTGAAGTGACACTTGCGTTGTATTATAATTAATTACTTTTTAAAACTTGTGAAAATGAACTGGTAACATTACGTCGACTGAAATAATACCTAAAACGTCTCGCATAAATTTTGATCTAACCGAAAATGGACTGAAAACCTTTAGGGTGAGTACAAAATTATCGTAACTCGCTATAACGGATATTGTAAGAAATATTTTATTTTCTCAATGCTAACTTGACGTAAAATATTTTGTAACGGATGACACGTGATCTCGATCGATTTTTGCTAACTGATCACTTAGTTACTCGTAAACATTTGATACTCGCTTGATTTCTTTGATAACAGCAATATCCCAATTATGCTTATCGTAAATATTTCAAAACGGATATTGCGTGTTTCAGTTGGTTTTTCCTACTAAATCGCTTAGTTACTCGTAAAAATTTGAAAATTGTTTGATTTTTTCGCTGATAACACATGTTGCAAGTATCTTTTACCAAATATTACCGTGATTTTCAATCAGTTTTCCTTACTAGATTACTTAATTACTCACCAACGTCCATAATTGTTTTTATTAATCATTGTTGCAAAGCAATGCTGTATTTAAATAATATTACTACGTTTCCAACCAATTTCCTTACTGAATTACTTAATTACTCGCCAGTATTTCATAATTTCTTTCACTAATAATTACAAATAATATTGTAAATAAATAATTTACCAGGAATATTTATGCTCAAGTCTCCTCTCTCTCTCCTCTAAACACTCTCTCTAGATATATACAAACACAGTTATTTTTATACGTAAACTCAATCTCGAATGCTGATAATATGTGGTCTCAAGCGGATAAATGAAGTTAAAGTACTTTACATTACACAAAATTTACTGTAAATTTTAATCATCTAGAGGACTAATGGTATCCTCTCTCTCCTTTCTCTCAAGATATCTCCTCTCTTTCTCTCTATTTCTCTCTCTCTCTCCTTTAACCTCTCTCCTCTCTCCCTCTCTAGATGTATACAAATTCAATTATTCTTGTATGTAAACTCGATCTCGAATGCTGATGATATGTAGTCTCAAGTGAATAAATGAAGTTAAAGTACTTTGTATTACACAAAATTTACTGTAAATTTTAATCATCTAGAGGGCTAATGCTACCCTTTCTCCTCTCTCCTCTTTCCCTCTCTCCTCTCTCTCAAGATATCATATGAGTCAAAATTACCAAATACTGTAGATTTTAACCATCTAGAGATCTAATTTGGCGATTTTCCAACATATATACCCTATGAGTTAGAATTATGTATATAATTATGTAAAAAAATTATCAAAAACTTGAATGCCATACATTCAAAATTTAGCTGCCATATGAGTTCAAATTAAGTAAAAGAATAATCAAAACTCAAATGCCACTTAAATGCCACTCAAATGCCACTCAAGTACCCCTCAAATGAAATACAATATAAACTCGGCGAATTCATCCAACGTCGTAACCCATTGCATAACCCCCCAAGACCAGAACCACAAAAAAACACTTGGTAGGGAGATCTGCTCATATATTACTACTAGTACCTGTCGTAAATCCAGAGCTGACGGCAATGGACCGTCTCACCGAGGCGCTACAGGCTGCTATGCGGCCCCCTGCCAATACTCACAGGCCATTCAAGTCACCACGGTTTGAAGGGACTGGCGATGTGGAATACTTTATAGCCCGTTTTGTGGAGATAGCTGAAGCCAATGACTGGCCAGAACAAACAGCTATGCTACGCATGAGAGAGTCGTTACGGGGTAACGCACTCGACTGTGGGAAACCCCCACACCTTCAAGGCATATTTGCTGCCCTAAGAGCAAGGTTTGGTTTAACGTCCAGAGAGGCCATGTCTCGACTGGCTGGTCTCCGCAGATTGTACAAGACAACTCTGCAGGAACATGCGAATGAGGTAGAGAGGTTGGTGCACATCTCCTATGGCGACCTACCAGCCCGACCCATGCAACGCATGACGCTGGATGTTTTCAGCACCACCATTGGAAATGCGTATCTGCAGCGACACCTCCTGGCCATGCAGCCAGCATACTTAGCTGACGCAGTACGCGCAGGAAACGAGTACCTGCAAGTAAAGACACCCCATGATGAGCGGCCCGCTCATGTACGGATGGTGAAAGAAGCAGAGGACGAGCAAGACCCAGCCACTCATCAGACGCCACCTCCAGCACCCTCTCACTCCCCAGCACAGAAGGTACAACAAGTTCTAGGAGCGGCTACGACGGAACCTTTGCTAAGGATTGCAGAGTCACTGCAAGCGCTAGCCACCGAAATAAAGCTGTTAAAGCAACAGAGGATGTCAACCCCTACACCTCTGATGGAGACTACGCCCGCACCGCGGTGTTGGACATGTGGAGAGATTGGACACATGTCGGGAACCTGCCCCAGCAAACAAAGGACGACCAGACCCAACTATCCAGTCAAACGGCAGGGAATTGGTCAGCGCCAGCAGTAGAGCCAATGGCCTCTAGCTGCGAGAGGGCAAGCCATGTACCTACCAAGAAAGACAAGCGAGAGGTCAACCGGCGAAGTGCGCCTCCTCTCAGACTAGCCAACACAGACCAACCTGTGTTAGAGCGCCCCTACCAAGCCAGCCACTTCCTGTCAGGAAGGCTGGACGGACGGCCAGTGTCAATATTAATCGACACTGAGTGCACAACAAACCTGTTTTCACAGCACACATACCGTCGACTATCACAGGACGTAAAGGACACCCTGCAAACAAGTGAACCCCACGGATTGATGGCCGATGGCTCAAGAATAACCTTCTACGGAACCATCAGAGTGCCACTACAGCTCCGAGACTTTTACACGGAAACCAACTTCGTTATAAGCGACATTAACGAAGATGCCATAATTGGCATGCCGTTCTTAACTACCCACGAGTGCACTATGAAGTTTAATGACTCTACTATCACCATTGATGGACACAGGCAGCCATGTACGGACAAGCATGGTAGACAGCTGGACGACATAAGATTGTTGCAGCCAAAGGCAAATTTCTGGGATGAAATTATGCTGAAACCCGCTGTAGGGAAGTAAAAACCCCTACGACTACCGCCCTGGCAGAGTTATCTGCAGGGAAGAAAAAGCCAACGCTGCTGAGAGGTGGGGAGCACCCTCACAGCAAGTTTGAGTCAGATCGGACAAAAACTGCGGTCTACAGAGCAAGTAATGCGCATACTCCCCCCGCGCCCCTGTTTGCTACGCCCCCTTAGAGAAGTGCCCTGCACACTGAATAACAAGAGAGCATCCACTAGCCAACCAGAGCCACTGCCTTGTGTGACCAAGGACAGTGCAAGCTGTGTGAAGAGGAGTGGAGCCAGGAGACACTATGAGGCAAACCTCGGGAGAAACAGTAAATTGGCTGCAATGGACAGACAAACAGTAGCGGCACAGTCGTGCTTAGTTTTAAAGGAATCAGTAAAAGATTCTGAACCGATTCGTCTACAGCCTCAATGGTTTACTGCGTTCGACCACCCACCAAAACCCTCCAAAGTTATCCCCAGTACCCTCAGTCAACACAAGCCATCCATGCCCACAGGAAGTTCGATGAGTCATCACTTCAAGCAGACATGCAGTACAGCCAGCCAGCTCATTCAACATAGTGAAAGCAGTGCAGTAACACCACTAGACTTACCACTAACTGCAATTGATGTATTAAACCTAAGCGACGGAGAAGATGGCGCATTGTTGGAAGAAAACTTAGCAGCCTACACAGGAACAGCCAACGAAGATGAGCTATTAGCCATGCCCACAGTGGATCTGTTCAAGCCACCCCCAGCAGCAACAGCACCTCTTAATACTACCAAGGATACCCAGAAGAAGTTGATGGAAGCAGAGGAAAAGTCTACAAACGATGGTGAGCTCACACCTTCTGAAATAGCTGCTTGGGTTTTCAAGCATAGATCTGTACATGACCCGTTAGCTTTGACTAAAGGCAGTCCCACGAGAGTGAATAGAGCGCTGCCCCAAACCAAAGGGCCCTTGCCACAGTATGGTGGCAAGGACAGGTCTCAGCCAAAAATACTTTCGGCGCAGACCGTCTACAGGAACGCAGAACCCAGATTAGGCGGGAAAGAACCCCAACTCATAGAGATAACTCTATGCCGACCCGGGGTACACCTATCCGGACCCGGGGTACACTTACCCAACCCTGGGGTCCTCTGGCAACCTCAAACAGGTTAACCAAAGGATGCGAAGTGATTAAGAATGCTTCGCAGGCTCTCAGGAGTGAGAACTCTGAGACGAATGATAGCAAAGGAGGCGGTACACCCTCCAGGGCTATAGTAGAGATACTAAAGCCACCCTTACCTGCTACCCCGACCCGGGGTCAGGAGAAAGCTCTGGGAAAGAGCCAAATTGATAAAAAGGAAAGCCGAAAGCGCCGGCCTACCTCGCAGGGGACAAATGTCACTGCAACTACCCCGTTGGATGCTGTTCCAGCCAAACTGGCTAAGCTGACTGATACTCAGTTACCCAGTCCCTCCACTCAGACTTGTAATAATAGTTCTGTAGCAACAACCTCTGCGCATGTCCGCAGGCCTCGTAACCGAGATGATATTGTTGTAGGAACCGAATCCACGTCTGCAGTGAGGGTAACCCCCAAACTGACAGTACGTCTCATACAAGTGTCTCCCAAGGAGGAGAAAGAGGAACTGCAGGAGATGGGTGACGCTCCTGAGCATGACCTTACCATAGAGGACGAGCCAACCACCTCGTATGGACCAGACGGTAAAAAGAACCCTACCCAATGGCGTATGCTACGATGGGTAGCCAAAGTCACCGAAGACAGGATTAATACCCTGGTGACGGACGCCAGAGACAGTATCTGCGTCAAATGCCAGTAGCAGGCACCTAACAAGAGGCAACTGCGCATCCACGTAGCGCAGCACTACATCAGGCATTACTGCCGATGCCAGTACACCAGTGAAAGCAGGGAAACCGTCTACAGCCATCAGGCAAAGTTTGACGCCCCTGGCAATTCTACACACTACCAAAAGACCGGGATAGTGTACGCGGTGGACAGACCTAGTTTCACTAGGTTCTGTCAGTTTGTGAAATGAACTGACTGCCCTAAGTTTAGGAAATGCAGGCCAACGCAAACCGGTGAGAAGGACGGCAAAGAAGCTGCTCCTAAAAAGAGGAGGCTCTCCCCAACCAGCAAGGAGACGAAGAAGGCGCGGGAAACCCCTTCTACTGCTACGAGGACCCTCCAACCCTATAAGATTCCGAAACGGAACAAGTCAGCTGCTCACTCCACAGTGACAGCCCCTCTGGAGGTCGGCAAAGTGTCAAGTAATGACAACCAGCCCGCTGAGGATTCAGCCCAAACCTCTATCCCTCGACCGTCGCTACAGTTCCTACAAACGAGCACCCGTTTGGCAGAAGGGATCGAGGTTGAAATAGGCAAGCTAAAAGACAGCCTGCAGCAGCTAAGATGGCTCCTTATCAGAGGACATCTACCCGAAAGCGAGATACGGATAGTCAAGGCTGAAGCAAGGCTGATCACTACCGAAATAAGTTGGTTGACGGCGCAGGCCGCTAGCCTCCGAGGAGAGCTCTTCTAGAATCAGAAGATTGACTCTTTAATAATTATATTACCTATATGTATGCTCTTCTGTAAATCTATATACATCCAAATATATACTCATGAGTGCGGAGACACTCCCCCCTTGATTGCTCTTGATATCTTTATTATTAAAGACCGAATGCCTTTAATGGTGAGAGGTATGTGGTGGATTTTACTGACTACATACAGTGACCACTACTGCGCAGAGGCCCCCCTGTTGGTGGTTACCACAGGCATGCCTCCCCTGATTATGACAGACGAAGGCCAGCATCTGTTATGGCAATTATATTGCTCTCATAACTAATTATTATTACTTCGTCACTCAGTATTTACTACACCGACTCTGGGTTGCTATCCCGTGTCGGCAACAAGATGGCCGCCATGGCCAGGATGACGTAACCTAGCCTAAGAGCCTTCAGATGCCACCTCCCAAAGATAACTACCCTTGGATAAAGGAGACAGTGGACCCAAGGCTGTGTAACGCCCAGGAACAATACTAGCCAATCACTGGCCAAGTTGCTTGTGAACTCCGCCTCTTACTTATGGGCATCAGTGATGTTTTACTTACCTATCTATCTTATTGGACAATGTCATTGCTATATATATTATATTGTGCCTTTGTATCATATAACTTCCTGCCATGCTTCCTCTGCATGGCAGTTATTTTCCACAACTCTGCCTATAAAAGGGAGAAGTTTTCTCATAATCATCGCACTTACTGATATGGCAAGAGTGTATTCTCTTGCTTTGTATTGCCAGTCTTACCTGTTATTCTGTAATGAATAAATGGTCTATACACACAAAACTATGCTGTGTATGTCTGAGCCGAGGGCTCCTTGCTACCGTTGTTAAAGTTAGCCACTCGCTTTGCAACACTGCGTTGTACCGATTCGGTACAGAGTCACCTCTGGGTTGAGGTCGACCACCACTTGTCAGGCCTGAAGAGGCTGACTGCCTTGTTGTGGCTGCGTAGGCGGCGCATCTGCCAGCACAACCCCCTAGCTGAAGGTAGTGGACATAAAAAATCCGCTACACTTTGTATTAAAATGAATAAGCAGCGATAGATATTGTACCACAAAGTATGTTTATTTACTACTTTAGCTTTCCATGCAGGAAATAAATACCAGTTTAAAC
The DNA here is from genome assembly GCA_945261195.1 of Cryptosula pallasiana. NCBI lineage: Eukaryota > Metazoa > Bryozoa > Gymnolaemata > Cheilostomatida > Cryptosulidae > Cryptosula > Cryptosula pallasiana. Next base: position 93,970 of record CALYOO010000097.1, read on the forward strand.
AATATATTGCTTCAAGAACTGAACATTTACTGCAAGCGTGCCCTTATGAACAAATGTGAAGAGTCATCATTTCTTATCGATTGACCTGCTTTCTAAATACGATCGGAAAATTTTTTTTCACCAATAAGACATTACGATATTCTTATGATCACAAACAATTACACAGAAAACTGCATTTTGTTTCAAAGAGGTCAAAATGTTTTTCTATAAAACGTAATAGAGTAATACAGTACAAAACACTATATTTTTATCCGCTAATGTCATTATTTTCTTCATCAGCGAGTACCAAAATCATAAGTTGAAAAGATTAAATTGAAAGAAGTAGAAGCCTTTCCATCCAGTGTGGTCTTTTTCTGCAGAAAACAAAATCATCCCAAAACTGCTAGGCCACCATCTGTGGACAACTAAAAATGAGCTATTTGTTGTCAGGTGTTTGCCGAAATAATTGGTTGTGAATATAAATTGTCGCTTCAGTCAGTCAAAACAAAATTTCTCTAACACACTGTCAATAAAATTCTGCCAAAAAACTCTTATGAGGAAACTGCATTTATTGATAATAATATCAGGTAATAAGGGGCTCGTACACTTCAATACTCACTAGCAACTGATTGTAAACTCGCCTACATTTTAGGGTTTAGTATTAACAGCTTTAATTGCAGAAATGTATACTAGTTGATTTATAATGCAGTCTGGTCATAGGGAAGTGCTTTGTTCACTGCTAGTCTGATGATGTCATCAATGGAAATTTTTGTAGTTCACCTATTTATGCCCCGTTGTAATAGCTTTGGCTAAAAGTGTAATGAGGGTACCAATCCAGCTACGCCCCATTAAGCCCAGAATAAAATGCCAAATGTTTTTTTATAGTAGAATCGACGCTCCGAACTGATAACACCAGGATCAACGTTAAAAGCTTTTTTTATGGTACACTACACATTGATGTGACTGTTTTCTTTTAACCACGTGTAAGCTTTACAACGTATCCAGTTCCCATCATTTTTCTTAACAATAAATTCACGGTTGCCAGTTCCATTAAAAGTTTTGTCAATAATTGTGAAACTTGCTCCTTTGCTTCTTACAAACAATTAAAAGAGTATTGAAAAAAAATTCCCGTCATAAAATTTTTCAAAATTGATCAACCACTTGACAGTAGTAATATATGAGCAGATCTTCCTACCAAGTGTTTTTTTGTGGATTTGATCTTGGAGTTTAGGCAATGGGTTACGACGTTGGATGAATTCGCCGAGTTTACATTGTATTTCATTTGAGGGGTACTTGAGTGGCATTTGAGTGGCATTTAAGTGGCATTTGAGTTTTGATTATTTTTTTTACTTAATTTGAACTCATATGGCAGCTAGATTTTGAATGTATGGCATTTAAGTTTTGATAATTGTCTTACATAACTCGAACTCATATGATATTTGGAGAGAGAGGAGAGAAGAACAAGGAGATATAACTACATTAAACCAATATATGATTATATACATTTATTACATAATAAGTAGGAAAATATCCTTGTATAATATACCTAGAGTTAGTAAATACTAAGTAATACAAAGCACTACAACTTGTAATGATAATTAATACATAATCTTTTTTACAATGTCATCATTGATGTACTTGATGTACTGATGTTATATCTTAGGAAGGAAGACTTCTGTTCTATGTACTTTTGATTCCATAATGAACTAAAATAAAAAGTTATGCATTAGCATAGGATAATTAAACAAAAACGAAAGTTATGTATTAGTATAGAATGGTTAAACAGAAAATTTAAAACAACTACAAACTTTTACTAAATAGTGTTTTTTTTTATTAATTATTACCTTATCATCAAAAATTGACTGTTAATCAGATGTTTTTGTAGCTTGTCGTGCCTTACGTTGTTGAGTCCTTACCCTTCTAGCTTGTCTTTGAGCGGACTGTCGTTGCATGTTTCTTTTTTTTAGAGCAAGATCTTTACGAGCACACTCGATAGAAATTGGTGTGCTTACCTGTTCTAGTTGATATTGTCGTTGTTGTAATACATAATGTAATCTCTGGATGTCTGATGTAACTTCATTCCCTAAGAGCTTTAATGTTAGAAAAGATTCAGTTCGAAAATTATTTAGCTGTTTTATCAAATCTTTCTGGATGAATTTACAATTGTTTGAGATAATTCGTACTCTCTCTTCAATTTTTTTATTGCATAGGTTTTGTAGAAGTATCAAGTCCTCTCGAGTCAAAGGTTTAGGCTGAGTTTCTGATTCTGTGTTGTTAACTATTTCCATTTTTTGTGGTTGAATCTAAAAAAACACAGATAAATAATTTTTTTCAGTTGTTTTAGTATAATAAATAATGCATGAGTAAAAACTGTAATTTATTAAGTTTTTACCTTGATGCTCTCCTAATAGCTATAGTAGATGTTGCTTCTCAGTTAGCTGTTGTCGAACTGGATGCTTTCTGTGTGAAAACGATGGCTCTTATATAGCTAAAGTTGTACTGATTAAACCCTATGAACCTCATCTCGTGTCAATCTCTATGAATCAGCATCTTTTCACGCGAAGGAAAGTCAATGTTTTCGCGGGAACAAATGAATTATTTTCACGCGAATACAAACCACTGCTTTCGGGGGAATAAATGATTTAATTTCCCGCGAATGAAAGTCAATGTTGTCGGGGGAATAAATACTTTATTTTCACGCGAATAGAAACCAATGCTTTCGCGGAAATAAATGATTTTATTTCCCGCGGATGAAAGTCAATGTTGTCGCGGGAATAAATACTTTATTTTCACGCGAATACAAACCGTTGCTTTCGCGGGAATAAATAATTTATTTTCACGCAAATAGAAACCAATGCTTTCGCGGGAATAAATGATTTAATTTCCCGCGAATGAAAGTCAATGTTGTCGCGGGAATAAATACTTTATTTTCACGCGAATACAAACCGTTGCTTTCGCGGGAATACAAGTTTTATTTTCACGCGAATGGAATGTTGCTTTCGCGGGAGTAAATAATTTAATTACTCCCGCGAAAGCAACTGTTTCCATTCGCGTGAAAATAAAGTATTTATTCCCGCGACAACATTGACTTTCATCCGCGGGAAATAAAATCATTTATTCCCGCGAAAGCATTGGTTTCTATTCGCGTGAAAATAAATTATTTATTATCGCGAAAGCAACGGTTTGTATTCGCGTGAAAATAAAGTATTTATTCCCGCGACAACATTGACTTTCATCCGCGGGAAATAAAATCATTTATTCCCGCGAAAGCATTGGTTTCTATTCGCGTGAAAATAAATTATTTATTATCGCGAAAGCAACGGTTTGTATTCGCGTGAAAATAAAGTATTTATTCCCGCGACAACATTGACTTTCATTCGCGGGAAATAAAATCATTTATTCCCGCGAAAGCAATGGTTTCCATTCGCGTGAAACTAAAATATTTATTCCCGCGAAAGCATTGGTTTGTATTCGCGTGAAAATAATTCATTTATTCCCGCGAAAACATTGACTTTCCTTCGCGTGAAAAGATGCTGATTCATAGAGATTGACACGAGATGGGGTTCATAGGCTTTAATCAGTACAACTTTAGATATATAAGAGCAATCGTTTTCACACAGAAAGCATCCAGTTCTACAGCGGCTAACAGAGGAGCAACATCTACTACAGCTATTAGGAGAGCAACAAGGTAAGAAGCACTAAAATAATTATTTGTTTTTAATTAATTGAAACATCTAGGTTTTTGAATCTTAGTGTTTAAAAACAATCTTTTAATAAAACAATAATTTCAGTATATTTACATCATTAAACTAAGTTCTTTTACTTTTTGCAGGTATGATGACATCACACTCCAAAGCACTTCCTAAGCTCCATATTGAACCAACCACAGCTACCAACAACACTAACGCTATTTCCACTACAACCATCATTTCCACCACCAACGGCATTCACATTGATGATAGAAGATCCAATCCTAACACCTTTAATGATACATCTTCTCGCTCAAACACCAATACTCATGCTGATATAGCAATGAAACATCATGTAGTTTCAGCTGACTCTCCTTTGAGTCCCACACAGGACTACACATATCTGCATGAGAACAGTGAAGTCAAACGAACGGAGGATATCAAAAAACCGACAGTGACATTATCTCGAGCTTCAATTTCCTTTTTATTCAGCAACAGCAAAAATAATACCGTAAACAAACTTAGAGAGTTTGAATTGCTCGAGATGGGTGGAATAATGACAGGAGCTATGCAGAAAGGAATGTTGGAAATCGGAAATTTTTTGAGTTTGTTGGATTTACCAATTCCTACGATATTGGAGGTTTTCGATGTTAATTACGTTGAAGATTATGGTATATTGGACTATGAATATGTTTTAAAAAACAATCATCGAATTCGAGTCAAGTCACTGATTGACAAAGAACTTACGGTGGAGCTACAGGAACTTGATCCCGGCTCTTCACAAATCCTAGTGTACATGGGAAAGCTAGAAGAAAATCAACCCGATCTGCGTATTGTAGGAGATAATCATCATCAAGGGCTAAAACAACGAGTTATAGCCAAAATCTTGAGAAAAAAATCATTGAAACAGTTGCAAGCATACTTTGATATCATCACTTTCGATAATATTCCTGTCAACACTCTTCTGACATTCACTAGACTTTCAGTTTGGAAAAATTTGAAGTCGAAGCAGCGAAAACGAAAACAAGATACATCGCCTTTACGTATCACTCACACTGTCACTTACAGATACATGATGAATGACGGATCTTTGATGACTGGGAAGATTGTTGTCCCTCCTGAGAATGTTTTGAAGATCAAAAATCATGAATGTGGTATGATCCACTATAAAAGTACGTTGACAACTGAAAGCGGCACAAAGAAACACATTCTCACGATTCTGAGTGTTGAAGAAGCTTTGATGCTTCTATCTACTTCAAGTGAAAAAGAAGGAATAGCTTTCAGACTTTCTCTATTTGATGATGCTGAGCTGATGAAAAGTTATGATGATGATGTTGCTGCTGATGATGCTGCTGATGATGATGATGACGATGATAACATTGATGCTTATACTGATGAAGAAGATGATAATATGACGGATGATGACTCTGAAAACAAAAAATTTGAGGAAAAAGATGAAGTTGTCGACAATGATAGTGAGAAAAGCAATGAAGATGACAATCACATTTCAAGCGAAGCTAGCAGGATTTCAATATCGGAAATTTAATTAAGGTATGTTAATCTTCACTAGTAATAAGTAACTACTAATAGCCGTATTTTTCACCATAGTATAATGTAGTTGTTATAACGACATCTATGTATGCTTTTAGATAGAATACGTGTACAAGTGAATGACCGTCGGCTCGCCAAATCTATCAGCAACAACTCATGAACATTAAATTATATATTATTTGTATTGTGCAATAATTTGTATATATTTAGTGTAATAAAGTATTTTATTCATATTTAACATTAGTAATTTAGCCAATTTGTAAAACTTTCGGGGTTACAACTCTAAAATGTTACAAAATTTCAATGTTCCGACACAAAAATAAATATTTCAAGTTATCGTCTCATTTTTCAAAAATGTTAAGACAACTCCCATTTATAATTTCTAAACTTCGTTTTTGAAAAAATATGTAAAAGTTGTCGGCACATTGCGTCAAAATGGTAAGACAACTCCGCTTTTACACAAAAAAATTGTGAAAAATGTTTTATAATTTGTTTGAGAAACCAAAACAGTAGAATACTTTTTACAACCACAAGCATTATACTTTAGGCTTTACAGTTTTGTGAATTGGGTGTTGATAGTTTGTCACGATATGACATAATAATTAAGTAATTATAGTCTTTTTCATAACAATGCTATAGATTCAGTAATACAGATGTGAAATTTACTGTTTCATCACTTGGATGCAGTATGAAGGTAGTTGATGTAATATTTATTTTGTAATATTATGCAAAGTAATACAGTAAGAATGAAGCGTATGGAGTTCTCAACCACAAAACAAATAAAAATAATGCATTAGGTAAACTAATGACAAAACAATTTTACATGAAGTGTATACATATGAATAAAGTATTCATAAAAACACAGACTATTGTCTGTATATATAATATATATAGAGAGTATTTATAAAAAAAAACATCCTATTAACTATATATTTTGTGGTAAGAAATTATAAAATAGGATAGTTGCATAAAGCCTATTCCAGAGCCATGATAATATTAAAAAATATAGTGAAATAAAAATTTTAAAACTCACCTAAGAGTGCAGTTAATACAAGAATTTCTTCTTGAGAAAAATCTGAATTTTTTTGCATTTTCTGTCTAATAGACGCTAATTTCAATTTAACACAATCATTAAAACCCTTTTTTTTCAGTCCATCTTTTATATTCAAAATTAATTTAAGTGAAGTTATATCAATCTTTTGGCTTTGTTTTAAATCTACTTGAGTTTGTGGGTTATCTGTTGTATTAGATTCTAAAACACTGGTTTTTGGACTGCACTGTGAACTAGCAACAGAAATTAAGTCATTATTACTTTCTTCAGTTTCTGAAAAATCAGAATCTGAAGATATAAGTGCTCTCATTTTTTTACGCTGGGTTTTAAGTAAAAGCTTTCGATCTCCAGCAACCGGTTTTTTAGCTATTGCCAACCATTTACACCCTAATTCAAAATCTAAATCGATGTTTCCAGAAAAATAACCTTCTATTGGATAGAGATATACTAACATAAAATTTTTTGGAAAAGTAATGTTCATAACTAACTCAGAATATTTTTTATTAATAAATAAAACAAAATTATTATAACTAGCAATATCAACAACAAAAAACATTTTAGTTTTCAAAATACAAGTATATTGCTGGAGTTCTCTCAAAGTTGTATGTGATTTTCCGCATAAACAATAAAAAATAAACAAGTGAGCAAAAAAATGTCTTGAAAGAACTCGGCCAGGCTCATGCATCTTCCCTAATTTAAACTTCTTACCACAAAATATACACGAAATACTGTCTTTTTTTTCTTTCAGTGCTTCGCTCAGCGTCTTTGTACAATACGATATCAATAATAACGTAAGCACTGAAAGAGAATACCTTGTGTTTTTGTTATCGATATCTACAAGCAAAATAAACAAATTCTCATTATATATATATAGATAACTGTCTTGAGTATGGTATATGTATATAAAGATAATGCATATCACTTACACTTGAAGCACTCCTTATCATCTTTTATTTCCCCATCTATAACACTTCTGCTTCTGTACTGCTCTAGCTGCAGGTTCTCTGCTTGAACTAAAATAGAAAATACGAATGTAGTTATGTTAGTTTTTGAAAAAAATTTATTAAAATTGAATGAGTATGTAGTAAATAATATTTTTATCATACTTACATTCAAATATGTGTCGATCATAGGAGAGAAAGGATTCATCTTTCCCTACATAGCATGCGCTTGCAATAAAGCGTGTAGATGTTTTCTCTACAAAAATAGCGTAGTAAATGTAGAGTCGTTATTATTTTACCTACAGAAAAATTTGCATATTTCATAATACAGAAAAATACTTACTCATAGCAATATGCGTGGTAGGCGTGGTCTTTTTTGGCTTCTCCGTTTCCTTAAAACATTCTTCCAGCCACCTCATTGTTTCATCATCGGTAGAGCTTAATAAAACAATAAATCAAGATTGTGATTAATTAAAAACTCTATATAATACAGTTGAATAATAAAGTTTCAATAATATACTTACATGGCACTGAAATCTATTTCATCTATATTTAGTTCTAATGCATCATTTGAGGTTGTAGACCTACAAGTAATATATATATATATATACATTAGTATAAATTTATAAATGTAACTGCAACAAAATTGTAAAAGATAGTATAAATAACTTACTCATTTGTTGTAGGAATATTGCTAGCCATTTTTTGTAGTTTCGCAGACTAATACTTGAAATGAAGTACAAATGAATACTGATACTGTTTAAAAAAATAGTTTCTCTTATATACAAAACATTGAAGTCTTTTATCAAGATTAATTTGTAGACTGATTTTCTGATTATTACTATGATAAATGATATTGTTTTTTAAAAAAGTGGAAGACGATTAGGAAGTTGGTTAAAAAAATAGGAAGATAGAGATTAGATAGATTAATAAGCTTAACCACCACATACACCCCTGTAAACTGTCTTTCCATCTAGCTAAAATTTTTGAATGTAGAGCGTTGGATAAACAAATTTTACAACCTCTAGGTTGATACTCTTTTAAATATAACTAGCTAGGATGAAACTTACATTTCATTTGAATGACAACTCACATCCTTCAAACATATTTTTATAGCAACAATTTTCATATAGACACATCAACAGCAAAACATTGTTGCGGTGTAGTTCCATCTTTATATCATCAGACAGTAAATTATTATGTGAGAGCTTCAATTATAGTTTACACCATTAAGTATGAGTTCGGAATGTAATAAAATACTTTACAGGTACTGATAGCATTTAATAACTAGTTCAATTGCAGTTTATTGATATACTCTACTATAACACACACTACCACAAACAATCATATAGACACATCATCAGCAAAACAATGATGTAGTGTAGCTCCATCTTTATATCATCAGACAGTAAATTAAAATGTGAGAGCTCCAATTATAGTTTACAACATTAAGTATGAGTTAGTAATGTAATAAACACTTTAAAGATATCTGATAGCATTTAAATATGTATATGTAACATATAACTCTTGATTTATTAGACAAAACAGCTTCCTAAAAATAGAAAATATACTATGTATGTTGATACATTATTTGTATTTCACACAAAAAACAATGAGATATTTTAAAAAAAGTAACAGTCTAACTAATAAAACAAGTGGATAAAGTCATGGTTTGCTCATGTTTTTTAGACGATAGCGGAGATAACTAGGATTAAAAGTAAAACCACAAATCCGTTTTGGTGGAAGGCTGTATCTGTATTAACTAATATGTAATGAAACAATAAAAAACAGGAGATAGATGCAATCAAGTTCTCTTCCTTTTTAGGTTGAATTCGACCTATAATTCCATCATCTATGGACGTTTGTTGTTTTGTTTTAAATAGAAATAGCATGATAATAAATAGTGCTTAGGTGTAATTAATGACTTTTCTCGAGCGACTTTATAACACTTGATATTAAAAAGATCAAAACATATAGGATTAAGCGAGATGATGATTAATGTCTTTTCTGGAATGAGTTTATTAGTAAAATGACACTTGCGGGGCACTTGTGTTATATTATAATTAATTACTTTTTAAAAATGAACTGGTAACATTACGTCGACTGAAATAATACCTAAAACGTCTCGCATAAATTTTGATCTGACTGAAAATGGACTGAAAACCTTCAAGGTGCGTAAAAATTATCGTAACTCGCTATAGCGGATATTCTAAGAAATATTTATTCTCTCGTTGGTAACTTGACGTAAAATATTTTGTAACGGATGTCACACGATCTCAATCGATTTTTTTCAACTGAAACACTTAGTTACTCATAAACATTTGATACTCGCTTGATTTCTTTGATAACAGCAATATCCCAATTGTGTTTATCGTAAATATTTCAAAAACGGATATTGCGTGTTTCAGTTGGTTTTTCCTACTGAATCACTTAGTTACGCGTAAATATTTGAAAATTGTTTGAATTTTTCGTTGATAAAACATGTTGCAAGTATATTTTAACAAATATTACCCAATTGTGTTTATTGTAAATATTTCAAAACGGATATTGTGTGTTTCAGTTGGTTTTTCCTACTGAATCACTTAGTTAATCGTAATTATTTTGAAAATTGTTTGATTTTTTCGTTGATAAAACATGTCGCAAGTATCTTTTAACAAATATTACCGTAAGTTCAATCAGTTTTCTTTACTAGATTACTTAGTAACTCATCAACATTCATAATTGCTTTTATTATTAGTTGTTGCAAAAGCAATGTTGTATTTAAATAATATTACTTCAATTCCAACCAATTTCCTTACTGAATTACTTAATTACTCCCCAGTATTTCATAATTTCTTTCACTAATAATTACAAAGTAATATTGTAAATATATAATGGAGTAGATACTAAATTGACACAAATTTTTTTCATATGAATTTAAAACTTAACTAATGTAGTTTTTTTACCAAACATCAGTACATCAAAAACATTATTGTAAAGGAACAAACTATGCAATAACTGTTATTACTTTGTATTTATTACAAGTTGTAGTGCTTTGTATTACTTAGTATTTACTAACTCTAGCTATATTATATGGAGAGATTTTCTTTACTTATTATGTAATAAATGTATATAATCATATAATGATTCATTTTTAATCAATGTATTTATTCAATTTAGATATATCTCCTCTCTCTATGTAGATATAAATATACCCATAAATATGTACATAATCAACCATATGTACATGAATGTATAGAAAACTAAAAGATCTCTCTCATCTCTCTCTTTCTCTCTCTCAAGATACCATATGTATGTATGTATGAATGCATTGATTGTCATCACAAGTTGTAGTGCTTTGTATTACTTAGTATTTACTGACTCTAGCTATATTATATAGGAAGATTTTCCATACTCATTATGTAATAAATGTATATAATCATATAATGATTCATTTTTGATCAATATATTTATTCAATGTAGATATATCTCTTCTCTCCTCTCTCCTCTCTCTCTTTTCCTCTCTCCTCTCTCTCTCCCTCTCTCCTCTCTCTCTTTCTCTCAAGATACCATATGTATGTATGTATACATTGATTGTCATTACAAGTTGTAGTGCTTTGTATTACTTAGTATTTACTGACTCTAGCTATATTATATAGGAAGATTTTCCCTACTCATTATGTAATCAATGTATATAATCATATAATGTTTCATTTTTGATCAATATAGTTATTCAATGTAGATAAAACTCCTCTCTCCTTTCTCTCTCCTCTCTCCTCTCTGTCTTCTCTCCCCTCTCTCTCAAGATGCCATATGAGTTCAAATTATGTGAAAAAAATATCAAAACTTAAATGCCATACATTCAAAATCTAGCTGGCATATGAGTTCAAATCAAGTAAAAAAATAATCAAAACTCAAATGCCACTTAAATGCCACTCAAATGCCACTCAAATACCTCTCAAATGAAATACAATATAAACTCGGCGAATTCACCCATTGTCGTAACTCATTGCATAATCCCCAAGGCCAGATCCACAAAAAAACACTTGGTAGGGAGATCTGCTCATATATTACTACTCTTGACATTAGCAATTTATGAAACTGAAAGTTTACTGAAACCTAAAATAATCAACTGAATTAAAACTGAAGATCAGTAGTTGACCTCAACACTTTTAAAAGAAACCTTTGCAGGTTGTGTTAAAGAAAGTGACTCATTACAATGGAATGACATCAACTACAACAAAGTTGAAAGTCTTCTAGCTCGCCAGAGAATCAGATGTTGAAAGGTATCTCTGAAGCAGAACCATTCTCAAAAATGAATAAAGATATCAGAACGTAGAAAACAGGCAAAATCAAATGAAAGAAGCTAGGTATAAATGAGCATTACAAACTTCCAAACGATTAGCTTGAGCTATGTTGCAAAAACAAAAACAGGAAAAAGAAACAATAATTGTTCGAATGGTCAGCAGAGTGAATGTTTATACACTGCCCAAAAATGGTAAAAACAATAATTGACTATCGACCAACAACTTTTGCTGGAATATGACAGACCGCTTATGAGACCAGTCTTTAGGGATGCCCACGAGGCACAGCTCAAACAAGCAAACAAATTAACGTTCATTTGATGAATGGCCACTGTCAAACAATCAGATGGATTATTTTTAATTATGGCTGCTGATTAGTTTTCAAAAAATTTACCGCTAAACAACCCATTCTAAAGTGTAAGCAACAGTGTGATAAAAATACTTAAAGGCTGAACTATGAGTTCTTACTGTAAGATGAAAGTAAAAAAATGTATTCTTAAAACATAAAAGTGTGCTGGCCAAGACAAAATGAAGCATTTTATGACCAAACATAAAATCATAAAAGCATTGACGTTTAAAAATTTGAGCAAAATGATGAAAAATGCTTTCCTTTGTTTGACTCAGGATTATGAATGATGAATTATTACCACAGATTTTCAGTTCTTACAGTGATGGAGTTCACACAAATATTGCAATGAAGTTGAATAATGTAAAGTTTCAAAACCAAAAACGGTAAGGAGTTAAGTGTGTGAACAGGACAATTGCAGTTGAGCTGGGATCTTGAACTAAAAGCAGATAAACTAGAGTTGCCTTGGAGAGAAAGGTCCACTCCAAACTATGAGAGGGTCGTATTAATAAAAAGCGCTGTATTGCATAAAAAACGGCTTGTATTGCCCAAGGTGGAAGACCTCACTGAAGAAAACATATAGCAAACTTTTTCGAACAAACACTGCAAATACTGAAGGACTTGACCGTGTACTAGACCTAAGAGACTTTGGAAAAAAATATGCAAATGGGCTAGTTACATGTATTGTCCAAGTGATTCAGCTATGAAAATCATTTTAACAAACGGATGGACAAAGAGTTTATAAAGAATTAGCGCTTTGCATTATTGCCCTTCATATTTCTATATTCGCTTGCCAGTAGTAATATATGAGCAGATCTCCCTACCAAGTGTTTTTTTTTGTGGGGTTACTATCTGCGGGGTGGTTTCAATTAGAAGCTAGTCCTAACTGGTCCTATAACCAATTAGTGACAGTTTTAATTAGGTGGTCGCTAATTTAGACCGTCCCTAGCTAATAAATAATTACTGCAGATTACCATTGTGTATTAGATCGAAGCATCAGCGATTGCACACAATATGCTTGCTATCACTTGGTGATGTAATTGCACTAAGGCGAGACTACTGAAACCACTAAGATTTTCCTAGAAACGGCCGCATCGAAATTGGATTGTTATTATAATAGCTTTCAAAGAGCCGGCTTTAAAAATTGTTTATTTAGTAGTTCATCAAAGTTAATAATTTTTTTAGCAATCTTTATTGCCGCTTCAAATTTTAATGTTGTTTTTGCGATAGTTTGATTGACGAGTTCTAATTCAAATGCAAGCTAAACAATATAATTGTTTTTGGAAGAAATGGCCGCAATAAAATTTGGTTTAGAAGATTGTCATGGCTATTCAAATCATTGTATTTCTTTCATTTTTATTTTCCAACCACAATTATTATTTTATCACACACCATTTGCCAATATCTCACACATTTGTTTATTATAATTTATATAAGATCATTATTACATGCAAATTAATGCTAAGGACCTTTCTGTAACCACGAGTGAGTGGTTATAGGATCGGACCTAAACTAGTCATAAAGCAGTCATTAGATTTTGTAATTGAAATGGTCTTAAGTTCCTACGATCAAATAGGTCTAAATTAACGACCAAAACGGCATTAGGACACTTTTATGACGCTAATTGAAACCACCCCCTGGGTTATTGCAATGGGTTACGGCGTTGACTAGAGTCGCCGAATTAATATTGTATGGCATTTAAGTGGCATTTATGTTTTGATAATTTTTTTTACTTAATTTGAACTTATATAGCATCTAGATTTTGAATGTATGGCATTTAAGTTTTGATAGTTTTTTTTACATAATTCTAACTTATATGGCATCTAAAATTTGAATGTATGACATTTAAGTTTTGATAATTTTTGACAGCTATATCTATATATATATTTATGTACATTGAATAGAAATAAAACGGTGTATGATTGTATATATATTTATTACATAATGAGTATACATTAAAGTTGGTATACTTGAAAAAGCCCTAACATAACCTCAAACAAAACATTAGTTGAAGTTATACACTCATCCGTTTAAATATATCTTGAAATTTTGGGCTTAAAATCATATAGTAGTTCTTCAGTCCTATGGGCTTTAACTAAACTTTGAGTGAGAGCTTGATCTCACGCCTTTCTTTTAATTTTTTTTTAAAAAATCATTTATGTTCACAATTTTGGACATTGTCAAAAACTGTCTTAAATTTTTTTGGAATCGTTAGTTGTAATATTCTTTCTTGATTGTCAGCATATCTTTGTAATGTATGTGGTCGGTGTTGTATTGGCGACAGTTCTCCATATAAAGACGCTAAAGTTAACAAATGCTGTGTTATACAGAATGCTGCAGCTTGTATGTCAATGGATATTTATCCTTTTCCTGTACGACGAAATTTTCTTTAACATACATGTGATATATCTCTGGGAGGAAGTCCTTTATTGTATATGATTCTGAACTCATAATGAAACTAAAATAAAAAAGTTATGTATTAGTATAGGATGATTAAACAGTGTTGTAAAATAATTACATTTTAACCTCTATTAAATAAAGTTTTTATTAATTCTTACGTTATCACCAAGATATCAGCTGTACTATTTGATGCTCCTGAGATTATTGCTGGAGAGAATGATTACTATGCAGAGAGAGCTGTTCTTATATACTATAAGCCACACCTACTCATTTAGCTTATAAGCATTAAAAACACTCAGGCGAAACCCTATGATAATAGTGTTATTCACGTGAAATATTCCTGTTTTATTCGCATGAAGATAATTATTTTATTCCCGAGAAAGAATTATTTGTCTTGTTGTGTGAAAATATGTTTTTTAGTATTTTTTTTGATCCGTGTGAAAAATGTTTGTATTCGCGTGAGAAAATAGATTGTTATTTAATGTTATTCGCATAAAAAATTGGGTTGTTTTTCATGTTTTATTCGCCTCAAAATAATTAATTTATTCCCTCGAAAACATTGTTTTTTATTCGGGTGAAAATGAATGTTTTATTCCCGCGAAGGCATTGTTTTTTATTCGCATGAAAAAAGATGTTTTATCTTGGCAAAAACATTGATTTTTACTCGCGTGAAAATGAGTTTTTAATTCCCGCAAAAGCATTATGTTTTATTCACGCGGAAATAAGTTTTTCATTCCAGCGAAAATATTGATTTTTACTCACGTAAAATTAATTGTTTGATTCCCCGGAAAACAATGGTTTTTCTTCGGGTGAAAATAACTGTTTTATTCCCGCAAAAGCATTGGTCTTTAGTCACGCGGAAACAAAATTTGCATTCCCGCGAAAACATTTGTTTTTACTCACATAAAAAAATTGTTTGATTCCAGCGAAAACATTGTTTTTTATTCGCGTGAAAATAAATTTTTCATTCCCGCGAAAGCATTGGTTTTTATACACGCAGAAATAATTTTTTTATTCCTGCAAAAACATTGGGTTTTACTCACAAAAAAAAAATCTTTTTGATTCCCGCGACTACATTGGTTTGTAGTCACGTGAAAATAATCTGTTTTTTACCGCGAAAACATTGGTTTTACTTGTGTGAAAATAAATGTTTTATACCCGCGAAAACATTGTTTTTTATTCACGCGAAAATACATTTTTTATTCCCGCGAAAGCATTGTTTTTTTTATTCGTGTGAAAATAAATGATTGATTCCTGCAATAACATTGTTTAAATTCGCGCAAAAATAAATTTTTTATTTCCGCGACAACATTGGTTTTTACTCGAGTGAAACTAAATACTTTATTCCCGCGAAAACCTTGGTTTTTATTCGCTTGAAAATACATGTTTTATTCCCGCGAAAGCATTGGATTTCCTTCGCGTGAAAAAATGCTGATTCATAGAGGTTGACACGAGATGGAATTCAAAGGGTTTAATCAGTGCAACTTTAGCTATTTAAGAGCCACTGTTTTCACACAGAAAGCAACCAGTTCTACAACAGCTAGCGGAGAAGCAACATCTACTAAACCATCCATTGCAACTACTAGGAGCTCTCCCTCTTCATAAAGGTAAGAGTAAAAATATTTATTTTCTGTTAGCTAACACAACTAGCTGAAGGGTTAGGGTCTTTATGATCTTTAAAATTACTTACAAAAACTTAAACAAAATCTTTGCTTTTCACAATGAATACTCAAGATGAAGGAAGTCAACCGATGAATGAAGAAGCGGAATCCCAGCAAACCCTTTCCCCATCACCTTCTCCTATCTTTCATATGCCAAAAATTCAATTGGTGGTTGATGAACCGGAATCCCAAGAACATATGTGATGAAACGACGTTTCATTGATTTGACGAAAGATGATATCGAAACTGACTTGAACTGCAAAAAAACGAGTTTTGATGGATGTTGGAGACGAGACACTATTTCGTCACACCGGAATACCCTTTCAAGATGCCAGAATTAATGAACTTATCACTCTCACCTACAAGAGCGCCGAGTTATTAAACTCTCTCTCTCCATATAGTCTCGAAAAACTTGAAGAATCCATGGAACTCTGCGAACTACCAATACCAACAGTTATGGAGGTGTTGTCTGTTGAATTTCGTGATGACTCAAAGTGTACCATCATCTACAACTATCGAAAGGATAAAAAGAGAACTTGAGTGAAGAGTGATGTTTCAACCGAAATAGGACTGCTTGTTAATAAAGTTAACCAAACACGCCCAATTGTTTTAATTTATACGGGAGAAGGAAAGACAGGAGATGCCATTTTTCGTTCCGCTGATTGCCACGGATGTAATCGAAATATCGACGATCCATTCAACTCATTATACGGCAATAGTATGAGACATATAAAAGCTTATTTTTCTGCGTTGCTCACCTACATGATTTTCCAACAGGAAGTGTTATAGCTCATGAAAATCCTGGAATGCTACGAAAATGTGATACTTGTTGGAACAAGACTGCCGATATTCTAGTGGCTAATTACAGATGTATGGTGAATGGAGAGCTACTGACTCAAGATATTAACATCCCTGCTCAAATAGCTTCAGCTGTGGTGTCAAAAAAAAGTGGTGTAATCGGATTCAAAGGACTAAGACAAACTACGAACAACACGATTTTCTAGGATGTCATTCTACTCTCGGCTCTCCAAGCTTTCATTCAAGCCTCTGAACTGTTTCATACCTTGCTGCAACGCAACTTTCTCTCCTACTTTGACTAAAATGAGAAAAAAATTCTCCAGAACAGCACATCGAAACCTTAATCGATAAAACCAGGGACATATCTCGTCTTCTATGATGGTAAGTTTCATATTTATTTAAAGTAGGTTCCAAAGTATTTTTTTAAATTAATTCATATAACTATGTGTGATAGGGTCATTGGTTACTATGTATTTTAGATATAACCAAAAAAACGCTCCTGAGGAAGAAAATGTGAAGATCTAATTTACATCTTGCAAGAGATGAATTTCTCAATATTAGCTTTGAACATTACAAAATAATAGGTCTTTATAAATTCTGTACTGTTTAGCACAAATACTCAGATAAGTTGTATTTTATTCATTTTATTTGTTATAAAAAATAAAATTCTATTATAATAATTTATTTTAACAATTTACTTAGCAAATTAGTTCCTTGTATATGCACTCCATCTATTCCTTCTACTGTATTATCTTGTATGAACTCAAAGTTAGGATAAGTCTGCATGATAAATCTCCTTATTGAGTGATTTCTCATCTCACTATCTCCTATATCTCGTAAAATTCTAACAATTTCATCCAAACTCAAGCTTCTACTTCTCAGTAAACAAAAGTATACACAATAAGCACTACATACATTTGACAAAAAATGTTGTAGTTGTGTTTCATTACTTTGTATTGTTTCATATCCTCCCCAAATACTTAGTATTTCATTTACATCTGGGTAAAAGGACACGGAACGTCCAAACGAGTAGAAAAAATCCACCTCTGAACCATTAGCGTACACAGCCAACCAATGCTCTCCAGGCTGGTGAGAATAATGGGTGTTGAATACGAAACACCCTGTTGGAAAATTGCAAATTTGCTTCCAAAACTGATCTCTAGCTCCAACGTGAATCCCTACACTTTGACATAAAAGGTCTGAAGATGAGATCGAACGAATCTGTATGGTATTCATCTATAGCTTTCTGTTTAAAGCACTGCATCTCCCGTGATAGCTAATTGGAGAATGCTGTCTATCTCCAACACACCGACGTTTACAAAGTATGCTACCAGGGATAATCCACCAGGTGTGTTGGTGCTAAAACGAATTTCCACACTTGTGACATTGTTCATAGAGTGAAATCCTTCTTTAAGAAAATCGCCAGTCAAACCAAATATATAAAGGGTAGTACCATCAAGGTATTGTTCCTTCGTAATACCAAGACTATCACCATCGAGCAAAGTTCAGGTAGGGTGTAGACACTGATCTTATTCTCTTCCAAAAACCTCTCTAGTATAATCTGGCTCAAATCTCCTTCCAATTGGACAATCACCAACTCTCAATACAATGCTATCAACATTGGCGTGTTACATTCCATACGGATTCAAGGCGAACCGTCCGTTCATAGCATCGTGATCAATTAAACCTAAATAATTTTGTTTAGGTTTTTGTTTGTTTTCTTCCAAAGTGATGTCAGTCTGCGCAACACCAGCAAAAATTGCAAATAGTTTTATCCGTTTTCGATCAATTGGATAAATGTCGTTGTGACCTTCCAATGCCAAACTGAGTTGAGAGTTTTGTATTGTAGGATTCACCTTAACTTTACGAAGATGAAGTTCGAATTTATCAATTCTAATCTTCGCTCCTCCTGCAGGCGATTCATCTGCTAGTTTTCTGGAGGCACGCTCAAACTCTAACTGCATACTAGGTCCAGGGATTATTAGTTTTTTTGCTGAAATAACGCGAGATGAGGTTTTCCAGTTAATTCTATTACCTTTCCACCTTTGATTAGAGCTCTCCTCATTTTCTTATCTGCAGTTTTGTGATTAGCAACGGCTTTGCTAGTTGAATCATCATACAACCATCCTTCCATCTTACCTTGATATTTCTTTCTGTCTGCACTGTTTTCGAGTAGTTGTAAAAAGTAGGAGCGTAAACCGTAATTGTTAGCATATTCAACAGTAGTTCCTTCTATTGACATTTTTAACCCGCTGAAAAATGCATGGATTGAATCTCCCATCCACACAGCTGCATCATCATCATCAGTACCAGCAATATTGGTTCCATCATCTTAAGCAACTGTGGCTTCAACTCGCAGAAACGAGTTGTGGAGATCTGTGCAATGTTCAGTGCTCCCTGACAAGGTTAACTCAATACTACCATAAAGATCTAACCTATCAGGTCTGATGACATTGTATTTCGTTCTCTCTACCGATATGTTTGTTGGCTCCGCAGCAAACACATCCAACGATGGATTTATGTTGTAGGAAGAATCTTCCAACTTATTACCCATTGTTCCATTTAGACTAGCCATCTTTTGTGAGTGATGATTGGTTGAAGCGTTATCACTTAATGAATATAGATATCAAGCTCTGGTGCCTTTATACCGGATTTTGCTGGTATTAACAGATGGAACGTTTACCAACACCTCTCCTTTTCTTTCCACCTCTTGCTTTTCTCCTTTTTACAATATCTAGGCGGACTGCACTGAGTACATCTCCCCCAAGATCATTCAACTATTCCAAGCCCCGCTTCTTTGCTGATGCTGCAAAGCTATGTCCATCGATGACATCTCGGGCTACATTACCACCTACATAAAGTGCTGTCTTCCCCAGACTAATTGCTCCTCTTTTCAGCATTGGTGCTGCGGATTTGAGTATACTTGAAAAAACACTACCAAGTCCATTTCTTCCCATAACCCGTCTTCTGCTATACACTCCAATTCCATTTCAAGCTTGCATCTTGTAGTACTATTCAAAAAAATCTTTCGAGTCCTCAGGGTTGTATCGTACCAAATTCATTATAATTGTTTCTCTCTAAAGTGAACCATCAACACAACCTTTCCACCATCAAATGGTATTCGCTGGCCATCGTCACTCGTTATAAGTACTTGAATCGGATCACTATTTATTGATGAAGCGTTGACAGTGAGGATTTTTAAATTCTTGATACGCAACACTATTCTTCTTTCCTTGAACCGGAACTACTCTCAGTAAAGATAAATTTGTATCTCCTACCATTCTATTATCAACAATGATGGAATAGACATACAGATATGTTAGTCCGGAGTTTATATCAGGAGGTGAAACATTATTGTATCTACTACGAGGATATGTAGTTTTTGGTTCAAATCCAAAAATATATGCTAGATCTCTGGAAAAGCTTATGGTTGTATCAGAATCGCTGTTAGTTAGTAAAATGGTGTTAGTGACCTTGTTGTAGGAGATGGTGAATTTTTTGTCTAAATCCATTTCATTCATTCTCTTTCGTATAATCTCCTCCAACTCCTCCAAACTATCATATCTTCCATTACCGATTAAGATGGACTTTTCGCTTTTACCAGAGACATTAGTCTGTTCTAGATATATTTTCCCTTCGATAACATTCTTCCAATTATTAGAATAAGACATATCTAGCAGACCTACCTCCCATTTTCCACCATTGATAACCAAATATTTATACAGTCTCACTGTAAATTCGGAATTGTTATTTTCAGGAAACTCTTCACCGCTAGAGTTTGAGGGTAAAGTTATCAGCATCGACATTTACCCAACGTATGATGCTTATATCGAACGTTCTTTCCATATGAACTATTCATCTTCCCAGTCGTTGAACTTTTCTCCGTACCCTTACCACTTAACCAGAATCTGTCTTTTACCTCTTCTCGTTCTTCTTCCCAACATCTTTTCAATTATGAAACTCATGGGTTATTTTACTTTTTGCAACTCTTTTTCGTAACAGGTACCATCGATCATCTCCTCAGCCAACTTTTTTACCCTATATACATCAGGTTTTTCATCGATAAGTACATCAGTAATTATAAAAATCTCAATCGTCCAATTGGGGGTGTAACCTCTTTCAAACGCTCCTCTTGCCTTACTTATTCTCACATAATCCCCAATCTTTAGTTTTGCTTTTTGAGTTAAACTGTGTTCATCTCCTTCATACACACGATTCCATACAAGTTCCTGATTTTGAAAACTCACATTATTTGGTCTCATGCCTATAGCACCATGAATTGTGTTGCTGTATGCATTAACCATTTCTGGTAAAACATCAATGTATCTGTCGTCATCTTTATACGTCAAATATCTATGTATCTTCTCTTTTAAAGTTCTGTTAAAACGCTCCACCATCGATGCCTTTATCGTCTCATTTTCGGTTGTAAAGCGTTTGATTTTCTTTTCCGCCAGGAGGGTCTTGACATTGACATTGTCAAACTCTTTACCTTTATTGGATTGTAAAGCTTTATAGTTTTCCCCTTCTAGTATTCTTCTCAATCCTCTGGCTACAACCTCTCCTGATTTGGAGATGAGTGGGACTGCCCATCCTTTTCTAGATAGAGGATCAACAGCGGTCAATAAAAATGCTGTTTTATCATTTTCTTCTTTTCGAGATCTAACATCCATCAAATCTAGCTGTTCCCCTATTCCTGTTACAATTGTAGGACGACGCTTAAACTTAGTTACAACTATTTTATGTAACGTGTAGGCATCCTCTCCACTCAACCATTCACAAATTTTTTTTTCTCCCTCTCGTTTTCTATGAGCTTTCAGTAAAGCTCTAGCTCCTCGTAGAGATGTATGTAATGCAGGATTGTAATACTCTCTTTTAGTGCGTCGATGTCCATGAATCAGTACCGCGAATGACCAACTTTTTCTTCTGGCTCTCACGTGTTTGACGCGGGGATTTCCTGACAGTTGTGATTCCTTCATCAGCTAGCAAGCATTTAAATTTACTGTAATTGGTATGTCCCGATTGTATACTACATCCTTCGGTTAGAACATCTCGTAGTAAAGTTTTGGAAATCTTAGGATTCAACCAACGTTGACCAATTTTCAGTCTGTTCTTCTTCGAGTCGAATCTACCAATTTTACTCAAATTATTCAACATTCTGGTAGCAATTGTTTTGTAACTGTTTTTTTGTTGTTAAATCAGCTGCTTTTTTCAAACTCTTTTAAACGTTTGCTTTCACTATAATACTCATCTTCTCCATCAGTGATAAATGTATTTACAAGTAGGGTTGAGTCTTCACTATCAAACAACCTCGTTTTCACTGATTCTAACCTAATGTCTTCATCAACATTTGGTGAATAGACATTAGGTTTATCATCAATAACTGTGCTATTGGCCAAAGGAGAAGTAGACTATCTTTTTTTTTCTTAATGGGCTCCAACCAACCACTTATGCCTGACTTTGATTATTTTTAATCTTTTTGACATCAGACAAATACCTACGCAGGTTTGGAACATTTTCATCTAACTTTTCGTGTGAGAATGAGTCAGAATCATAAGCAGTTTCCAGTAGAGCATTTCGCATTCTCTTCATATCTCTCACTGTTATAGCTTCCATAGGATTATAATACTGTGAAGGAAATGCACCAGCGACCACACAACAGGTCGACCATATTAAAATTATTACTAGCCGAACTGCACCCCATTTACATTTATTACTTTATCACTTGCACTTATTCTTACTATTTATTACTGCGCTTATTTTCATATTCTCGTACATGTGCTTGGGCAGCCAGCCGTGCAGCCAAGCCCACCCTGTTTCATGTTTACCAAGTTCTATTGGTGCTTAATTAACCAATCGGCTGTACAGGCGTGGCCTGCTTTTATATTCTACCTGTCAATCTTTATTATGTAATTTTTATAGTTTAAATACCCATGTCATGTCTAAATAAAATCAGAGTTAGCCTAAACTCTCACTTGCTTGTTGATTCTCATGCATAAGCGCACTTATGCAAAGCACTGGTAGCTAAGTAGAAAAACTACAAGTAGGCTCTAACACGCAGATTGCGCTGGCAGAAGAACTCACGAGTTCAAACAATTGCACATTAAACTTGGACAGACAAATAGCATTGGAGCAAGTCGACTAGTAAATAGAATAATAGTCAGTAGAAAAGGTTCAGTCGATTCGACTCACACTGCACTTGACCTACGGGCAAGTGATACTGGAACGATTATTCGAACGACTAGTTCGACCCGACACACCTATTCCGCCAAATAGAAAATCAGTGGAAAGTGAGCGAGTTGTGACAACTCCTCACTGTGTATTGCTTACGGGCGTACAACGCTGCAAATTCTGTTCCACCGGTTTGGGCTGCGGACCTTGGGCGAGTTGAGGCGTACACTGCACTGTTGTAACTCACTTACTACTGTGGGCTGCTGTACAGGTGACAGCTACCACTCCACCCTAAATTCCTGTACAATACAATGGAGGTCTGGTCCTCTCTTCCTTTACCACTGTTTTATTCTCATTCTTTTCCATTAATCCATAGTATTCGTTTTCAGAAAGTATAAAAATACGTCTGGAGAATTTTAAAGGCTGACAATTCAACTTTTTATTGATGACAAAACAGATACAATAGGGGTTACACTAGTGTGCAAAAAATTGCTTCTACCAGTCTGAATCAAAATTTTACGCTTATCAATAACTGTCCCTCTAGCACTTAGTTTATGTAGTTCCTTTTTGTAACGCTGCAACTCCATAAACTGCTCAGAATCAAGAGGGAAATTACCTAATATAACATTTTTAACGCTTTCTATCAATGATTGAAACAAATCTGAGTTGACTTTTTTGACTATAGCGATTTTTCCTTTCTCACTCAGATCATCCAAGTCTAAAATCGACATTCTATTTCGCATCATTCGTGTTGAGACTTTCATCTTTATCTTCATGCTCCTCCTACTCCTCCTAGCACACTTTTCAATATCCCAGGAACTTCAGTGCTGATAATAGGTCCTAGTAGAGCAGATAAAAATCCTCTTTTTTGCAATAAAAATTTCTTATCATCTAACGTTGATCTTCTTACTAAAGCGCTAATATCCTCCGTGTTCCGCTGCAACTGATTATACTGAGATGTTTTCAATGGTATCGTTCCATTTGTATTATGTTTAGAGCATTCCGTTAGTATCATAATAAGCTCTTTTTTGGCCTTGGCTCTAGCAGACTTTTGAATAGCAAAGGTTGCATTGTTGAGTGATAACGACACAGCAGCATTTTTTTTTAAATTTTTTCTCCAAAGTTTCTGTCATTATAATGCTTTCATGTTGCGTTGTTGAATAACAAAATATGTTTGAGGTGATACGACTAGTAATTGTATTTATATCCTTTTACTTGGCTACATATAATATCATAGGAAGATCTGATGTAAAGTGTCCAAATAGTCTGTGTTGATCATTCGTTTGCTGAGTCGTATCTATTCGTAGATAAGAGTATGGTTTCTTTGTTGCTTCTTCGAATGCCTCGTGTACATATTTTACACTTGATGGAAAACATTGTCGAGCCAAATAGGAAACAGAAGAAGCATATCTAGGGTTTTTAAAAAGAAAAAAAAATGAGTATTCAAGGAAATTGTACGATTTCCTTTTGAAAACAGATTCTGAACAATAAAAAACACACTTATGTTCAAATGATGACCATGTTTTGTATACAGAGCATTGGCATCGGCTTTACCAGAAACTTCATCCATGAGATCGTCAATTATCAGCTATCGATTTTGTCCATCTCTGGGAAAACTCACTATTATATCTA
>CALYOO010000098.1:0-47645 GCA_945261195.1 Cryptosula pallasiana
TTCTTGGCAGAATGGGTCTTGTTTAACTGCAACAAGGTGTGCAGTTCCCTCGTCAAGCTTGATTTGAACTGTAACTCTTGGTCAGTGTGTATCTGCTCTGGCAGTTCGAAATAACATAATATATGTTCATCTAGTGCAGCATCCAGAGTCAGGGAACAGAAGGATATATGTCACTAGTGAAGTGGTCAACAATAACCAGGATCTACTCAGTATATCTGTCAGTTTTGGTGACGAGCCCCACCAGATCATCTACCAATGTTTGCATGGGAAGCTGGATAGCACGTGTTGCCAGTTTGGGTTAGGCAGGATAGCTCCTTGCTTGATCCACTGAAAAGTCCCACAACCATGTCTGGCACATACCTCGTGAGTGCTAAAATCATTATAGGTCCTACTGACACATTGGTGAGCCAGCACATGCTTCTCCCAAGTGACCTTCCTCATGAGGCTTAGCGGACATGCCGATCACCAGCAAGCTTTTCTTTTTCTCTAGTTGTGTACATCCAATACACAATTGGGCATTAGAAGCCTAGAGTGTTGTTGCTCGCTGAATTGTTCATGTTCAAAGTTGCCCAATTCTAGCTGCTTGTGATCTACTAAAGTGTTCATTCATCCTGCCTCATACATAACTGCCACAGGGTGTAGACCATTTTTTTGCATTTTTTTGTGTCTATTGGGAATAGGTTTGGGTCTGGTTACTGCTGCTATTTGTGTTTTATCTCAGAAGGGTTTTTGTTCATACTGATAAAATAGCTTACTGGGAAAATCCCTAGCTCTTTAGCCTTGGTGGGTCCACCATCTCTATCCTGAAACACTGAAGACTAAGCCCATCAACACTACCATGCTGCAAGCTACTTGGGTACTCTATGTTTTGTCGAATTTCTGACCGAGTTTCGAGCCACAGGCAAACCAATTTGGTAGTTCCTTCTTCCTACACAAACAAACGAGGAAGCCAAGTCAGTTTCTTGTTAGTTTCTGACTGTATAAAATTTTTATGGCTTTAATCACCGCTAGTCATTGATTGCTTGTGATGCAATGATTTTTCTCTTAAGGGCTCAGTGTCTTTTTGTAGTAAGCAACTACACATTTTTCTACATTCTGAATCTGCAATGGGATGGCTCCCACACCTTTATCGCTCCCATCAGTGTCCAATATTTGGGCCGGTCGACATTGGAATATCCCAATACGGGAGCCATAGAATGTCTTTGCGAATTAGTTTAGCTAGAGGCTTGGCCAGCGTGGAGAATTTGGGGTGAAACTGATAATATTTTCTGAAAGCACCGAAAAAGGCACAGAGTTATTCAGACTAATGGGGGTTAAAAGTCTCTCACTAGTATTGCTTTCTCTTGGTCATTTGGTCCAATCGTGATTATGTCAACTGAAAATCTGAAATGAAACATTTGGCGCAATCAATGTAGAGCCTTCTCCGTGAGCTGCTAAAAGGTAGCAAGAGGTGAGGTGAACCCAATTGGATGAATCTTTCATTTGTACAGGCCAGAACAAGTGGAGAAAGCTGCTTTTTCACTGGGACCTTGTTAAATTGACACCTGCCAATATCAACTTGCTAGGTCATGTGAGGTAAAATAGTTATAGAGTGTTTTTCTAGGGGGCTTTTAAGCTTCCATCTATTTGGAGTCAATAGATTGGAATACTGTTTGTCACAGCATTTAAAGTGAAACCATCACATCAATGAAACATATACAATTAGATACCATTGGTTTTAATCGTGTGTATCGTTGAAGTTTTTTGTTAGCTCACAGATATGGAGAGCCACTTGAAAACGCTGCATCATTGTGACATTCATCTGCTCCCATTTTGACAGCAACTAACTCTGAGGTCCATTGGTTTATTATAAAACTACAGTAGTTGGCAAACACTAACTAGAGCCACTAGTGAGACACTAATGCCTAACAAGCATTTCACTTCGTTGGGTAGTCAGCCTAATACCAGTTGTACGCATACCAATTACCTTGGTCCCTATTTAATGGAGATCACAACTGTATGAGCACATATGAAGTATCAGTAGATAAATGTATGCTATGAACTGGTGACATACTTTCTTTCAAATCAAAAGATTATTGTATGAAAATTTGACAAGTTTAAGGTGTTCCGGCTATTTAAATGTGCTTTGTATTAAAATGAATAAGCAGCGATAAATATTGTACCAAAAAGTATGAAATAAATACCAGTTTAAACAATATATTGCTTCAAGAACTGAACATTTACTGCAAGCGTACCCTTATGAACAAATGTGAAGGCTCATCATTTCTTATCGATTGACCCTGCTTTCTAAATACGATCGGAAAAAATTTTTTTCACTAAAAAGACATTAGGATATTCCTATGATTAAAAACAATTACACAGAAAACTGCATTTTGTTTCAAAGAGGTCAAAATGTTTTTGTATAAAACGTAATGCAGTAATACAGTACAAAACACTATATTTTTATCCGCTAATGTCATTATTTTCTTCATCAGCGAGTACCAAAATCATAAGTTGAAAAGATTAAATTGAAATAAGTAGAAGCATTTCCATCCAGTGTTGTCTTTTTCTGCAGAAAACAAAATCATCCCAAAACTGCTAGGCCACCATCTGTGGACAACTAAAAATGAGCTATTTGTTGTCAGGTGTTTGCCGAAATAATTGGTTGTGAATGTAAATTGTAGCTTCAGTCAGTCAAAACAAAATTTCTCTAACACACTGCCAATAAAATGCTGCCAAAAAAATCTTATGAGGAAACTGCATTTATTGATAATAATATCAGGTAATAAGGGGCTCGTACACTTCAATGCTCACTAGCAACTGATTGTAAACTCGCCTACATTTTAGGGTTTAGTATTAACAGCTTTAATTGCAGAAATGTATACTAATTGATTTATAATGCAGTCTGGTCATAGGGAAGTGCTTTGTTCACTGCTAGTCTGACAATGTCATCAATGGAAAGTTTTGTAGTTCACCTATTTATGCCCCGTTGTAATATCTTTGGCTAAAAGTGTAATGAGGGTACCAATCCAGTTACGCCCCATTAAGCCCAGAATAAAATGCCAAATGTTTTTTTATAGTAGAATCGACGCTCCGAACTGATAACACCAGGATCAACGTTAAAAGCCTTTTTTATGGTACACTACACATTGATGTGACTGTTTTCCTTTAACCACGTGTAAGCTATACAAAGTATCCAGTTCCCATCATTTTTCTTAACAATAAATTCAAGGTTGCCAGTTCCATTAAAAGTTTTGTCAATAATTGTGAAACTTGCTACTTTGCTTCTTACAAACAATTAAAAGAGCATTGAAAAAAAATTCCCGTCATAAAAGTTTTCAAAATTGATCAACCACTTGACATTAGCAATTTATGAAAGAGAAAGTTTACTGAAACCTAAAATAATCAACTGAATTAAAACTGAAAATCAGTAGTTGACCTCAACATTTTTAAAAGAAACCTTTGCAGGATTTGTTTAAGAAAATGACTCATTACAATGGAATGACATCAACTACAACAAACTTGAAAGTCTTCTAGCTAGCCAAGGAATCAGGTGTTGAAAGGTATCTCTGAAGCAGAACCATTCTCAAAAATGAATAAAGATATCAGAAAATAGAAAACAGGCAAAATCAAATGAAAGAAACTAGGTATAAATGAGCATTACAAATTTCAAAGCGATGAGCTTGAGCTATGTTGCAAAAACAAAAACAGGAAAAAGAAACAATAATTGTTTGAATGGTCAGAAAAGTGAATGTTTAGACACTGCCCAAAAATGGTGAAAACAATAATTGACTATCGACCAACAACTCTTGCTGGAATATGACAGACCGCTTATGAGACCAGTCTTTAGGGATGCCCACGAGGCACAGCTCAAACAAGCAAACAAATTAACGTTCATTTGATGAATGGCCACTGTCAAACAATCAGATGGATTACTTTTAATTATGGCTGCTGATTAGTTTTCAAAAAAAAGTACCGCTAAACAACCCATTCTAAAGTGTAAGCAACAGTGTGATAAAAATACTTAAAGGCTGAACTATGAGTTCTTACTGTAAGATGAAAGTAAAAAAAATGTATTCTTAAAACATAAAAGTGTGCTGGCCAAGACAAAATGAAGCATTTTATGACCAAACATAAAATCATAAAAGCATTGACGTTTAAAAATTTGAGCAAAATGATGAAAAATGCTTTTCCTCTTTTGACTCAGGCTTATGAATGATGAATTATTACCACATATTTTCAGTTCTTACAGTGATGGAGTTCATGCAAATATTGCAATGAAGTTGAATAATGTAAAGTTTCAAAACCAAAAACGGTAAGGAATCAAGTGTGTGAACAGGACAATTGCAGTTGAGCAGGGATCTTGAACTAAAAGCAGATAAACTAGAGTTGCCTTGGAGAGAAGGTCCACTCCAAACTATGAGAGGGTCGTATTTATAAAAAGCGCTGTATTGCATAGCAAACGACTTGTATTGCCCAAGGTGAAAGACCTCACTGAAGAAAACATATAGCAAACTTTTTCGAACAAACACTGCAAATACTGAAGTACTTGACGGTGTACTAGATCTAAGAGACTTTGGAAAAAAATATGTAAATGGGCTAATTACATGTATTGCCCGAGTGATTCAGCTATGAAGATCATTTTAACAAATGGATAGACAAAGAGTTTATAAAGAATTATCGCTTTGCATTATCGCCCTTCATAATCACATATGCGCTTGCCAGTAGTAATATATGAGCAGATCTCCCTACCAAGTGTTTTTTTTGTGGGGTTACTATCCGCGAGGTGGTTTCAATTAGAAGTTAGTCCTAACTGGTCCTATAACCAATTAGTGACAGTTTTAAGACAAGTCTAGGCCCAAGCTAATCTTGTTTCAATTAGGTGGTCGCTAATTTAGACCATCGTTAGCTAATAAATAATTACTGCAGATTACCATTGTGTATTAGACCGAAGCATCAGCGATCGCACACAATATGCTTGCTATCACTTGGTGATGTAATTGCACTAACGCGAGGCTACTGAAACTACTAAGATTTTCCTAGAAACGGCCGCACTGAAATTGGATTGTTATTATAATAGCTTTCAAATAGCCGGCTTTAAAAATTGTTTATTTATTAGTTCATCAAAGTTAATAATTTTTTTTAACAATCTTTATTGCCGCTTCAAATTTTATTGTTGTTTTTGACATAGTTTGATTGACGAGTTCTAATACAAATGCAAGCTAAACAATATAATTGTTTTTAGAATAAATGGCCGCAATAAAATTTGGTTTAGAAGATTGTCATGGCTATTCAAATCATTGTATTTCTTTCATTTTTATTTTCTAACCACAATTATTATTTTATCACACACCATTTGCCAATATCTCACACATTTTTCTTAAAATAATTTATATAGGATGATTATTACATGCAAATTATTGCTAAAGACCTTTCTGTAACCACGAGTGAGTGGTTATAGGATCGGACCTAAACTAGTCATAAAGCAGCCGTTAGATTTTGTAATTGAAACGGTCTTAAATGCCTATGACCAAATAGGTCTAAATTAACAACCAAAACGGCCTTAGGACACTTTTATGACGCTAATTGAAACCACCCCCCTGGGTTATTGCAATGGGTTACGGCGTTGACTAGAGTCGCCGAGTTAATATTGTATGGCATTTAAGTGGCATTTATGTTTTGATAATTTTTTTTACTTAATTTGAACTTATATGGCATATAGATTTTGAATGTATGGCATTTAAGTTTTGATAGTTTTTTTTACATAATTGTAACTTATACGCTATCTAAATTTTGAATGTATGGCATTTAAGTTTTGATAATTTTTTGACAGCTATATATATATATTTATGTACATTGAATAGAAATAGAACATTGTATGATTGTATTTATATTTATTACATAATGAGTATACATTAAAGTTTATACACTTGAAAAAGCCCTATCATAACCTCAAACAAAACAATAGATGAAGTTATACATTCATCTGTTTAAATATATCTTAAAATTTTGGGCTTAAAATCACATAGTAGCTCTTCAGTCCATTGGGTTTGAACTAAACTTTGAGTGAGAGCTTGATCTCACGCCTTTTTTTTTAATTTTTTTAAAAAAATCATTTATGTTCACACGTTTGGACATTTTGAAAACTGTCTTAAAATTTTTTTGAATCGTTAGTCATAATATTCTTTCTTGATTGTCAGCATATCTATGTAATGTATGTGGTCGGTGTTGTGTTGGCGACAGTTCTCCATATAATGACGCTAAAGCTAGCAAATGCTGTGTTATACAGAATGCCGCAGCTTGTAATGTCAATGGATATTTCGCCTTCTCCTGTACGACGACATTTTCTTTAACATACATGTGATATATCTCCGGGAGGAAGTCCTTTATTGTATATGATTCTGAACTCATAATGAACTAAAATAAAAAAGTTATGTATTAGTATAGGATGATTAAACGGTGTTGTAAAATAATTACATTTTAACTTGTATTAAATAAAGTTTTTATTAATTCTTACCTTATCACCAAGATATCAGCTGTACTATTTGATGCTCCTGAGGTTATTGCTGGAGAGAATGATTACTATGCAGAGAGAGCTGTTCTTATATACTATAAGCCACACCTACTCATTTAGCTTATAAGCATTAAAAACACTCAGGTGAAAACCCTATCATACTAGTGTTACTCGCGTGAAATATTCCTGTTTTATTCGCGTGAAGATAATTATTTTATTCCCGCGAAAGAATTATTTGTCTTGTCGCGTGAAAATACGTTTTTTAATATTTTTTTTGATCCGTGTGAAAAATGTTTGCATTCGCGTGAGAAAAGAGACTTTTATTTACTGTTATTCGCATGAAAAATTGGATTGTTTTTCATGTTTTATTTACCTGAAAATAATTATTTTATTCCCACGAAAACAATGTTTTTCTATTCGCGTGAAAATAAATGTTTTATTCTTGCGAAGACGTTGTTTTTTATTCGCGTGAAAATAAATGTTTTATTCCCACAAAAAAAATGTTTTTCTATTCGCGTGAAAATGAATGTTTTATTCCCGTGAAGACATTGTTTTTTATTCACATGAAAATAAATGTTTTATCCCAGCAAAAACATTGATTTTTACTCGCGTGAAAATGAGTTTTTAATTCCCGCGAAAGCATTATGTTTTATTCATGCGGAAATAAGTTTTTCATTCCCGCGAAAATATTGAATTTTACTCACGTAAAAATAATTGTTTGATTCCCGCGAAAACAATGGTTTTTCTCCGGAAAAGTTCATTTATGAAAATAAATGTTTTATTCCCGCAAAAGCATTGGTCTTTAGTCACGCAGAAACAAAATTTTTATTCCCGCGAAAACATAGGTTTTTACCCACTAAAAAAACCTGTTTGATTCCAGCAAAAACATTGTTATTTATTCGCGTGAAAATAAATTTTTTATTCCCCCGAAAGCATTGGTTTTTATTCATACGGAAATAATTTTTTTATTCCTGCAAAAACATTGGGTTTTAGTCACAAAAAAATAATTTTTTGATTCCTGCTAAAATATTGGTTTTTAGTCATGTGAAAATAATCTGTTTATTACCGTGAAAACATTGGTTTTACTCGCGTGAAAATAAATGTTTTATTCCCGCAAAAACAGTGTTTTTTATTCACGCGAAAATACATTTTTATGCCCGCAAAAGCATTGTTTTTTATTCGCGTGAAAACAAAAGATTGATTCCTGCAAGAACATTGTTTTTTATTCGCGCAAAAATAAATTTTTTATTCCCTCGACAACATCGGTTTTTACTCTCGTGAAAATAACTACGTTATTCCCGCGAAAAACCTTGGTTTTTATTCGCGTGAAAATATATGTTTTATTCCCGCGAAAGCATTGGATTTCCTTCAAGAGAAAAAATGCTGATTCATAGAGGTTGACACGAGATGGAATTCATAGGGTTTAATCAGCGCAACTTTAGCTATTTAAGAGCCACTGTTTTCACACAGAAAGCAACCAGTTCTACGACAGCTAGCAGAGAAGCAACATCTACTAAACCTTCCATTGCAACTACTAGGAGCTTTCCCTCTTCATAAAGGTAAGAGCAAAAATATTTATTTTCTATTAGCTAACACAACTAGCTGAAGGGTTATGGTCTTTATGATCTTTAAAATTAATTACAAAAAAGTGAACAAAATCTTTGTTTTTTTTTTCAGAATGAATACTCAAGACGAAGGAAGGCAACTGATGAATGAAGAAGCGGAACCCCAGCAAACCCTTCCCCCATCACCTTCTCCTATCTTTCATATGCCAGAAAGTCAATTTGTGGTTGATGAACCGGAATCCCAACAAGATTTTACTTTAGTCGCATCTCCTACTAACAAGCTGTCTTCAAAAAGAACATATGTGATGAAACGACCTTTCATTGATTTGACGAAAGATGATATTGAAACTTACTCGAACTGCAAAAAACGAGTTTTGATGGATGTTGGAGACGAGACACTTTTTCGTCACACCAGAACACCCTTTCAAGATGCCAGAATTAATGAACTAACCATTCTCACCTACAAGAGTGCCGGGTTATTAAACTCTCTCTCTCCAGATAGTCTAGAAAAACTTGAAGAATCCATGGAACTCTGCGAACTACCAATACCAACAGTTATGGAGGTGTTGTCTGTTGAATTTCGTGATGAATCACAGTGTACCATCATTTACAACTATCGAAAGGATAAAAAGAGAACTTGAGTGAAGAGTGATGTTTCAACCGAAATAGGAGTGCTTGTTAATAAAGCTAAGCAAACATGCCCAATTGTTTTAATTTATACGGGAGAAGGAAAGACAGGAAATGCCATTTTTCGTTCCGCTGATTGCCACGGATGTAATCAAAAGATCGACGATCCATTCAACTCATTATACGGCAATAGTATGAGACATATACAGGCTTATTTCAGCGTTGCTCACCTACATGATTTTCCAACAGGAAGTGTTATAGCTTATCAGAATACTGGAATGCTAAGAAAATGTGATACTCGTTGGAACAAGACTGCCGATATTCTAGTGGCTAATTACAGATGTATGGTGAATGGAGAGCTACTGATTGGAGATATTAACATCCCTGCTCAAATAGCTTCAGCTGTGGTGTCGGAAAAAAGCGGTGTAATCGTATTCAAAGGACTAAGACAAACTACAAACAACACAATTTTCTATGATGTCATTCTACTCCCGGCTCTCCAAGCTTTCATCCAAGCCTCTGAACTGTTTGATACATTGCTGCAACGCAACTTTCTCTCCTACTTTGACTAAAATGAAAAAAAGAATTGTCCAGAACAGCACATCGAAACCTTAATCGATAACACCAGGGTCATATCTCGTCTTCTATGATGGTAAGTTTCATATCTATTTAAAGTAGGTTCCAAAGTATTTTGTTTAAATTAATTCATATAACTATGTGTGATAGAGTCATTAGTTACTATGTATTTTAGATATAACCAAAAAGCGCTGATGAGGAAGAAAATGTGAAGATTTTATTCACATCTTGCAAGAGATGAGTTTCTCAACATTAGCTTTGAACATTACAAAAAAATAGGTTTTATAGATTCTGTAGTGTTTAGCACAAATACTGAGATAAGTTGTATTTTATTCATTTTATTGGTTATAACAAAAAAAATTCTATAATAATAATTTATTTTAACAATTTACTTAGTAAATTAGTTCCTTGTATATGCACTCAATATATTCCTTCTACTGTATTATCTTGTATGAACTCAAGGTTAGGATAAGTCTGCATGATAAATCTCCGTATTGAGTGATCTCTCATCTCACTATCTCTTATATCTCGTAAACTTCTAGAAATTTCATCCAAACTCAAGCCTCTACTTCTCAGTAAACAAAAGTATACACAATAATCGCCACATACAGTTGACAAAAAATTTTGTAGTTGTGTTTCATTACTTTGTATTGTTTCATATCCTCCGCGAATACTTCGTATTTCATTTACATCTGGGTAAAAGGACACGGAACGTCAAAACGAGTAGAAAAAATCCACCTCTGAATCATTAGCGTACACAGCCAACCAATGCTCTCCAGGTTGGTGAGAATAATGGGTGTTGAATACGAAACACCCTGTTGGAAAATTGCAAATTTGCTTCCAAAACTGATCTCTAGCTCCAACGTGAATCCCTACACTTTGACATAAAACGTCTGAAGATAAGATCGAATGAATCTGTATGGTATTCATCTCTAGCTTTCTGTTTAAAGCACTGCGTCTCCCGTGATAGCTAATTGGAGAATGCTGTCTATCTCCAACACACCATCGTTTACAAAGTATGCTACCAGGGATAATCCATCAGGTGTGTTACTGCTAAAACGAATTTCCACACTTGTGACATTTTTCATAGAGTGAAATCCTTCGTGAGGAAAATCGCCAGTCAAACCATTCCATAAAGTGTAGTACCATCAAGGTATTGTTCTTTCGTACTACCAAGATTATCACCATCGAGCAAAGTTCCGGTAGGGTGTAGAAACTGATGATATTCTCTTCCAAAAACCTCTCTAGTATAATCTGGCTCAAATCTCCTTCCAATTGGACAATCACCAACTCTCAACACAATGCTATCAACTTTGGCATGTTGCATTCTATACGGATTCAAAGCGAAACGCCCGTTCATAGCATTGTGATCAACTAAACTTATATAATTTTGTTTAGCTTTTTGTTTGTTTTCTTCCGAAGTGATGTCAATCTGCGCAACACCACCAAGGATTCCATATAGTTTCATCCGTTTTTGATCAACTGGATAAATGTAGTTGTGACCTTCCAATGCCAAACTGAGTGGGGAGTTTTGTATTGTAGGATTCACCTTAACTTTACAAAGATGAAGTTCAAATTTATCAATTCTAATCTTCGCTTCTCCTGCAGGCGATTCATCTGCAGCAAACAAGGCTAGTTTTCTGGAGGCACGCTCAAAGTCTAACTGCATAGTAGGGCCAGGGATTATTAGTTTTTTTTGCTGAAATAACGCGAGATGAGGTTTTCCAGTTTCTTCTTTTACCTTTCCACCTTTGATTACAGCTCTCCTCGTTTTCTTATCTGCAGTTTTGTGACTAGCAACGTCTTTGCTAGTTGAATCATCATACAACCATCCTTCCATCCTACCTTGATATTTCTTTCTGTTTGCACTGTTTTCGAGTAGTTGTGAAAAGTAGGAGCGTAAACCGTAAATGTTAGCATATTCAACAGTAGTTCCTTCTATCGACATTTTCAACTCGCTGAATAATGCATGCATTGAATCCCCCATCCACACAGCTGCATCATCATCAGTACCAGCAATATTGGTTCATCATCTTGAACAACTGTGGCTTCAACTTGCAGAAAAGAGTTGTAGAGATCTGTGTAATGTTCAGTGCTCCCTGACAAGGTTAAGTAAATACTACCATAAAGATCTAACCTATCAGGTCTGATGACAACGTATTCTGATCTCTCTACCGATATGGTTGTTGGCTCCGTAGCAAACACATCCAACGATGGATTTCTGCTGTAGGAAGAACCTTCCAACTTATTACCTGTTTTTCCGTTTAGACTAGCCATCTTTTGTGAGTGATGATTGGTTGAAGCGTTATCACTTAATGAATATAGATATCAAGCTCTGGTGTCTTTATACCGGATTTTGCTGGTATTAAGATATGGAACGTTTACCAACACCTCTCCTTTTCTTCCCACCTTTTGTTTTTTTCCTTTTTACACTATCTAGGCGGACTGCACTGAGCACATCTCCCCCAAGATCATTCAACTATTCCAAGCCCCTCTTCTGTGCTGATGCTGCAAAGCTATGTCCATCGATGACATCTCGCGCTACATTACCACCTACAGACAGTGCTCTCTTCCCCAGACTAATTGCTCCTCTTTTCAGCATTGGTGCTGCGGATTTGAGTATACTTGAAAAACCACTACCAAGTCCATTTCCTCCCATCACCCGTCGTCCGCTATACACTCCAATTCCATTTCCTGCTTGCATAATGTAGTACTAATCAAAAATTTTTTTCGAGTCCTCAGGGTTGTATTGTACCAAACTCATCATAATCGTTTCTCTCTGAAGTGAACCATCAACACAACCTTTCCACCATCAAATGGTATTCGCTGGCCATCGTCACTCGTTATAAGTACTTGAATCAGATCACTATTTAGTGATGAGGCGTTGACAGTGAGGATTTTTAAATTCTCGATACACAACACTATTCTTCTTTCCTTGAACCGGAACTACTCTCAGTAAAGGTACATTCGTATCTCCTACCATTCTATTATCAACAATGTTGGAACAGACATACAGACACGTTAGTCCGGAATTTATATCAGGAGGTGAAACATTTTTGTATCTATCACGAGGATACATAGTTTTTGGTTCAAATCCAAAAATATATGCTGGATCTCTGGAAAAGCTTATGGTTGTATCAGGATCGCTGTAAGTTAGTAAAATGGTGTTAGTGACCTTGTTGTAGGAGATGGTGAATTTTTTGTCTAAATCCATTTCATTCATTCTCTTTCGTATAATCTCCTCCAACTCCTCCAAACTATCATATCTTCCATTACCGATTAAGAAGAAGGACTTTTCGCTTTTACCAGAGACATTAGTCTTTTCTAGATATATTTTCCCTTCGATAACGTTCTTCCAGTTATTAGAATAACACATATCTAGCAGAGCTACCTCCCATTTACCACCGTTGATAACCAAATATTTATACAGTCTCACTGTAGAATCGGAATTGCTGTTATCAGGAAATTCTTCACCGCTAGAGTTCGAGGGTAAAGTTATCAGCATCGACATTTACCCAACGTATGATGATTATATCGAACATTCTTTCCTTATAAACTATTCATCTTCCCAGTCGTTGAACTTTTCTCCGTAACCTAACCACTTAACCAGAATCTGTGTTTTACCTCTTCTCGTTCTTCTTCCCAACATCTTTTCAATTCTGAAACTCGTGGGTTTTTTTACTTTTTGCAACTCTTTTTCGTAACAGGTGCCATCGATCATCTCCTCAGCCAAATTTATTACCCTATATACAACAGGGTTTTCATCGATAAGTACATCAGTGATTATAAAAATCTCAATCGTCCAATTCGGGGTGTCTCCTTTTTCAAACGCTACTCTTGCCTTACTTATTCTCACATAATCCCCAATCTTTAGTTTTGCTTCTTGAGTTAAACTGTGTTCACCTCCTTCATACACACGATTCCATACAAGTTCCTGATTTTGAAAATTCACATCATTTGGTCTCATACCTATAGCATGATGAACTGTGTTGTTGTATGCATTAACCATTTCTGGTAAAACATCAATGTATCTGTCGTCATCTTTATGCGTCAAATATCTATGTATCTTCTCTTTTAAAGTTCTGTTAAAACGCTCCACCATTGATGCCTTTATCGTCTCATTTTCGGTTGTAAAGCGTTTGATTTTCTTTTCCGCCAGGAGAGTCTTGACATTGACATTGTCAGTAGTAATATATGAGCAGATCTCCCTACCAAGTGTTTTTTTGTGGGGTTAAAATCTGGGGTGATGCAATGGGTTACGGCGTTGGATGGATTCGCCGAGTTTATATTGTATTTTATTTGATGGGTATTTGAGTGGCATTTAAGTGGCATTTGAGTTTTGATTATTTTTTTACTTAATTTGAACTTATATGACGTCTACATTTTGAATGTATGGCATTTAAGATTTTGATAATTTTTTGTAATTCGAACTCATATGTTATCTTGAGAGAGAGGAGAGAGGAGTTATGTCTACATTAATTAAATACATTGATTAAAAATGAATCAATATATGATTATATAAATTTATTGTATAATAAGTAGGGGAAAATATCTCCATATAATATAGTTAGAGTCAGTAAATAGTAAGTAATACAAAGCACTAAGTTTTGTAATGTCACTCAATACACAGGCTTTTTTATACATTCATTCATGTATGGATAATTATGTGCATATTTATGACTATTTCTGTATAAAACTTTGGAAAAACATCATCAAATTAGCCCTCGAGATGGTTAAATAATTGCAATAGAAAACATTATATATAATTTTTTTTGACATTCTTAAATTTTGAGAAAATCATCAAATTAACCCTTTAGATGATTAAAATTTTACAGTAAATTTTGCATAATACAAAGCACTATAGCTCGTTTTATCCACTTGAGACTACATGTTGTCAGCATTCGATATTGAGCTTACATACCATCAACACCAAGCTGTTCATCAAAATCTTGTAATTCGTTTTCTAGGAATTCCTTAAGAACTTCATCCTCATTCTTTGTTTTTGTTAGCTCCTCATTGGAATTTGTTTGTGTGCAATATTGTTCCCAATCACTAGCGTTGGTTGAAGAAATGAAGACAAAATTGTGGTATGAAATAGGATTTCCATTCTTACTCTGTTTTTTTCCTTTGTAAATCATCACACCAGGTGCACATCTTTTAGCTTCCTCGTTGTATCTGATTGGTAGTAAAAGTGTTCTCGTCTCTCTTTTTCCATCTTGTTCAGTGACATAGCGAATGCAATTTACGATGGATTCTTCTCCATTGAATCGGAAAGGAATGAATCTTTCTACAACTTCGATGTAAGCAAAAATTGAACATTCTTTGAAATTGCTGAGATACTCGATGTCGTAAGCGCGTTTGAGTTCTTCTTCACTCATTTTTCTCAGTTTTTCAGCTTCAGCAGTAGCTTCCATTGTGGTTAAGCGTTTTGTGCTGATACGTTTGACATTGTAGTAAGTAGTCTCTGGTTGTTTTGAGTTTTCCATCTCACCCAAGTACAAAATGTTGAAAGGTAATGGGTAGTTATCGACATTGAAGCTTTCAACTACTCTACTTGGGCAAACGACTTTCTGAAAATTCGTTCCAGTTGAATTATCAAGATAGGTGAGAATGTAGTAATTTCCGTATGCACCAGTACTCTGTTCAATAGAAACGATTTGCAAAACTGATGGAACAGGAAGTGATGCTAGTGTAAGAAACCCTCCAATCTTTTTCAAATCACACGCCTTCCATTTCTTGAGAGATTTGGCCATCTTGAGAGCTCTTTCAGCATCAGTGAGCAATTCTTTTTGTTCCATAGTGTTTGATGCTGTGGGTAAAACCAGTTTTGGAAGAGCTCGTCTCTTTATTGTTGCTTCTTTTGTAACAGAGTTAGAGTTTTTTCTTTTGGTGGGTGTTTTGAGTGTTTTTGTTTGTTTTCGATTGGTTTTAAATCCATGTAAGAAGCAGAAAAGTCCTCCGTAGTATTCTAAAAAAGAAAGAAATAATGTATAATTCAGCTTTTCATGTGGAACTAAAAGATTATTTATTTCATACTTTACATTATAGCTAAACTAATCGTGATTTTTGCTAGATGGGGAATAATAAATTTTTTAAATTTTACCTTTTATAAAGAGAAAGCTCCTAGTAGTTGCAATGGAAGGTTTAGTAGATGTTGCTTCTCCACTCGCTGTTGTAGAACTGGATGCTTTGTGTGAAAACAGTGGCTCTTAAATAGCTAAAGTTGCACTGGTTGAACTCTATGAATACCAATCTTCTTTATAATATAACTATGAATCAGCATTTTTTCCACGCGAAAACCAATGCTTTCGCGGGAATAGAAATTCTATTTTCACGCGAATAAAAACCAATGCTTTCGCGGGAATAAATAATTTATTTTCACGCGAATTGAAACTGTTGTTTTTGCCGGAATAAATACTTTGTTTTCATGCAAATGGAAACCGTTGCTTTCGCGGGAATAATTAATTTATTTTCACGCGTATGGAAACCGTTGTTTTCGCGGGAATGAAAAATTTATTTTCACGCGAATGGAAACCGTTGCTTTCGCGGG
Organism: Cryptosula pallasiana; assembly: GCA_945261195.1. NCBI lineage: Eukaryota > Metazoa > Bryozoa > Gymnolaemata > Cheilostomatida > Cryptosulidae > Cryptosula > Cryptosula pallasiana. The sequence continues at coordinate 15,812 of CALYOO010000098.1, forward strand.
AATAAAAAAGTTAAGTTCACGCGAAAACAAACCAATGCTTTCGCGGGAATACAAACTTTATTTTCACGCGAAAGCATTGGTTTGTATTCGTGTGAAAATAAAATTTGTATTCCCGCGAAAGCAATGGTTTCCATTCGCGTGAAAATAAAATATTCATTCCCGCGAAAGCAACGATTTCCATTCGCGTAAAAATAAAATATTTATTCCCGCGAAAACAACGGTTTCCATTCGCGTGAAAATAAATTATTTATTCCCGCCAAAACAACGGTTTCCATTCGCGTGAAAACAAAGTATTTATTCCCGCAAAAACAACGGTTTCCATTCGCGTGAAAACAAAGTGTTTATTCCCGCGAAAACAACGGTTTCCATTCGCGTGAAAATAAATTCTTTATTCCCGCGAAAGCAATGCTTTCCATTCCTGTGAAAATAAAATATTTATTCCCGCGAAAGCAACGGTTTCCATTCGCGTGAAAATAAATTATTTATTCCCGCGAAAGCATTGGGTTGTATTCGCGTGAAAAAATGCTGATTCATAGGATTTAATTAGTGCAACTTTACCTATTTAAGAGCCACTGTTTTCACACAGAAAGCATCCACTAACTATTAAAAGTTTTTCTGAGTGAATTTGAAAGTTTTCATTGAACTTAAGACTTAATTATCTGACTTAATTATCTCACTTAATTATTTGTTTACTTAAATAGTAATGCTTTCACACAATAAATCACTCGTTCTAGCAACAGTAACTGAAGACTCGACATCTACTATATAATATACCAACTGACTACTAGGAGTTTTATTCACAAGGTAAAATTTATTAGCTGAGACATTTAACTTACCTTTTTATGTGTTATTGTCACTTCTATTAAAAAGTAATGATTTTACTGTTATTATAGTGCTATGGAAACAGAAGAGGAGGATACTGATGTAGACATACATAAGGAATGGGAATGGCTCATGAAAAATCAAAATGATATCAGTTTTTCAAACGCTGATAATGAATACATGAATGATGAATGTAATGCTGAATATGAAAATAAAATGGAGATGAAACTTGGAAATGCTTTTCAAGACAAACCTTCGACTTTTCAAGTTTCAGCAACTACTGAAAATACGATAGCCTTTGATATGCAGTAAGTTTTTAAAATCATAAATTAATAATGTTAGTAGAGTAATTCTTTTTGCTGGTTTTTTTAGAGTTATCTCATGAATCAGCAAAAATAATGCTTTATCTCTTTATTGTAGACAGGACTCAGAATATCAGAGAATGAATGTAAAAGAGGGAGTTGAGAATTCATCTCATAGTACACAGTAAGTTTTTAAAAACCTAACTAATAATAATGTTTGAGACATTTTTTTCCTAATTCCATTTTAAAAATTAATTGATAATGGTGTTTAAGTCATTTTTTCTTCTGTTACATTTCATACAAAATGTATGTGAATGTTTTATAGAACAAATATTATGTGTTAACATTTCTATTGTAGACGAAGTTTAAATTATCGGGAGGAGAATGTAGAAGAAAAAACCCCTGAAATTTCCCCTAATTGGAAATGGTTAGAAGAAAATCTCATTTGTTTTCGTTTACCTGATGAAACAATCAATCAAATAGGGTTTGGTGCTGAACCTTCATCACCAAAGACTAGCATAATAGCTCAAGATATAGATCCAGTTGTGGAGGAGATAGTTGAAGAAAATGAGAATGATCCAATGATAAAAAATGAAGAAGAAGAAGAAGAAGAAGAAGAAGAAGAAGAAGAAGAAGAGGAAGAAGCACAAGAGGAAGAACAAGAAGAACAAGAAATGGAAGATTTAAATTTTGAAAGACCTACCCGAGTATCGACCCTAGGTATTGTTGATGATAGCATAGCTCCAACTTTTCAAGATGAAGAATGGGATGATTTGATAGCTAGATATTGGGGAGCTAAGAAAACGAAACATAGAGCTGGAAAAGTCATAGAACTTTTAAATGTAAGACTTTGGGATGGGATTCCAAGAGACCAAGCTGATACCTACCAAAATGACTATCATGATTCAAGAGTGTTAGAATTGCTAAAAAAATTTTGGAGACAATTGAGCTCGAGAGCAAAAGTCAACTGTAGCGTAGGTTGTATAATAGAAAATAAAAATGATGGTGAACTCCGATACTTTCACTCATCATCAAACAATGCTACCGTATATCCAAAAGCTAAACTGATTGAAACTGAAGGAGATCTTGATGACTTTTTTGTTGATGTTATGGAGACTGATCATCGTACAAATAGTTCAAGACGGAGACCAAATACGACTTGGAGATTGATGTTAATCACAAACATTTCGTTTTATTTCTACAAACTACTTGGAATGGGAAAAGTTGGATCACCACCAGAGCATTTACCCTCTCACCTCATTAACAACAGACACATACGAGCCATGTTAAAAAACACAAAAGGAATACAAATTACCGACAATCTTTGTTTTTTAGATGTCTAGCATTACACAAAGAACTACAAAAAAAACGGTTGATTTGCAAAAGATCCGATAATTAAGGAGGTGAAGGATTACCAACAACAATATCATAGTTTCATCTATGGTGATAGTGCTAAAAAGTGTGATGGGAAAGGAGTAACAGAAGCTGATTTATTGCTTTTGGAGCGAGCATTTCAACTGAAGATAACAGTGTTTTCTTTAAATGATGATATGACTTCAACAGTTATTTGGAATTCAAACTCCAGTTATACGGAGAATCTATATTTGGATCTTTATATCAATCACTTCAGTCTTATTACAAACTTGGAAGGGTATGTCAGAGCCTACAGATGTCCAACCTGTTCTACTTGTTATGACAGATTGGGGAATCTGAAAAGACACAGATGTTCAATCTCAGCGGCAACAACTATGCAGTTTTCTGGAGGACAATACAGTCCTACCGCTACAATATTCGACAAACTGAAGATTCAATTCGGGATAGATATCGGGTCAGATGATTCCTTGAGATACTATCCATTTTTTGCAACATTCGACATAGAGTGTTTGTTACCTAATTGCGAAAAAGATCGAGATAAAGACACAACCATTTACACGAATGAGCATAAACTTTTAAGTATTTCAATTTGTTCAAATGTACCAGGCTTCAACAACCCGTGTTGTATTGTCAATAAAGGGGATGATGATGAATGCGTTGGAAAGTTCATTGAATACTTGGAAGATATTAGTGAAGAATCATATAGCCGATTGGAAAAACAATTTTCGCAAATCATAAAACAGATAAAAGGTGAATGACAACGACTGGAAGAAGCTGAAGAAAAGTTTCGTAGTGATTTTGAAAAAAATCGTTTCAGACGGAGAACAGGAGCTGAAAAAGTTCTGGATGATTTGTACAGCTATATGAAAAAACTCCCTATTCTAGGTTTCAATTCACAGACTTATGATGTCAATGTGATGAAAGGAAAACTGTTTCAAACATTGAAAGATGTATCCGACACAGATTTTGATTTTGTTATAAAAAAAGGAACCAAGATGCCTGTTATCGGAATGGGATCTTTTTTGTTTTTAGATTATACAAACTTCATTGCTCCTGGATATAGCTATGAAATGTATCTCAAAGCATACAAATGTGAAGTCGGAAAAGGATTTTTTCCTTATGAATGGATGAAAGACTTGGAACAACTTAATCAAGAACATCTACCTCCAAGAGAAGCTTTTTACAGTTCTTTAAAACAAAAGAACATCAGTGAAGAAGAGTACATAATTTGTCAAGAAGCATGGAAAGATAACGACATGAAGACAATGAGGGATTTTTTAAAATGGTACAACAACTTGGATGTAAAACCATTTGTTCAGGCGTTTGAAAGACAAAGATCGATCTACAGAGAGCATGGGATTGATATGTTAAAAGATGGTATATCTTTACAAGGATTAGCGATTCGATGGATGTTTAACAAAGCTCCTCAACCACCCCCTCCATACCTCTCTACATACTTGGATTTCGATGAACTTGGTAACTCGTTCGACAGACTTTCCCAATTTGTCTGATTGACAACTGCAATGCAGAACTTTATCCTCTAATAAAGAAAAACATAGTTGGTGGGCCGAGTCTAGTGATGCATAGATATCACGAAAAAGGTATAACTAAAATTAGAGAACATTGGTTTGGAAAAGAAGCAAAGGTTTGTGATAGAATCTATGGAGTTGATGCAAATGCGCTCTATTTATGGTGTATGATGCAATCAATGCCGACTGGCTATCCTTGAAGAAGAAAAATCGAAAACTCCTTTGTCGCTGAACCAGTAAAATTTAGCAAGGTAGCTCATAGCTGGTTACAGTTCCAAATGTTCTAAAAAAAAATCAATGTCAGACATCAGCTCAACGGAGAAGTTACTCTCGGACAGCGAGGATTACCAGTTGATGGATTCTGTATTGAAAATCGTGATGTCTTTCAATTCCACGGGTGTTTTTGGCATGGACACGACTGCTCTTATAACAATGCTAAAGAGCAAGAGCTTCAAGCTAGTGGAAGAAAATCAAAAGCAAATCTGTTTAAAACTACGATGGAAAATGAAGAATATCTTCGAGCATTAGGTTACACTGTAATCTCGATTTGGGAGTGTGATTGGATGAAACGTGTAAAAACTCATACAAATTTACAAAAATTTGTCAACACGTTTTACAATTCTTTCTACCCTAAAATACTTGAAAAAAAGCTGAATCAAGAAGAAGTGTTGGAGAGAGTTCAATCAGAGGAATTCTTCGGATTTGTTGAATGTGACATCGAAGTTCCTGAGGAAGAGGAAGAAAAGTTCTCCGAAATGCCTCCGATTTTTAAAAATACGATGTTAACCAGAGAACACTTGAGCGATGAAATGAAAGTCTTTGCTGAAGCCGAATGTTTTTTAAAGACTCCTCAACGCTCATTAGTTGGAAGTATGTACGGAGATAAGATATTGCTAATGAGTCCTTTGTTGAAATGGTACTTGAAACAAGGATTGAAAGTCACCAAAGTTTATCAGCTAATAGAATATATTCCTAGAAAAGCTTCTGAAGCTTTTGGAACATCGGTTTCAGACGCTAGGAGAATGGGAGATGCAGACCCTAGTCAAGAATTACTCGCTACTACTAGCAAGTTGGTAGGAAATTCTGCTTATGGAAAAACAATCACTGATAAAGAAAAACATACCACCATCAAGTTCATCGAAGGCGCCAGAAAAGCTTCATTTCGTATCAGAGGAAACAAATTTATCTCCATGGAAGAGATAGCAGATGATTTTTATTAAAACGTAACCTGTAATCAACTAGTAAGTTTTAAAACAACTATTTTGCAATTCAAAATTTATCTTCCAGAAGTTTACTTTGCTAATCAGTATCACCATCATTTCAGCTAACTATGAATGTTCCAGTACACTTGGGTTTCTCCGTGCTACAGTACACACACAGAAAAATAAACTCAGAGTTAGCCTACACTCTCTTATGCTTGTTGATTCTCATGCATAAGCGCACTTATACAAAGCACTGGTAGCTAAGTAGAAAAGATACAAGTAAACTCTCACACACAGATTGCGCTGGCAGAAGAACTCACCAGTTCAAACACTTGCACAATAAACTTGGACAGACAATTAGCTTTGGAGCAAGTTGACTAGTAACTAAAATAATAGTCAGTAGAAAGTGTTCAGTCGATTCGACTCACACTGCACTTGACCTACGGGCAAGTGATACTGGAACGATTATTCGAACGACTAGTTCGACCCGACACACCTATTCCGCCGAACAGAAAATCATTGGAAAGTGAGCGAGTTGTGACAACCCCTCACCGTGTATTGCTTACGGGCGTACAACGCTGCAAATTCTATTCCACCGGTTTGGGCTGCGGACGTTGGGCGAGTACACTGCACTGTTGTAACTCACTAACTACTGTGGGCCGCTGTACAGGTGACAGCTACCACTCCACCCTAAGTTCATGTACAATACAATGGAGGTCTGGTCCTCTCTTCCTTTACCACTGTTTTATTCTCATTCTTTTCCATTAATCCATAGTATTCGTTTTCAGAGAGTATAAAAATACATGTGGAGAATTTTAAAGGCTGACGATTCAACTTTTTATTGATGACAAAACAGATACAATAGGGGTTACAATAGTGTCCAAGAGATTGCTTCTACCAGTCTGAATCAAAATTTTACGCTTATCAATAACTGTCCCTCTAGCAGTTAGTTTATGTAGTTCCTTCTTGTACCGCTGCAACTCAATAAACTGCTCAGAATCAAGAGGAACCTTACCTAGTATAATATTTTAAACCTTTTCTATCAACGATTGAAACAAATCTGAGTTGACCTTTTTGACTATAGCGATTTTTCCTTTCTTACTCAGATCATCCAGGGCTAAAATCGCCATTCTATTTCGCATCATTTGTGTTGAGACTTTCATCTTTATCTTCTTGCTCCTCCTACTCCTCCTAGCACACTTTTCAATATCCCAGGAACTACAGTGCTGATAATAGGTCCTAGTAAAGCAGTTAAAATCCTCCTTTTTGCAATACAAATTTCTTATCATCTAACGTTGATCTTCTTACTAAAGCGCTAATATCCTCTGTGTTCCGCTGCAACTGATTATACTGAGATGTTGTCAATGGTATCGTTCCATTTATAATAGCTTTAGTGCATTCCGTTGGAGCCATAATAAGCTCCTTTTTGGCTTTGGCTATAACGGACTTTTGAATAGCAAAGATTGCATTGTTGAGTCATAACGACACAGCAGCATTTATTTTTAATTTTTTCTCCAAGCTTTAGTCATTATAATGCTTTCATGTTGCGTCGTTGAATAACAAAATATTTTTGAGGTGAAACGAATAGTAATTGTATTTATATCCTTTTACTTGGCTACATATAGTATCATAGGAAGATCTGATGTAAAGTTTCCCAATAGCCTGTGTTGATCATCCGTTTGCTGAGTCGTATCTATTCGTAGATAAGAGTATGGTTTCTTTGTTGCTTCTTCGAATGCCTCTTGTACATATGTTACACTTGATGGAAAACATTGTCGAGCCAAATAGGAAATAGAAGAAGCACCTCTAAGGTTTTTAAAAAGAAAAAAAATAATGAATATTCAAGGAAATTGTACGATTCCTTTTGAAAACAGATTCTGAACAATAAAAAACACACTTATGTTAAAATGATGACTATGTTTTGTATACAGAGCATTGGCATCGGCTTTTACCAGAAACTTCATCCATGAGATCATCAATTATCAGCTATCAATTTTGTCCATCTCTGGGAAAACTCACTATTATATCTATCATGCCTTCATGAAAAATCACTCCTGGTACATCATCAAAGGCTTTTTGATAGGCTCCATCTCAGTAGTGAATTTCTGTTGGTGGGGGGTGAGCATAGTCTGACTAGCTTCAATCATTCGAAAAAATCGCTTGTGTCTTTCCCGATCCAGTTGGTCCTGCAATCATTGCCGTAAAAAAGAGTACGCATCCTTGGGTCATAATCTTCAGGTTTCCCATTCATCATAAAAAGATGTTCATCAACCAACAGTAGTTTCATTTATGATTCCAACAGGAGAGTTTCTCGCTTTTTGTATTTCTAGCATAGCTTCTTCATACATACTAAACTCAGTAACACCTCCAAAAGTAGAAAATCCTACGATTAATACCAAAATCATCATACCTATCAATGCTTTACGCTTCATACTTGGTAATACATCTAACATATCGCTTGTAGTACCATCAACAGCAGGGGCCATTCTAGGGGGGTGTCGCATGTGTCGCACGACCACCCTTTGAACTAAGCAAAAAAAAATTGTGGGAGTTAGGTGCTCTTGTAAGTTCTTCCGTCATAATAATTTGCAAACCCCCCCCCCCCCATCAAAAAGATTACTTAGCTTGTGAACCAACATTTCATTGTTATAAAACACATTGTTTATGCAATCATGGACCATTCTCTGGAACACAATCCATGTAAACAAACAAGAGAGCAGCAACGTACATTTTTGCAATGATTCTCTACTATCAAGTTACAGAAAATGTAAAACGACTTCCTCAGTTTAGTACTTTTAATTATTATTGTAATAATAAAGAAATAGATATTATCAATAGTCATTTAGCAGTAGGAAGGAAGGAATGAAAAATCAGTGGGGGTGATAATACTACTGATAGTATGATATCAAAAACAATTAATACAATAATAATAATACAGCAGTAACAATTGTTATATAGAATAATAATAAAATATTTGATATTATTATTATTTGTATAATTGTTACTGTATTAACTATTTTTGATATCATACTAGCAGCAGTATTATCACCCCCATTGTTATTAAGGTTTATTAATTATTATTATTAATCAATAATATATATCATCTCATCCATAAAAAATTATCATTTATTAATTATTATTAATATAATCTATTCTAAACAAATATTTTTGTGATGATAAATAATAATAGTAGTAAATGATAATACTTATAAATAATAAATAAAAATACTTACTGTTATGGAATGTCCAGTTTTTTGCAAAAGCCAAAACCCTTTCTTCAAAGTTTAATGTACTTTTTGGCACCCAAGTTGTTATAATAATATTATCATTTTTATTATATGAAGAAGTAGATTGGTGCAGGTGGTTTGTCTCGCTAAGCCAATAATTATTTTCAGCTTTTTATAACCATTTCATGATTAACTTACATGTTCAGCCTGGACTTTTAGAGTACGTTTCAAGGCATCTCAGAAGTCATATTTTCCAAATTTTCCGCTAACGCGGAGCTGTTGCAGAGGAAGGGTGTCCATGCCCCACACTTCCTCCACGCTCCCTCCCCTCCCACCCACCTATTCAAGCCCCCTCCCCTTGAAAAATCCCACTGATGCCCATGAATTAGAAGGCTAAAGAAGTTAGCAGGTGATATCTCCTGATCTTCCTTTCCACCGAGTATGGCTTCAAGAAACAGGTTGCCAGCTAGTGTAATGAAGAAAAGAACTAACAACAGCGCAACAGACCCATCACAACTACAGGGCTTCTTCACTGCTTCTAACATGTTAGTCATCTAGCCAAAGTAGTGCTGCTGAAGAAGCTGTGATCCAAAACAAAATGATTTCCAGTTATTATGTCAGACTATAGTAATCTAATACTAACCATTGCATTTTAATTATTTTGATCTACACATACAGGTTTCCTTCCCTTTCCCTCTTTGCTCAGAGACACAGTTGAGAGTGAGTTTGTTGATTCTGTCACCACATATACTCAAAGATATTGTGATGATTTGCCTCATTGGAGTTCCCTCACCCAAGAACTGCGAATTTACTACAACTACTGGAGTAGTGAGCAGACTAGCTCACCAGAGCTGAGTGAAATTTATAAATACTGCAGTGCTTCAAGTCTCTATCCCAATATCAAAGTCCCCACTGAACTGCTCATGACCATTCCCGTGACTAGCGCGACTACTGAAAGGGCTAATTCAACCCTGAAGTACATCAAGACAAAATTGAGATCTACGATGGGCCAAGCTTCACTAAATTCATTCGTTTTAGGCTATAAGCATAAAGACCTAGTCAAAAAGCTTATTGTTGAGAGCGTCGTAGATAAGTTCATAGGGATGCGTCCTAGAAGGCTTCCTCTTTCAGGCCCTATATCAGAGTAAAGCAGTTACCACCGTGTATCGTCTGATGCATTAGTGTGTTCCAACACCAGCTCACCTGTGCAGTCTTTTTGCATTTGCCAGTATATCGACTGCTGATCTTAATAACTTGAGTAGATATCAGATCAGTCCTGTCTGTTAATAATACATTTATATGAAACTTTTCATTGTACACATTCACATGGAATTTCACTTAAAACACATTTACGTTGAACTGCACATGGTATACATTTACATGCAGCTTGAATTTTATTAATTTAATTAGTCTACTCAACACAGATGTACAAATATTTTGGCCAAGATTGCATTTTCATTCACACAGAGGGTTAAACGTGCAGTGTCTCCAAACCGTTTTCTACAATTTACTATTCTCATCAGAGCTACTGACAGAGAATACAATTCAATCTATTAGTTGTAAATTTGTCTCAAGTTTTATCTGAAAGCAAATTGAAGTTCATTGTATTTAACATCATTGCAACATGAGCAACCAGTGGTGGATTCAAGGGGGTAGCCATGGCGGCCCCCTCCAGAAGAATAAGTGAAGAAATTTGCTAAGCTTGACGCCATTTTTTTTTTATTCCCATAGCAGCGGCTCTCAATTGTGCATCCATTGTTGAAGTGGCCATTGATAATTGTCATCATAAAACACCTTGTAGACATTGATCAACCAAAGTATGGCCATGGAGCAGCGCAAGGCAGCAACAACCATTGTAGATTTTCTCATTGCACCTCCAAAGTAATAATTATCATTTGTTTTTTTTGGGTTAATAATTAATTGCTAGATAGATAACACTTATAAATAAATATAAATAATAAATATTTAATATAATTATTATTATAATTATTATTATAATATTTCCTTAATATATATTTTTGTCTAATCTATTATTTTCTGGTCTCTCTCTTCAATGCAATAGCAACAATGCATTGTAGTAATGCACTACTATTATTATTATTATTATTAGTACTACTAATTTATTAATAAATCATTGAATTCATTTATTATTATTACTATTCTAAGTCTTCATGCTATCGATGAATGAATATGTGCGCAACACTACTAAAAATAGTCAATTTTTTTCTAAATAACAACTAACTTATTATTATTACTTACTTTATTATTACTACTTACTACTCCTTCTGCTACTACCACTGCTTACTACTGTTACTATACTACTACATACTAAAACTAAATTATTATTAATTATTACACTTTTTAAAAAATTATTTATTATTTATTGTTCAACCAACCCCTTTCAATGCAACATAGATGCTCGCCCACTTTGAATGAAACATACATGTGTGTATGTGTGTCTGAGGTTGTATGTTTCACAATTACCAATGGTTGATGATGTTGAATAAAGAATAATACATACTATTCATTCTAGCAACCATATTAAAGACACACCACATCATTTATTATGGTTTTGGAGGGGTGCCAAAGAACACAAAGGGGGGAGCCATCAAAAAAATTTTCGGGGCTCTGCCCCCAACCCCGGTTGGCTCCCCCTTTTTGTTTTTCTGAATCCGCCTCTGTGAGCAACAGTAGAACATTGTGCGCACTCAAGCGATTTTACGCCGCCCCCCCCCCCCCCTTTGGCAAAATCCTAGAATGGCCCATGAACAGTATCAACTCAATTCATCGGTCTCATCTCAACATCATCCTCTGTCGACATCTTAACTTCCAATAACAATACAATCATACCACGTTTCATTTTTATACAATGTAAAAAACTATCAAAAAATCAAAGACCATACAATTCTCTCAAGATGCCATATGAGTTCGAATTAAGTAAAAAAATTATCAAAACTTAAATGCCACTTAAATGCCACTTAAATGCCATACAATATTAACTCGGCGACTCTATTTGACACCGTAACCCATTGAATTAACCCCTTAGTCAAATCCACAAAAAAACACTTGGTAGGGAGATCTGTTCATATATTACTATGCTTGCCTTTGAAGAGTAATAGCAACATGTTTTGATGCAAGAAAGCATTTTATTTCACTGTCAGACTGTATAGATTTCTAGAGATTGTTGAAGCTTAATGTGTGTGAGGTAGTGTCACTGATATAAGATATCGCAACAAACCGGAAAATGCCACTATGGGTATGGTTCCTACGGAAAAAAAAACAATAGACAATAGTAAACTAGAGATGTAATTTCCCCTAGTCGGTAACAGATGATACAGCAGCATAGCAGACTTTGAGGCTGTATTATTTTCTGAATACAACACAATGTAAGATGGAAACCACAGCAAAGTACACAGAGAGTTGATTAAGGCAGGTACGCATGCCAACATACTTGAGAACATGTTTTTATTGGTAAGACAGTCAGCAATATTGTTGTTTAAAACGGAACTGTTAGATTTAGGAAAAAAGAGGATATAATCAATGGAACCAGCTCAAGCACTTCTGCAAGAAGGAGCAAAAAATATCAAAGATAATCCCTTCCTAGAGTGAGAGGGCGTCACCGAATGGGATGGTTGGTACATCAATGAAGCAATAACAAAGGCTGTGCACAAAAATATTGGTTGATTGAGAGTATGATTGAGTCTAAATGGCTCAACCGTAGATTGATTTGAGGGATGTTTTTTGAAATATGTGCTCCCTTTCTGGATATGTACATGACAAGTTTTCCAAAACATTTGATAAAGAGATTGGAATTTTGATTTTCAAATCCAATAGATTCGACCCATACGGTCTGACTAGAATAAGTAACAGAGGTAGAAATGAGTTTAATCTCCATTTTTATTACTCACTTTGCCAGTTGAAAGTACACTAAGGAAAACAATGATGACATATCTATGGCGTTTAAGACACCAATTTCACATAAATGGGTGACTGTTTTCATTCCATGTAACGTTGATAGCAGTGCCTTTGTAAGGGAAACCTATCAAAGAGGTTAAAATTGGCAACTGCTTGAAACCATCGTTTTAAAAAGAGCTCGAAAAATATATGAAAATTGGATTTATGTTGCCTCAACTAGTGAAGACTTTGCTGGTTATGATGCTGATAGGAAACAAAAACAGAGGAAAGAGTCTTTCATGGGTAGGAAAGTTTTTACTTCACATTCTCTCCCTTTTCGACAGAAGAAATTGGTCACCCCCAGATTGATAATAAACTTGGAGTTTGAGCTGAAATGCATTTTTTTGATGCTGATAACTCACTGACTGAAGAAAATATTCGAATCAGTCTTTGGAAAGCTAAACTCAATCCCTCGAACCAAAACGCAGAACTCAATTTAGTTTTCAGTAGGTGTAACTACACTTAATTGGTCAACAGAAAATTGTTAAAGTTGTACAGAAAGTAGCCAGTATCATTAAAGTTAATATAATTCTAAAAAAAGAAACTAAACCCAAATAAGCTCTTTTAGCGTCTGGTCAATCACAATGATAAATACAGAGGTTTTTTTTCCAAAATCTGGTTTAAAATGCAGCACGCTAACTTGAAAAGAGTAAAGTTTAATGGCAATAAATATCCGATCTAAAATACATAGAAGTTGAGTTTCACTGGGAAGTTTTTTGGATGAAGGTCTCATCCGTTTTCAATCATGAGGGTTCTCTGTTTGATGCTGGTAGTATCTGGGTCACAAATAGTGGGTATTCAGATGCGACTACGCTATACAGACTTGAATTGAACAATAGTCTTCACAGAGAAGACTCTCACTCCGTGAAGAATGTTACTACCACAATGTCATTAAAACTTAGAGTCAATATCACTGAGAGCCTCTCTCTGATCACTTTGTCAAATACAGTGTTTTTGAAAGTAGATTTTATTTTTCAGTTGGCTGTTGCCGGTGAATCAGCGTTGCAAACAGGAGTGAGCATTACTCTACTATGTCCATTACTATCTTTGGATATAAACTTTGGTCATCGTTTACTAACTCAGAAGTCTAGAAATGATGTTTTGAAAACATTTTTACACCAACAACAGGATGTTACAGAAGTAACATCCAATACTCAACTCATACCAAAATATAATGACAGCCTGCATACCAAGATGAAATTTGGTTGGAGTCTTTTCGCGAACTCAAGTGAAAAATGGCTGTTTACCCGCTGATGGAAGAAGTGGTAGCCAAAGAAATAAATCCATCTACTGATGTTCTATCACAGATTTTATTAGTAGCTGTATGTGTTTTGAACGTTACGTGTACTTTTGATTGCTGAGATGTACTGAGTGAAATATAGATAAAAATGTGAAAAGTCTGCTAGCTATAAAAACTTATGACAGGAGATATCACTAGATTTGTAGGCATTTTGCACAGACTTATCCTAGTTGGAGCTCAAGTGAGATGAAATGCTTGAAGTGATTGATGTACTATTGTTGAAGGAACAACTGTTCTATCAAGATTGCAGAAATTGACTGTCATATATTCCACTTTATACATCTTAACACACCAAAAGATTTATTGTGAACTAAGAAATATTAGCACATTCTTGTTCAAAGTGAATATTGAAATTGTCTCCCACAGCAAGCAAGCTCCCTTTGGGAATCCTTCCAACTTACCTGAAACACAGATGTGCAATGAACAAGTTTTCCTGTTCATTGTACTCCAATGCTTCTTTTGTAAAGTTTTACAATCTACAAGTTGTACTAAAGTAATGATGTTAGGAGAAAACTCACCATGAAATGAACTAATTAGCAACTTTTATTTATCTGCTTTTTCATTGGTAGTAAAATCTTTATCCTCGGTGTAAAAAAACTACAAAAAAAATTGCTCAGAAATCTTCTTGCAGATTGGAAATTTTAGGAATTGCCTGGTGAGGTGTGAACAGGACTGCTTCATAGGAAACTGTAAAATTGATGATGCTCTCCATTCATGTAAAAAAATAACTCCATAGTTTGCAGCACATTGGCAATGACTATTTCAAAAGGTGTGTAAAGATTTCCAATAGTCAGCTCTCCAATTGTTGCGTACTTGCACTAAGTTACAAAACACATGACCATTTTTTTCAATGAACTAGGGTTTCCAAATGTATTAAGTTGCTGGATGAGATTAATAAAAGTTAGCAGTGTTGAAGTAAGCTCCAAGCTGTTTCATGCTAATTTTTACAGAGCATTGTATACATTTTCAATTTTAGCATTATGTGATTATTCTTTTTTTGGTGAACTATTATCTCTAGAGTGTTGAACTTTTCCGTGCAGCTCAAAATCTATGGATATGACTGTTTTGCTCTGTCAACAATCATTTGTAGCAAAAAAACGCCTCACCTTCTGCGAATATTGCTATTTCCTTATAATGACAATTGTTTCGCGTTATCAGTAGTAATATATGAGCAGATCTCCCTACCAAGTGTTTTTTTGTGGATTAGATCTTGGAGTTGAGGCAATGGGTTACGACGTTGGATGGATTCGCCGAGTTTATATTGTATTTTATTTGAGGGGCAGTTGAGTAGTGGCATTTGAGTGGCATTTAAGTGGCATTTGAGTTTTGATTCTTTTTTTACTTGATTTGAACTTATATGGCATATAGATTTTGAATGTATGGCATTCAAGTTTTGATAATTTTTTACATAACTCGAACTTAATTTGAGCTTATATGACATCTAAATTTTGAATGTATGGCATTTAAGTTTCGATAATTTTTCGATAGCTATATATATATATATTCATGTACATTGAATAGAAATTAAATATTGTATGATTGTATATATTAAAGTTTATATTCTTGAAAAAGCCATAACGTAACTTCAAACGAAGTAATAGATGTATATAAACATTCATCTGTTTGAATATAACGTAAAATATTAGGCTTAAACTCAAGCATTAATTCTTCAGTCCATTGGGCTTTAACTAATCTTTGTGTGAGATCTTGATCCCATACCTTTCTCTTAATTTTTTTTAAAAAA
Source organism: Cryptosula pallasiana (assembly GCA_945261195.1). Lineage (NCBI taxonomy): Eukaryota > Metazoa > Bryozoa > Gymnolaemata > Cheilostomatida > Cryptosulidae > Cryptosula > Cryptosula pallasiana. The sequence goes on from CALYOO010000098.1 coordinate 31,266, forward strand.
TGGTTAATATTCACGATTTTAGACATTTTCAAAACTGTCTCAAAATTGTTTGGAATTGTTAGTTTTAATAATGTTTCCTGATTGTCAGCATTCTGGTGTAATGTATGTGGTTGGTACTGTATGGGTAACTCTCCGTATAAAGATGCTGAAGTTAGCAAATGCTGCGTTATACAGAATAACGCAGCTTGCAATATTAATGGATATTTCACATTTCCCTGCACGGCTACATTTTCTTTGATATACTTGTGATAAATCTCTGGGAGGAAGTCTGTTATTGTATATGGCTTTGAACTCATAATGAACTAAAATAAAAAAAGTTATGTGTTAGTATAGGATGATTAAACAGTGTTGTAAAATAATTACATTTTAGCTTCGATTAAAATAGTTTTTCTATTAATTCTTACCTTATCACCAAGAAAATCAGCTGTAGTAGTTGATGCTCCTGAGGTTATTGTAGTAGTTGATGCTCCTGAGGTTAATGCTGAAGAGAATGATTTCTATGTAGAGAGAGCTGTTCTTATATACTATAAGACACTCCTACTCATTTAACTTATAACTATTAAAAACACTCACGCGAAAACTCTATCAGAATAGTGTTATTCGCGTGAAATATTCCTGTTTCATTCGTGTGAAAATAATTTTTTTATTCCCGCGAAAGCAACGGTTTCCATTCGCGTGAAAATAAAGTATTTATTCCCGCGGAAACATTGGTTTGTATTCGCGTGAAAATAAAATTTTTATTCCCGCGAATGCAACGGTTTCCATTTGTGTGAAAATAAATTATTTATTCCCGCGAAAACATTGGTTTGTATTCGCGTGAAAATAAAATTTGTATTCCCGCGAAAGCAACGGTTTCTATTCGCGTGAAAATAAATTATTTATTCCCGCGAAAGCATTGGTTTGTATTCGCGTGAAAATAAAATGTTTATTCCCGCGAAAGCATCGGTTTCCATTCGCGTGAAAATGAAGTAGTTATTCCCGCGAAAGCAACGGTTTCTATTCGGGTGAAAATAAATTATTTATTCCCGCGAAAGTGTTGGTTTGTATTCGCGTGAAAATAAAATGTTTATTCCCGCGAAAGCAACGGTTTCCATTCGCGTGAAAATAAATTATTTATTCCCGCGAAAACATTGGTTTGTATTCGGGTGAAAATAAAATGTTTATTCCCACGAAAGCAACTGTTTCCATTCGCGTGAAAATAAAATGTTTATTCCTGCGAAAGCAACGGTTTCCATTCGCGTGAAAATAACTTATTTATTCCCGCAAAAACATTGGTTTGTATTCGGGTGAAAATAAAATGTTTTTTCCCGCGAAAGCAACGGTTTCCATTCGCGTGAAAATAAAATGTTTATTCCCGCGAAAGCAACGGTTTCCATTCATGTGAAAATAAATTATTTATTCCCGCGAAAACATTGGTTTGTATTCGGGTGAAAATAAAATGTTTATTCCCGCGAAAGCAACGGTCTCCATTCGTGTGAAAATAAATTATTTATTCCCGCAAAAGCATCGGTTTCCATTCGTGTGAAAATAAATTATATATTCCCGCGAAAGCATTGGTTTGTATTCGCGTGAAAATAAAACTTTTATTCCCGCGAAAGAAACAGTTTCCATTCGCGCGAAAATAAATTATTTATCCCTGCGAAAGCATTGAGTTGTATTCACGTGAAAATAAATTATTTATTCCCGCGAAAGCATTGAGTTGTAATCGCGTGAAAATAACTTATATATTCCCGCGAAAGCATTGGTTTGTATTCGCGTGAAAATAAAATTTTTATTCCCGCGAAAGAAACAGTTTCCATTCGCGTGAAAATAAATTATTTATTCCCGCGAAAGCATTGAGTTGTATTCGCGTGAAAAAATGTTGATTCATAGGATTTAATCAGTGCAACTTTACCTATTTAAGAGCCACTGTTTTCACACAGAAAGCAGCCAGTTCTACAACAGCTAGCGGAGAAGCAACATCTACTAAACCTTCTATTGCAACTACTAGGAGCTCACCTTCTTTATAAAGGTAAGAGTAAAAATATTTATTTTCTGTTAGCTAACACAACTAGCTGAAGGCTTATGATCTTTATGATCTTTTAAAATTAATTACGAAAAATTAAACAAAATGTATTTGTTTTTTTTAGAATGAATACTCAAGACGAAGGAAGTCAACCGATGAATGAAGAAGCAGGACCCCAGCAAACCCTTTCCCCATCACCTTCTCCTATCTTTGATATGCCAGAAAGTCAATTGGTGGTTGATGAACCAGAATCCCAACAAGATTTTACTTCATTCACATCTCCTACTAACAAGATACCTTCAAAAAGAACATCAATGAGGAAACGATCTGTCATTGATTTGACAAAAGATGATAATGAAACTGGCTCGAAGTGCAAAAAACTAGTTTTGACGGATGTTGGAGACGAAACGCTTTTTCGTCACACCAGAATACCCTTTCAAGATGCTGGAAGTAATGAACTATCCACTTTCACCTACAAGAGCGCCGGGTTAATAAACTCTCTCTCTCAAGATAGTCTAGAAAAACTTGAAGAATCCATAGAAATCTGCGAACTACCAGTACCAACAGTTATGGAGGTGTTGTCTGTTGAATTTCGTGATGAATCAAAGTGCGTCATCATTTACAACTACCGAAAGGATAAAAAGAGAACTAGGGTGAAGAGTGATGTTTCAACCGAAATAGGGCTGCTTGTTAATAAAGCTAAGCAAACACGTCCAATTGTTTTAATTTATATGGGAGAAGGAAAGACAGGAGATGCGATTTTTCGTACCGCTGAATCTCAAGGATGTAATCGAAAGATCAACGATCCATTCAACTCATTGTACAGCAAAAGTTTGAGACAAATACAGGCTTATTTCAGTGTTGCTCACCTACACGATTTTCCGACAGGAAGTGTTATAGCTTATGAGAATCCTGGAATGCTAAGAAAATGCGATACTCGTTGGAACAAGACTGCGATATTATAGTGGCTAATTACAGATGTATGGTGAAAGGAGAGCTATTGATTGGAGATCTTAGCATCCCTGCTCAAATAGCTTCATCTGTGGTGGCGGAAAAAAGCGGTGTAATCGTATTCAAAGGACTAAAACAAAATACGAACAACATGATTTCCTACGATGTCATTCTACTCTCGGCTCTTTAAGCTTTCATTCAAGCCTCAGAACTGTTTGATACTTTGCTGCAAAAACACCTGTCTCTCCTACTTTGATGAAAATGAAAAAGAGAATTGTCCAGAACAGCACATCGGAGTCTTAATCGATAACACAAAGGATGTGACTCGTCTTCAATGATGGTAAGTTTCATATCTATTTAAAGAAAGATCCGAGGTATTTTTGTGAAATTAATTCATATAACTATGTATGATAGAGTCATTAGTTACTATGTCTTTTAGATATAACTAAAGAGCGCTCCTGAGGAAGAAAATGAGAAGATCTTATTTACTTTTTGCTTGAAACATTACAAAATAATAGTTTTTATAGGTTCTGTAGTGTTTAGCACAAATACTGAGATAAGTTGTATTTTATTCATTTTATTTGTTATATCAAATAAAAATCAATTATAATAATTTATTTTAACAATTTACTTAGTAAATTAGTTCCTTGTATTTGCACACCATCTATTCCTTCTACTGTATTATCTTGTATGAACTCGAAGTTAGGATAAGTCTGTATGATAAATCTCCGTATTGAGTGATCTCTCATCTCACTATCTCCTATGTCTCGTAAACTTCTAACAATTTCATCCATACTCCACCCTCTACTTCTCAGTAAACAAAAGTATACACAATAAACGCCACATACAGTTGACAAAAAATTTTGTAGTTGTGTTTCATTACTTTGTATTGTTTCATATCCTCCATGAATACTTAGTATTTCATTTACATCCGGATAAAAGGAAACAAATGAGTCAAAAAAATCCACCTCTGAATCATTAGCGTACACAGCCAACCAATGCTTTCCAGGTTGGTGAGAATAATGGGTGTTGAATACGAAACATCCTGTTGGAAAATTGCAAATTTGCTTCCAAAACTGTTCTCTAGCTCCAACATGAATCCCTACGCTTTGACATAAAACGTCTGAAGATAAGATCGAACGAATTTGCATGGTATTCATCTCTAACTTTCTGTTTAAAGCACTGCGTCTCCCCCGATAGTCAATTGAAGAATGCTGTCCATCTCCAACACACCGTCTTTTACAAAGTATGCTACCAAGGATAATCCATCAGTCGTGTTAGTGCTAAAACGAACTTCCACACTTGTTGTGACATTTTTCATAGAGTGAAAACCTTCTTTAAGAAAATCACCAGTCAAATCAAATCCATAAAGTGTAGTACCATCAAGGTATTGTTCTTTCGTAATACCGAGACTATCACCTTCAAGCAAAGTTCCGGTAGCGTGTAGAAACTGATGATATTCTCTTCCAAAAATCCCTCTAGCATAATTTGGCTCAAATCTTCTTCCAATTGGACAATCACCAACTCTCAATACAACATTATCAACATTAGCATGTTTCATTCTATATGGATTCAAGGCGAAACCTCCGTTCATTGCGTTGTGATCAACTAAACCTAAATAGATCTGTTTAGGTTTTTGTTCGTTTTCTTCCAAAGTGATGTCAATCTGCGCAACCCCAGAACGAATTCCATATAGTTTTATCCGTTTTCGATCAACTGGATAAATGTAGTTGTGACCTTCCAACGCCAAACTGTGTTGGGAGTTTTGTATTGTAGGATTCACCTTAACTTTACAAAGATGAAGTTCAAATTTATCAATTCTAATCTTTGCTCCTCCTGCAGGCATCTCATTCGCAGCAAACAAAGCTAGTTTGCCGGAGGCACGCTCAAACTCCAGCTGCATACTAGGACCTGGAATTATTAGTTTTTTCTGCTGAAATAATGCAAGATGAGGTTTTCCAGGTAATTCTATTGTCTTTCCACCTATGATTAGAGCTCTCCTCTTTTTCTTATCTGCGGTTTTGTGATCAGCAGCGTCTTTGCTAGTTGAATCATCATACAGCCATCCTTCCATCTTACCGTGATATTTCTTTCTTTCTGCACTGTTTTCGAGTAGTTGTGAAAAATAGGAGCGTAAACCGTAGTTGTTAGCGTATTCAACAGTGGTTCCTTCTATCGACATTTTCAACTCGCTGAATAATGTATGCATTGAATCCCCCATCCACACAACTGCATCATCATCACTACCTGTAATATCGGTTCCATCATCTTGAACAACTGTGGCTTCAACTTGCAGAAACAAGTTGTAGAGATCTGTGTAATGTTCAGTGCTCCCTGACAAGGTTAACTCAATACTACCATAAGGATCTAACCTATCAGGTCTGATGACAACATATTCCGATCTTTCTACCGATATGTTTGTTGGTTCCTTAGCAAATACATCCAACGTTCGATTTATGTTGTAGGAAGAGCCTTGCAACTTATTACCTGTTGTTCCTTTTAGGCTAGCCATCTTTTGCGAGTGATGATTGCTTGAGGTGTTACTGCTTAATGAATATAGACATCAAGCTCTGCTGTCTTTATAGCGGATTCTGCTACTATTAAAAAATGCCACGTTTACCAACACCTCTCCTCTTCTTTCCACCTTTTGTTTTTCTCCTTTTCATACTATCTAGACGGACTGCATTGAGCACATCTCCCCCCAGATCATTCCACTCTGCCAACCCCCTCTTCTTTGCTGATGCTGCAAAGCTTTGTCTATCGATGACATCACGCGCTGCATTTTCACCTACAGACAGTGCTCTTTTCCCCAAACTAATTGCTCCTCTTTTCAGCATTGGTGCTGCGGATTTAAGTATACTTGAAAAAATACTACCAAGTCCATTTCCTCTCATATTAGGCATCACCCGTCGTCCACTATACACTCCAATTCCATTTCCAGCTTGCATCTTGTAATACTCATCAAAAAAATCTTTTGAGTCCTCAGGGGTGTATCGTACCAAACTCATTATAATAGTTTCTCTCTAAAGTGAACCATCAACACAACCTTTCCACCATCAAATGGTATTCGTTGGCCGTCGTCACTCGTTATAAGTACTTGAATCAGATCACTATTTAGTGATGAAGCGTCAACATAGTGAGGATTTTTAAATTCTTGATACACAACACTATTCTTCTTTCCTTGAACCGGAACTACTCTCAGTAAAGGTACATTCGTATCTCCTACCATTCTATTATCAACAATGTTGGAATAAACATACAGAGATGTTAAACCAGAATTTATATCAGGGGGTGAGATATTATTGTATCTACCATGAGGGTATATAGTTTTTGGTTCAAATCCAAAAATATATGCTATATCTTTGGAAAAGCTTATGGCAGTATCAGGATCGCTGTTAGTTAGTAAAGTGGTGTTGGTGATCTTGTTGTAGGAGATGGCAAATTTTTTGTCTAAATCCATTTCACTCATTCTCTTTCGTATAATCTCCTCCAACTCCTCCATACTATCATATCTTCAATTACCGATTAAGATGAAGTACTTTTCGCTTTTACCAGAGACATTAGTCTTTTCTAGATATATTTTCCCTTCGGTAACATTCTTCCAATTATTAGAATAAGACATATCTAGCAGACCTACCTCCCATTTACCACCATTGATAACCAAATATTTATACAGTCTCACTGTAAATTCGGAATTGTTATTATCAGGAAACTCTTCACCACTAGAGTTTGAGGGTAAACTTATCAGCATCGACATTTTCTCAACGCATGATGCTTATATCGAGCGTTCTTTCCTTATAAACTATTCATCAAACCACTCATTGAACTTTTCTCCGTATCCTAACCACTTAACCAGAATCTGTCTTTTACCTCTTCTCATCCTTCTTCCCAATATCTTTTCAATTCTGAAAATCGTGGGTTTTTTTACTTTTTGCAACTCTTTTTCGTAAAAGGTGCCATCAATCATCTCCTCAGCCAAATCTTTCACCCTATATACAACAGGTTTTTCATCAATAAGTACATCAGTGATTATAAAAATCTCAATCGTCCAATTTGGAGTGTATCCTCTTTCAAACGCTCCTCTTGCCTTACTTATTCTCACATAATCCCCAATCTTTAGTTTTGCTTCTTGAGCTAAACTATGTTCACCTCCTTCATACACACGATTCCATACAAGTTCCTGATTTTGAAAATTCACATCATTCGGTCTCATACCTATAGCACCGTGAATTGTGTTGTTGTATGCATTAACCATTTCTGGAAAACATCAATGTATCTGTCATCATCTTTATATGTCAAATATCTATATATTTTCTCTTTTAAAGTTCTGTTAAAACGCTCCCCCATCGATGCCTTTATCGTCTCATTTTCGGTTGTAAAGCGCTTGATTTTTTTTTCCGCCAGGAGAGTCTTTACATTGACATTGTCAAACTCTTTACCTTTATCGGATTGTAAAGCTTTATAGTTTTCCCCTTCTAGTATTCTTCTCAATCCTCTGGCTACAACCTGCCCTGATTTGGAGATGAGCGGCACAGCCCATCCTTTTCTAGATAAAGAATCAACAGCAGTCAGTAAAAATGCTGTATTATTATTTTCTTCTTTTCGAGATCAAACATCCATCAAATCTACCTGTAACTGTTCCCCTATTCCAGCTACAATTGTAGGACGGCGTTTAAACTTAGTTACAACTCTTTTATGTAACGTGTAGGCATCCTCACCACTCAACCATTCACGGATGCTTTTTTCCCTCTCTTGCTTTCTACGAGCTTTCAGTAAAGCTCTAGCTCCTCGTAGCGATGTATGTAATGCAGGATTGTAATACAACTCTTTCAGCGTGTCGATGTCCATGAATTAGTACCTGGAACGACCAACTTTTTCTTCTGACTCTTACGGGTTTGATGCGGGGATTTTCTGACAGTTGTGATTCCTTCATCAGTTAGCAAGCTTTTAAATCTACTGTGATTGGTATTTCCCGATTGTATTTTACCTCCTTCGGTTAGAACGTCTCATAGTAAAGTTTTGGAAGTCTTAGGATGCAACCAATGTTCTCCAATTTTCAGTCTGTTCTTGTCCGAGTCGAATCTACCAATTTTACTCAGATTATTCAACATTCTGACAGCAATCGTTTGATCACTCTTTTTTGTTGTTAATTCAGTTGCTTTTTTTTCAAACTCTTTTAAATCTTCGCTTTCACTATCATGCTCATCTTCTCCATCAGTAAGAAATGTATTTCCAAGTAGGGTTGAGTCTTCAGTATCAAACAACCTTCCTTTTATTAATTCCATCCCGATGTCATCATTATCATCTGTTTTCACTGATTCTAACTCAATGACTTTATCAACATTTGGTGAAAGGGCATTAGGTTTATCATCAATAACTGTGCTATTGGCTAAAGGAGAAGTAGACTCCATCTTCTTTTTCTTAATGGGACTCCAACTATCCTTTTGTGTCTGATTTTGGTTATTTTTAATCTTTTTGACATCAGACAAATACCTACGTTGGTTTTCAACATTTTCATCTAACTTTTCGTGTGAGGATAAGTCAGAATCATAAGCCGTTTCCAGTAGATCATTTCGCTTTCTCTTCATATTTCTCAATGTTATAGCTTCCATAGGATTATAATACAATGGAGGTCTGGTCTTCTCTTCCTTTACCACTGTTTTATCCCCCTTTTTTTTTCCGTTAATCTATAGTATTCATCTTCAGTGAGTATAAAATTACGTCTGGAGAATGTTAAAGGCTGACGATTCATCTTTTTATTGATAACAAAACAGATACAAAAGATTCCCTCTACCAGTCTGAATCAAAATTTACGCTTATCATCAACTGTCCCTCTACCACTAAGTTTATGTAGTTCCTTCTTGTAACGCTGCAACTCAATAAACTGCTCAGAATCAAGAGGAACATTACCTAATATAATTTTTTTAACACTTTCTATCAATGATTGAAACAAATCTGAGTTAGCCTTTTCGACTATAGCGATTTTTCCTTTCTTACTCAGTTTATCCAGAGCTAAAATCGCCATTCTATTTCGCATCATTCGTGTTGAGACTTTCATCTTTATCTTCTCCCTCCTCCTAACACACTTTTAAATAACCCAGGAACTATATTGCTGATGATAGGTCCTAGTAGAGCGCCTAAAAATCCTCCTTTTTGCAATACAGCTTTCTTATCATCTAACGTTGATCTTCTTACTAAAGTGCTAATATCCTTCGCGTTCCGCTGCAACTGATTGTACTGAGATGTTGTCAATGGTATCGTTCCATTTATAATTGCTTTAGCGCATTCCATTAGAGTCATAATAAACTCCTTTTTGGCTTTGGCTATAACAGACTTTTGAATAGCAAAGGTTGCGTTGTTGAGTGATAACAACACAGCGGCATTTCTTGTTAATTTTTTCTCCAAAGTTTTAGTCATTATAACTCTTTCGTGTTGCGTCGTTGAATAACAAAATATGATTGAGGTGAAATTAATAGTAATTGTATTTATATCCTTTTACTTGGGTACATATAATATCATAGGGAGATCCGATGTAAAATTTCCCAATAGTCTATGTTGATCATTCGTTTGTTGAGTCGTATCTATTCGTAAATAAGAGTATGGTTTTTTGTTGCATCTTCAAAAGCCTCTTGTACATATTTTACTTTTTATGGAAAACATTATCGAGCCAAATAGGAAATAGAAGAAGCATCTCTAGGGTTTTTAAAAAGAAAAAAATAATGACTATTCAAGGAAATCGTACGATTTCCTTTTAAAAACAGATTCTGAACAATAAAAAACACACTTATGTTCAAATGATGACTATGTTTTGTGTACAAAGCATTGGCATCGGCTTTACCAGAAACTTCATCCATGAGATCGTCAATTATCAGCCATCGATTTCGACCATCTCTGGGAAAAACTCACTGTTATATCTATCATGCCTTCATGAAAAATCACTCCTGGTACATCATCAAAGGCTTTTTGGTAGGCTCCATAACAGTAGTGAATTTCTGTTGGTGGGGGATGTGCTATAGTCTGACTAGCTTCAATCATTCGAAAAATCGCTTGTGTCTTTCTCGATCCAGTTGGTCCTGCAATCATTGCTGTAAACGGAGATCACATGGTTGTGTCATAATTTTCAGGTTTCCCATTCATCATAAAAAGATGTTCATCAACCAACAGTAGTTTTATTTATGATTCTAACAGGAGAGTTTCTCGCTTTTTGTATTTTTTCCATAGCTTCTTCATACATACTAAACTCAGTAACACCTCCAAAAGTGGAAAATCCTACGACAAATACCAAAATCATCATAATTATCAACGCTTTACGCTTCATACTTGGTAAAACATCTATCATATCACGTGTAGTACCATCAACAGTATCAACTTCATTCATTGGTCTCATCTCAACATCATCCTCTGTCGACATCTTAACTTCCAATAACAATACGATCATATCACATTCCATTTTTATACAATGTAAAAATATCAAAAAAATCAAATGCCATACATTCAAAATCTATACGCCATCTAAGTTCAAATTAAGTAAAAAAAATAATCAAAACTCAAATGCCACTTAAATGCCACTCAAATGCCACTCACATGCCCATCGAATGAAATACAATATTAACTCGGCGAATCTATCCAACGCCGTAACCTATTGCATAAACTCCGAAGTCAAATCCACAAAAAAAACACTTGGTAGGGAGATCTGCTCATATATTACTACTGATATCGCATACAAATCACTTTGACTTTAATTTTGGATTTAAAAATATGATTGGTTTTGAGAACGGGAGAATAATAAACTTTTATAGTGAATCGGATGGTAGAACTTCAGGGCACACTCACCCTGTTTAGCATAAACATGTTTTATAGAGTGATCATGTAGATCTTGTTGGAAAAGGCACTTTAAATTGTATCTCTGCTATGAGACAATAAAATTGTGTGTCATCATTACCCCATGTTATGCAATTTTCCCAGGCAAAGCGTTTTTTCTTCAGTACATTATTAAATACGGTTTTTTCTCACTCAGCTCCCTGAGGTTTTCACTACTTGCGAATGCCAACCCATTTGTCAAAATTATTATGTTGTAGACAATTCTTGGGTGGCAAAGGTGATGAAAAAATTGATTTTAAGGGATCCGTCTTATTGAACAATGGTGGATGGTCAATAAATTTGTAAGTATCCATTTACAAAAACACATCATCAGTCCAGCTTAAACTGATAATACACGGTATATAACCACGTTTACCAATAAAGTTTAACTTGGTATAATTTTAGATGTGATAACTCTAAAACAGTCCCATTATCCAGTTTGAAGAGTAAAATTATGTTTAAAAGTAAGAAATAATGAATATACTTTAGTCAAATTTTTGCTAAAACTTTATTTAATATTTCAAAGGCTTTGCAACCTGTCAAGCAATAACTTTAATAGATCCCAAGAGAATCTCAATCTTCAACACAACTATTTGACCTATTCAACTAAATCTTGAAAAACTGTTAATTTAGAACCAAGATTACATCTTTGTAGTTCCAGTTGATATTGATCTTTTAGTTCAGATACTAAAGAATATTGTAAAGGAGTTCGTCGCCGAACTTTACTGACACTAATAAAGAAGTAATTGCCTGCCAACAAGGTACTCACTGTTGTTCACTCAGCACTGTCAGTAGTAATATATGAGCAGATCTCCCTACCAAGTGTTTTTTTTTGTGGGGTTAATACCTACAGTTCTGCAACCCAAACTCTAACGCTAAAGTGATACAGATCAGAAATATCCCCATTGAGAGTAGTATCGGCACTGCTATTAACTACCAAATGAAGACCAGAATCAGTTTATGCGATTCTATTTACCATGGTAACCCAACAAACTAGCAAGCTTAGGTTTGGTATTAATACACATAGTTGCCTCTGTTGGTAAATGCACAACAACACACCTGCACAATACAAGCCCCCTAGTGAGTCGGATTTAATAGAGGAAACAACAGCTCAACTTTTGCAGTGGCATGTGCAGAAGCATGCAAGTGAGCGGTTAAAAATATAGCTATATGATAGGTTTACAAAGAGATGGGCTGAAAAGCAATCAACACAGACATAAATTTTATTGAGAAATACTAGGCAATATGAATTAATTCTAGACAATTGTCATTTTATTGAGCCTATAAGAGGTGAGAATTATCTGTAGTGGAATGAAAAACCGTTCTTTGTACTCTTAGTGTTATCCATGTAACTGGAACACGGACAATAATTGGTTCCAAGTCAACAAGCAATCGGTAGGCTACCACCTAACAAGCAGTGCCACCAATAGGCTAGCACAAAGCTACCAGTGCACCCAATAGGCTACCACCTAACTAGCATAGCCACCAATAGGCTACACCTAGCTAGCAGTGCCACCAATAGGCTACCACCTAACTAGCAGTGCCACCAATAGGCTAGCAAGAAGCTAGCAGTGCCACCAATAGGCTAGCTAAAGCTAGCAGAGCAGCGGTAACTAGGCACTCCAGCTTGTACCATAGTAAGCTGACTCAACAGTCAAGAATTTCCACAATTAATCGCAGCATGATTTTTTTCACTGGCTGCAAAGACACGAGGTGAATGCCAAATTAATGTAACTTTGCTGCCAGGTACAGCCCACACTATGAAAGTCATCTACAATATGATACATTTTAAAATCATTGGCAATTGTAGAGCTATGATTTCGCCAATTAATGCAATCTGTAGTCACTCAAATTTATTATGCAAAGGAACCTTCTTTTAAAGTTAGGCAAGAAAACCCTGTTTCAATTTTACTAAACATAAATCGTTGCGCAAGATAGTTTCATATTTTCATTCTTACACCAAGCAATCATAAAACCTCATTATTTCCCTTTTGTCACAAACGGTTATGATTTCACCTCCAATTTTCTTGTGTTTGCATTTTAGCCCGATACTTTTTCAGCATGAAAAAGTTTTACACTGGCATTTTTTTCCACACTCAATTTTTTGCTAAAACATAGTTTATACCTTGTTTCTTACAAAATGCTTCTTTTTGTACAAATGAACACAACACTTTCATTCTACATTTCTGTGTGAAAAAAAACCCTACAGGTCTTTTTCCACTAAGACAAAGTTCTCAGCTAGAAGATACATATGTTTTTATTTTGATGAAGCACACATCCACAGATATCTGATATCGTTTTTTGATGTTTCTATTACTAAACCAACTTTCCGTTTGCAAATAGCTTTCCTTTTCTCAATTCTACAAAAAAGAACCAACTAATTTACACAATATGATATTTTAATTTACTTCACTAACCTTACACCACTGGGGAATCTTTTGTTTTCATTCTTTCTTACAAACTGGAAGTCTAAGCCCAAATATTCATATTTTTTGTGCTTAACTCCTCACAATCCCTCAGGCAAAAGCATTTTAAATTTACATTCTTGCGAAAACATTCTTATTTTGTATGAGAATCCTGTATTTTTTTCTTACGAAACACCGCCTTCCGTACAAAGAGAACCTTGAGTTTTCATTTCAACACGACACATACCTCTCTCCTAAGTAGTTTCTGGTTTCTCTGAGAAAAAGTTTCTTTGTGCGAAGCGTCCTAACAGTTTTGTTTCCACAAAACAAATTTCCTCATGTGAATGACGTTTAATTTTTCACAAAACAGAAAAATTTACCCCCCCCCCCTCCTCCACAAAAAAACTTATTTTTATTTGCACAAATGAAAAACACAAAGTAAACTTTCCAAATTGACAAAAATGACAAAGTACCAATGCAGTTATTCGTATGAAACACAATTTATTTTTCCAAAATAATCTTGTTTTGTAAGCTGTTGTGAGATGATTCCAAGTGACTAAAATATGGTGTTAGCTATTTGCAACTTGTTCTGTGTAAACGTCAGTTTCATTAGACAAAAGTTATTTGGTGTCAAATTATAAACTGAAGAAGTAACTTTTCCTAACGGCATTGGGAACTTGAGAAAAAAAAATTACAATTTTAATTAGTCTGTGCATTGATAATTACGGATATACTTGAGTAAATTCCAGTTCCAATTAACATCCATTATCAATATGGTTGTCTTTGGAGATTATGACTCTCCCAGAACATACTAAGCTCTCAAACTTGCAACTACTTCCGTTGGTAAGAATAAAGATTTTTGAGAAACAAATCGATCAGTTTGGTTATTATCCATTAGTAAACTTGGTTTCCTACATGGTTTTTCTAAGAATGATCTTCAATTTTATTATTGTTTACCAGGATTGTTGTTTTAATTTTTGTGCAATTGCAGCTTGTAATTTTGGAAGGTACATGTAAGTTGTGCAGTATCACCCAACCCAAGTTCATGGGGCTATATAAGCAACATGAAAAAATGTCATGTGTAGTAACAAGCATGTTGGAATTTGGTAACAGTTTAGCTTTTTTTTCTGTATCAAATTGTGAGGCTAAAACATAATTGAAAATTGAATGGGATCTCTCACTAGTAGAAAGTAAAAAACATATCGATTGTGGAAAAAGATATTAGCACCGTTTTAAAACAAGGAGCAGCTGCCATATGGAATGATAAAGTTTTAGAAAACTTGTACCCAGTACAATTATCACACAATTGTACTTGGGTATACCACACAGTAGAATGTCTATATGGAAATGAGATACCTATTACCATTGCCCATTCTGAATTCTGTCATTCCGTTTAGACTAGTTCCTGTCTTTTTTATGAAATTTTTTTTAATTTTTTTCCACAAGTCTTCTAACCCATATAACTTATTTTCTATTCAGATACCATTTAATGTAGCACAAACACATACACGCAACAAATGTCATGAAAGCAAACAAATATGGGTCAAACCTAATTGCGAGTTTCTACAATTTTTATACCTACAGCTTAGCTGACTTTAACTCATCGTATCACACAACCAATACATGACAAGTCAGTAAACGGTAAGCATGGCACTGCTTGTTCGTATTCTTGTTTCCATACACAAATAAGCTCCTCCTACATTACTAAACTGTGATTGAAAAATAATAGTTGGGCACATTTTTCCTTACACTTGGCTGTGACTGGTAAAGTAATGTATTAAGTAATTTTTTTTGAGTAGTTGCAAGACATATATATAGTTCTCAGACAGCTATTGCATTGGTTTGGCATCTAAGACATTTGCTATTTTCAAACATTCATTAAATAACTCACCGAAAACACCTGAATTCCTCAATATTAATGGCTTCAACATTGTTGCCATGCACAAGAATGTGTCTAGCTGGAACTGGCAAATCAAAGTCTTCGATCCCAACTGCTTCATACGGATGAAATCGAAATCTCACAAATGTCCAATCATCAGTGAATGACAAAGATGGAAGCGTGGACACAAAGTAGGAGATTGTTTGTAATCGATAATCTAAAGCAATCGATGTAAAGATTTCATAAACTGATAAGTTTATAACAACTGAACTCCTAGTTTATGACAGTTTTATTGCTCTGAATGTAAAGTTTAGATTAGCTTTAGATTTAGGTTCTTTGTGCAACTCGCTAAATAGTAATGAAATGTTCAACCAATTGAGTAGAAGCAAGGCTTTTACACAAAGGATAGTTGCAACTGTTGTCTAATATCAGTTCTAAGTGTTTTGCAAACCTCAGTGGAACTCAAAAACACCAGAAACTAATCAGAAAGCAAAAAAACATAATCAGAATATTTTAGCCAACTGGATGCCCAATTTCACTTTTTGCATGTTTATAGTGTAAGGTTATTTCCCCGTGTTAAGAGAGGAATACAATCACTGGTACTGCAAGATACTATGTTACAATGGCTGACTCTGTGTTTCAGTGGTAGCTGTGGCTACAGAGTGCAGGCTAGAATGTCTCTCTGAGCTAGAGAAGACAGGATGCTGCCTGTTAGCAGACACAACGGTATTTGGCAACCTGCCAAACAGATTCTAATAGATTGAAAGTGCTAGCAATGACTTTATTACTTCACTTTACTCAACACGCACAAAATTGCTACTAAGTATGACTATACAGTGGTTGAATTGTCTCTGAATACTGGTGTCTGAGTACTGAACACGGGCGTCTGGCGATATAGTCCTTGGCTGGGCGTTCCTACAAGAGTTCTAAGCGTCTTCTTCTGATACATTTCTAGGAACCTCTTCTTTGTAGTCCTGAACGAATCCTCAGCTGTGTTGGCTATAGCTGGCTGGTATCCCACTAGCTAAGCACGCACTACTCACTAGACAGTATCTCACAACACTGAACAAAATGTGAGCGCGAACTAAACAATAACTGCCCTGCTGGGCTAAGAGCAAGTCTATATAAATAAAGCATAAAATCAAGATGCGTATATTAATATGACTGGTTAAGAGTATGTAAACAAAACAACATGCGACACATGCCATGATAAAAATAGTTACTAAAGGTGGGAAAAGTGCTTCCTACTGGCTTGAGCTAAGCTGTAGTGCAGCCGCACT
>CALYOO010000098.1:47845-93642 GCA_945261195.1 Cryptosula pallasiana
ACTCACGGTTGTTTACTCGGCACTGTCCAACAGTTCTGCAACCCAAACTCTAACGCTAAGGTGATACAGATCAGAAATATCCCAATTGAGAGTAGTATCGGCACTGCTATTAGCTACCGAGTGAAGACCAGAATCAGTTTCCGCGAATCTATTTTACCATGGTAACCCAACAAACTAGCAAGCTTAGGTTTAGTATTAATACACACAGTTGCCTCTGTTGGTAAATGCACAACAACACACCTGCACAATATAAGCCCCCAAGTGGGTCAGACCTGATAGAGGAAACAACAGCTCAATTTTTGCAGTGGCATGTGCAGAAGCATGCAAAGTGAGGCGGTTCAAAATATAGCTATATGATAGGTTAAAAACAGATAGGCTGAAAAAGAATCAACACAAACATAAATTTATTTGAGAATTACTAGGCAATATGGATTAATTGTAGACAACTGTCATTTTATTGAGCCTATAAGAGGTGAGGACTGTCTGTAGTGGAGCTAAAAACCGTTCTTTGTACTCTTAGTGTTATCCATGTAATTGGAACATGCGGACAATAGTTGGTTCCAAGTTGACAAGCAATCGGTAGGCTACCAACAAACAAGCAGTGCCACCAATAGGCTAGCAAGAAGCTAGCAGTGCCACCAGTAGGCTAGCAAGAAGCTAGCAGTGCCACCAAAAGGCTAGCAAGAAGCTAGCAGTGCCGTCAATAGGCTAGCAAGAAGCTAGCAGTGCCACCAAAAGGCTAGCAAGAAGCTAGCAGTACCATCAATAGGCTACCACCTAGCTAGCAGTGCCACCAATAGGCTACCACCTAGCTAGCAGTGCCACCAATAGGCTAGCAAGAAGCTAGCAGTCCCACCAATAGGCTAGCAAGAAGCTAGCAGTGCCACCAATAGGATAGCAAGAACCTAGCAGTGCCACCAATAGGCTAGCATGAAGCTAGCAGTGCCACCAATAGACTAGCAAGCAGCTAGCAGTACCATCGATAGGCTACCACCTAACTAGCAGTGCCATCAATAGGCTAGCACCTAACTAGCAGTGCCACCAAATGGCTAGCAAGAAGCTAGCAGTGCCACCAATAGGCTACCACCTAAAAAGCAGTGCCACCAATAGGCTAGCAAGAAACTAGCAGTGCCACCAATAAGCTAGCAAGCAGCTAGCAGTGCCATCAATAGGCTACCACCTAACTAGCAGTGCCACCAGTAGGCTAGCACCTAACTAGTAGTGCCACCAATAGGCTAGCACTCAAATAGAAGTGCCACCAATTGGCTACCAACTAGCTAGCAGTGCCACCAATAGGCTAGCAAGAAGCTAGCAGTGCCACCAATAGGCTACCACCTAACTAACAGTGCCACCAATAGGCTACCACCTAGCTTGCAGTGCCACCGATAGGCTAGCAAGAAGCTAGCAGTACCACTAATAGGCTAGCATGAAGCTAGCAGTGCCACCAATAGGCTAGCAAGAAGCTAGCAGTGCCACCAATAGGCTAGCAAGAAGCTAGCAGTGCCACCAATAGGCTAGCAAGAAGCTAGCAGTGCCACCAATAGGCTACCGCCTAACTAGCAGTGTCACCAATAGGCTACCACCTAGCTAGCAGTGCCACCAATAGGCTATCACCTAACTAGCAGTGCCACCAATAGGCTACCACATAACTAGCAGTGCCACCGATAGGCTACCACCTAATTAGCAGTGCCACCGATAGGCTAGCACCTAACCAGCAGTGCCACCAATAGGCTAGCAATAAGCTAGAAGTGCCACAAATAGGCTAGCACATAGCTACCAGTGTCACCAATAGGCTAGCAAGAAGCTAGCAGTTCCACCAATAGGCTACCACCTAACTAAGTAGTGCCACCAATAGGCTAGCAAGAAGCTAGAAGTGCCACCAATAGGCTAGCACCTAACAGTGCCACCAATAGGCTACCACCTAACTAGCAGTGTCACCAATAGGTTAGCATGAAGCTAGCACTGCCACCGATAGGCTAGCAAGAAGCTAGCAGTGCCACCAATAGGCTACCACCTAATTAGCAGTGCTACCAATAGGCTACCACCTAACTAGCAGTTCCACCAATAGGCTACCACCTAACTAACAGTGCCACCAATAGGCTACCACCTAACTAGCAGTGCCACCAATAGGCTAGTTAAAGCTAGCAGAGCAGCGGTAAACTAGTACTCCAGCTTATACCATAGTAAGCCTGACTCAACAGTCAAGAATTTTCGCAATTAATTGCAGCATGAATTTTTTTCACTGGCTGCAAGCGCACGAGTGAATGCCAAATTAATGGAACTTTGCTGCCAGGTACAGCCCACACTATGCAATTCCACTACAATATGATACATTTTTAAGATCATTGGCAATTGTAGAGCTATGATTTCACCAATTAATGCAATCATGTAGTCAATCAAACTGATTATGCATAGGAACTTTCTTTTAAAATTAGGCACCAAAAAACCGTGTTTAAATTTTGCTAAACACAAATCGTTGCGCAAGATAGTTTTATATTTTCATTCTTACACCAAGCAATCATAAAACCTTATTATTTCCCTTCTGTCACACATGGTTATGATTTCACCTCCAATTTTCTTGTGCTTGCATTTTAGCCCGATACATTTCTCAGCATGAAAAAGTTTTACACTGGCATATTTTCCACACTCAATTCTTTGCTAAAACATACTTTATACCTTTTTTCTTACAAAATGCTTCTTCTGGTACATATGAACCCAATACTTTCATTCTAAATTTCTGTGTGAAAAACCCTTATTGGTCTTTTTCCACTAAGACAAAGTTCTCAGCTAGAAGATACATATCTTTTTTATTTTGACGAAGCACGCATCCACAAATATCTGATACCGTTTTTTGATGTTTATATTACTAAATCAATTTTCCGTTTGCAAATAGCTTTCATTTTCTCAATTCTACAAAAAAGAACCAGCTAATTTATACAATATGATGTTTCAATTTACTTTCACTAACCTTACACCATTGGGGAATCTTTTGTTTTCATTCTTTCTTACAAACTGGAAGTCTAAGCCCAAAAATTCATATTTTTGTGCTTAACTCCTCACAATCCCTCATGCAAAAGCATTTCAAATTTACATTCTTGCCAAAAATTTTTTATTTTGTATGAGAATCCTGTATCTTTATTTTTACGAAACACAGCCTTCCATACAAAGAGAACCTTGAGTTTTCATTTCAACACAACACATACCTCTCCTCTAAGGAGTTTTTTTGTATCTCTGAGAAAAAGTTTCGTTGTGCGAAGCTCCCTAATATTTTTGTTCCCACAAAACAAATTTCCTCATGCGAATGACGTTTGATTTTTCACAAAATATAAACATTTACCCTCTCCTACACAAAAAACTTACTTTTACTTGCACAACTGAAAATTACAAACTAAAATATCCAAATTGGCAAAAATGACAAAGTACCAAATGCAGTTATTCTTATGAAACAGAATTATTTTTTCAAAATAATTCTGTTTTGTAACCTGTTGTGAGATGATTCCAAGTGACTAAAATATTATGTTACTATTTGCAACTTTTTCTGTGTAAACGCCAGTTTCATTAGACAAAAATTATTTGCTGGCCAATTATAAACTGAAGAAGTAACTTTTCCTAATGCATTGGGAACTTGAGAAAAAGATTACAATTCTAATTAGTCTTTGCATTGATAATTACGGATATATTTGAGTAAATTCAAGTTCCAATTAACATCCATTATCAATATGGTTGCGCTTTGGAGATTATGACTCTCCCAGAACATACTAAGCTCTCTAACTTGCAACTTCTTCCGTTGGTAAGAATAAAGGTTTTTGAAAAACAAATCGATCAGTTCGGTTATTATCCATTAGTAAACTTGGTTACTACATGGTTGTTCTAAGAATGAACTTCAATTTTATTATTGTTTACCAGGATTGTTGTTTTAATTTTTGTGCAATTGCAGCTTGTAATTGTGGAAGGTAAATTGTGCACTATCACCCAACTCAAGTTCATGGGGTTATATAAGCAACAGGAAAAATGTCATTGTAGTAACAAGCATGTTGGAATTTGGTAACATTTTAGCTTTTTTTTCTGTATCAAATTGTGAGGCTAAAACAAAATTGAAAATTGAATGGGATCTTTCACTAGTAGTAAAGGTAAAAAACATATCGATTGTGGAAAAAATGTTACATCTTTTAACTTCCAAAGACATTAGCACCTTTTTAAAACAAGGAGCAGCTGCCAAATGGAATGATGAAGTTTTAGAAAACTTGTACCCCAGTACAATTATCATACAATTGTACTTGGGTACACCATACAGTAGAATGTCTATATGGTAATGAGATACCTATTACCATTGCTATTCTGAATTCTGTCATTCCCTTTAGACTACTAGTTCCTGTCTTTTTTATGAAACTTTTTAAGTTTTTCCACAAGTCTTCTAATCCATATAACTTATTTTCTATTCAGATACCATTTATTGTAGCACAAACACATACATGCAACAAATGTTATAAAAGCAGACAAATATGGGTCAAACCTAATTGCGAGTTTCTACAGTTTTTATACCTACAGCTTAGCTGATCTTAACTTATCGTATCACACAACCAAGACATGACAAGTCAGTAAACAGTAAACATTGCACTGTTTGTTCGTATTCTTGTTTCCATACAAAAATAAGCTCCTCCTACATTACTAAACTGTGATTGAAAAATAATAGTTGGCACATTTTTCCTTACACTTTGCTGTGACTGGCGAAGTAATGTATGAAGTAATCTTTTGAGTAGTTGCAAGACATATATATACTTCTTAGACAGCTATTGCATTGGTTGGCATCTAAGACATTTGCTATTTTCAAACATTCATTAAATAACTCACCGAAAACCATGAATTCCTCAATATTAATGGCTTCAACATTGTTGCCATGCACAAGAATGTGTCTAGCTGGAACTGGCGAATCAAAGTCTTCAATCCCAACTGCTTCATACGGATGAAATCGAAATCTCACAAATGTCCAATCATCAGTGAATGACAAAGATGGAAGCGTGGACACAAAGTAGGAGATTGTTTGTAGTCGATAATCTAAAGCAATCGGTGTGAAGATTTTATAAACTGATAAGTTTATAACAACTGAACTCCTAGTTTATGACAGTTTTATTGCTCTGAATTTAAAGTTTAGATTAGCTTTAGATTTAGGTTCTTTGCGCAACTCGCTAAATAGTAATGAAATGTTCAACCCAATGGAGTAGAAGCAAAGCTTTTACACAAATGATAGTTGCAACTGTTGTCTAATATCAGTTCTAAGTGTTTTGCAAACCTCAGTGGAACTCAAAAACACCAGAAACTAATCAGAGAGCAAAAAAACATAATCAGAGTATTTTAGCCAACTTAATGCACAATTTCACTTTTCGCACGTTTATAGTGTAACGGTTTTCCCCGTGTTAAGAGAGCAATACAGTCACTGGTACTGCAAGATACGGTGTTACAATGGTTTACTCCGTGTTTCAGTGGTAGCTGTGGCTACAGAGTGCAAGGCTAAAATGTCTCTCTGAGCTAGAGAAGACAGGCTGCTGCTTGTTAGCAGACATAATGGTATTTGGCAACCGGCCAAACAGATTCTAATAGATTGAAAGTGATAGCAATGACTTTATTACTTAACTTTACTCAACACGCACAAAATTGCTACTAAGTATGACTATACAGTGGTTGAATTGTCTCTGAATACTGGTGTCTGAGTAGTGAATACAGGCGTCTGGCGGTATAGTCCTTTGCTGGGCGTTCCTACAAGAGTTCTAAGCGTCTTCTTCTGATACATTTCTAGGAACCTCTTATTTGTAGTCCTGAAAGAATCCTCAGCTGTCTTGGCTATAGCTGGCTAGTATCGCACTAGCTAAGCACGCACTACTCACTAGACAGTATCTCACAACACTGAACAATGTCTGAGCGCAACTAAACAATAACTGCCCTGCTAGGCTAACAGCGAGTCTATATAAATAAGGCATAAAATCAAGGATGCCTAAAATAAGATGATTGGTTAAGAGTATGTAAACAAAATAACATGCGACACATGCCATGATAAAAATAGTTACTAGAGGTGGGAAAAGTGCTTCGTACTGGCTTGAGCTAAGCTGTAGTGCAGCCGCACTGTTGAAGGCGTTCAAGCGTACTCCAGTAGTAGTGGATATATAGATGATCTTGAATGAGTATATACTTGGTTAGCATATGGGGTAGCGCCAGCTGTAGATGCTGGCAACACTGTGCAATTCCATTACACAGGCCGCTTCAACAATCAGATACTTCGGTACTGATAGTTAAACAGGCACAGGGTGACCGTATAATAGGAGGCCAGGAACAGATAGGAGAGTATATAATTCTTGAATATATATATAAGACGGTCCCATAGAGACCAGCGACTACAAAGCCCGTAGTCTAGAGGATATATACAGGGTATATCCCGTTGCAAAAGACCATGTGCGCGAAGTACAGCTAGAGAGTATATAAGAGAGTATACAAGAATAATATATACGGAGGAGTCTCAAAGAGACTGTCAACTACACACCGGTAGTCCAGAGGGTACATGTGGAACATGTCCCGGAGCACAATGCCATGTGCAAGAAGGTACAACTCCCAGAGGCGCATACAGAGTATGGCCCATAGCACAATACCATGTGCGGAGTGTAAGGGGGGGGGGGGAGCTGCCAACCGGCAGTGGAGGGAGTAGCTGGACGGTGTAGACACATTAGTGTAGTGTCCAAGAACAGGGGGGGGGGGATCTGCCCTGTTTAGAACAGGCAGCCCCATAGGGTTTGCTGGATATCTGTAAAACGTCCAATCTCGATCTTTATCATCTCTGTTCTGGGCCTCATTGGATCAATCTCTGCCTCGGCAAGGGTACCGGACAGCACTCTGGCTCTCATCCGTTCGAGCTCATTTTCCCAGTATTGAATCTTCTCTCCTATGGATAGGGCCAAGTTGGCCCTGCCGGGAAGAAACTGTGACGTCAGGGTAGGCTCTGGAGAAGGCTCTGTAGGCGGTGCTGAGGCTACCGTCACGGTGACATTCCTCACCACACTGGAGGGTGCAGGAACAGGAGATGAGAGAGGCGAAGTCTTGACCTCTCTGGCAGCTGCTTTGGAGTCGACAGCGGCAGCTATGGTATGAGTCTTTCGTCTCACCGTCCTCTTAGGTATCCGGTAGCCGTCTAACGGAATTGACACCAACAGGGTGATAGTGGACTGTGAGGTGGACGTTTCCGCTTGAGTGGGAACTGAGGGCAAGGATTCTGTCTCTGTAGGGATGGAGGGAACAGATTGAGTGATGGTACCGGTCTGTGTGGGCTTACACGATCCAAACTCTTCAGACTGTGTCCAGTGCTGGTATCGCGGAAGGCAGGGAAATTCTCTCTGTCTACAGGGTCTACAATGACCACTACCATTCTTTGGTATTGGTCGGTGTCGTCTGGTCCAGAACCTTTCTTCTTCTGGTGTCCATACACGCTTTCGCATGAGCTGGAGGAGTACCGGCAATTGCAGAAGTACCGGGCGAAGTGCTGTTCGACATGAATAGAGAGTTGTCGCATGTTCTTAGCCTGGAGGTGACACATGGGGCAGGTGCTCCATCGAGCTTTGGTCAGCTGTTTCTGGATGGCTCGTTAAGTGGAGAGAGCTACCCACTGCAGCAGCTTGCGAGCGATGGGTGGCATCTTTCCAGAAGCATGGGGAGCAGTAAACTCTTTAGATACCATTCTGGTAGGGGGGTGGCAATGCCAACATCGACGAATTGCACAACAGGAAGGACCACACGGGGAAGAAGTGGTAGCTTCTGCAGTAGTGGAGGCAGCAGGTGATTTCGAGGCAGGTTTGGGTGCTAGCTCAGCCTTACGCCTGGTAGGTGTGAGCTGCAGAAGGGAAAACTTGTTCTGTTGTTTGGGAACTAACTTTCCTAACCCTTGGGGGGAACGGTCTGGCTTCTCCAGAGAAGAACAGGTGACACAGCAGTGGCAAAGGCGTCCCTGCTCAGATGAATCGAGCAGTAAGGACGCTCCTCTTCTTTTGCTGGGGAACATTTTTACCCATTGATTGCATCTGTTCTCTTGTAACGGAAAAGGCATACGGGTAGCATCATCGGTCTTTGCAGTGACTGTTACTGCGCTGTGGCTGGGGCCTCGTTATGGAGGCAGTGGTAGCAGGGAGAGGATCCCAGATGGGAGAAGGAACAGAAAACATCTGTTGTGAGGTAGGCGTAAATCTAGGGAAGATCCAGTGGTAGAAAATAGGCACCGACGGAAAGTCTGTGTTCAATTTGTTGTGAAGGCACTGGAGACTACAACGCTAAGGGATCCTTTGTAGAACCGTGGCTGGTGGTCCATGCATCCATCTGGTCAGCAGAAAGGAGAGGTGATAAATTACCCCTCACTGAACGTTTATGCTGCACCGACGGGGGAAACCTTCTGTGTAGGGTCGCGATCTCCTAGCGGGGTTTCTTGGGTGGTAGCTGTTCTGCAGCACCGTCAATCTCAATCAAAAACTTCTCTTCCTCTTTTAACTGGGGAACAGCATCCTTAGCAGGTGAGTTGATCTGAACACGATCCATGGTGGTAGAATAGTTAATGGTAAAGTTAGCAGAGGTGAAAACACGTCTTATAAATTTAGAAGGTTGCGAAGCAATGGCGTTTCCCAAGCCCAACAGGCGCCGTCTTTGATTCTTGCTTGGCTGAGTCACAAGCGGGGGGCGGATGCCTCATAATGCACTGACTGACGGGTAAAGTATTCAAGCACCAGTCACTTTGGGACTGGGGGTGGACAGGAACTTGATTATTTTTCATCACCCACTTCATACTGTTCTCTCTTTACCGGTGTCCATCTTGGGAGGTTGGCTACATCCCATCCAGGTTTAATATATTTTCTTGTTGGTACTATTCGTCCTGGAAATTTTTCTGTCAGCGGATAATTGCCTGATTGTACACTGGGCTAACACATCTGCTTTATTCGCTGAGTAACCTGCTCTTTATGGGTTTGCAACCAATCCAGTGGTTGTGGGAAATTTTGCGCCTTCTATCTGTGACCAGTTGGTGAGTGTAGCAGGATGACTGAGGTGTGGTCCACTCTCTTTTATTTCACACAATTTACTTCTTGCTGCTTGTGGATCCACTCTGTTAGTTGTTAGTGCAGCTGACTGGCTGTCATGTGTAGGCGGGTCAGCGCTTTCATCTGGTTGCTTCACTAGCTGGCCAGTGGACTGCTTTTTCACTGTTATTGGGCCCTGGATTTGTCTCCTCTTGTCGTTGGGTACAACTCCCAGACACTTTGGCTGTTTCTGACTAAACTACTTGGCCAATCTTCATCAAACTTGCTGTGAGCGGTGGAGGGACTGGTAGGCATTGATTCTCCTTGCCGTCCAGCTTTAACTCTCTCTGACACTTCTTGGCCGCTGCTATCTTTGTTACTGCCATCCTCTGTTACTTGTGTAGTCACTTCAAGTGGTTTATCTATCACGAACTCAATTTTCATTCCTTTTCCTTGTAGCCATCTGAGTACTTCTGTCATACACAATGAGAGGTTGAAAAGGTCAGATGCAGGAATGGTGATGTTCTGGGGGTAATGTAGTGGGTAACTTCTAATTGAAGACTGTTGGGGATGGCTTAGCTGGTCAGTAGCAAGGTAAACTTGTGCGCTGACTTGATATAAGTGGGGTGTATCTCCTTTGATGTGTAGCTGCTCAATGTGGGAGGTCCTATTGTTGTTTACAAGTCCGCTGACTTCCCTATCTGTGCATTGCATCTCTCGTCCGGAGATTATTATGGCATGCTCCCTGAACTTCAGGTGATATTTGTGATCAGTTGGAAAGGGCATACCTAATATAGCATTTTCACTGATCCGACTGACTACGAATGTGGCTGCTTTGAATTAGACAGATCCCAACAAAATGATACAGTCTTGTTCGCATACATGAAAAGAAAGCAATTTTAAAAAGCATAATACATATTTTATGAATTGCTGTACATGGACAACAGAAATAGGAATACAACGAAATACTTACGCCGTGTAACACTGTACCAAGCATTTGATAATAACACAAATCATGTAGAAAAAAGGGAGATTAAAAATCCACAGATGCGACGAACAGATGTGTGATTGATTCAAAGACTGGGTGACTAGTGGGGAAAGTCCTAGAGCGAGCTGTGCTCAGTCGCTTAAGGTGAAAAGCTTCAATTGCTATTCATGAGCAGGGTTGATTCTTTTACTGAGTAAAAACACCAACTTGCCTATGCTCACTGAAGTATCTATTCATTTTAGAAAGAAAGCACCTCATGGCACTTATTTTATCAGAACAAAAACACATAGTATATAAAAAATAGCCTGCCCCTAAGGCCCCTGCCTCTAAGGCCAAGCATGGTGTCACAGTTATACCAGGAGTGGGATGATAAAGATGAACATCAAGAACCATTCATGTGTCAGCCTGTGACAAAGATAAAGATCAGTTTCTTGGCAAATGAAACTGAAGATAAATGGGTAAACTAAACTCATATCAGTGTTATAAATTGCACCTAGAAAACAATTTATCAGAAAAACTTTTTTGGAGATTTTTTCCTATTATTAAAAAATAATGATGCTCTAGGGGTGGGGGTAGCTAAACAAAGTGACAAGAAAATGACGGGTTCAACTGATGATAGAATCGAGGCACAATTTTGGTCTGTGCCTACAAAATGTTATATTTTTTTTTACTTGAGATCAAGTCCTAATATACTACAAAAACCAATAGAGTGAACAACCCATGTGCCAAGTATGGGAGTGAAAATAAAAAAGTAAATAGAGGCATTGTGTCACCAGGGGGGTAATGTTACAGCGCATCTGTGGGAGGAGCCTCAAAAAGTTTCACAGGGGAGAGATCTTCTGTTATGTTACTGCAATAAATTTCTGTCCTCTATCACCGACACAACAGTATCCTCTCCTTCTCTTCTCACACTTTGGGGTCTATCCCGAATAGATTTTAACAACTTGCATGGAGTCCACGACCCAGGCACACTACACAGAGATTTATCGAGTAAATAATTTATTTCATAATATATTTAGCAACGCAATGAAAAGGTATTTAGCACTATCCACACAACTACTGTCTCTCACAGTGCACAGCTGCTCTTTTTATAGAAGATAGGAGTGAAAACTCATCACCTTTTTAGGAATGGCCAATAACACAAGACAATGTAAAATATTCACAAATAATAAGAGATGATACAAAGTACAATAATATAACGAGCCAATAAGAATGCATGCACATGGTGAAAGAGCACTGGGCTATGTTTCCTGCTCTTTTTAGTGTGGTGGAGCCTTTCCACTCCTAATTTGGAAGCTCCACTTCCTAGTCTCTGTTCCTGATGCTCCGGTCTCCATACGGTTAAGGCTTTCTGACTCCTAGGGGCACAGGCTTTGTGGATCAGTCATCTTGGATACTGGCCCGAGTCCTGACCTGGAGTAGACCCGGGGTAGCTACTATAGGTTTATTCAGAGTGATACCGGGTTGATGCAGGCCTGGGGTACCCGGATTCCCTTTTTTAGGGGGATTCAAGTAACTTACCGAGGGGGAAGAGTTTTGACGGTGCTGCAAACTCTGCTACTGAGGGTGCAAGGGGTGTAGGGGGTTTCAGGGTCGGAATGGTGGCTGAGAGGGCCTGACATGACTCAGTCGCCATGCAAATCTCCCACAATACTACTGTGAAGGTAATCATTCATTTGAAACATTTCTCAGCACAATTACATACAATCACAAAAAAACTTAGCTCTGATTGAAGGTTTGTGTTTTCAGCTTACTTCAGAGAACCTGATTACCAATATAGCCAGTTATGGCTGCTTTTTTGATTCAAGTGACTGTGCATCTAAATGGAGTAAAACCACCTTTAGCCTTCTATTGGCAACACGTTGGCTGAAAACCGAATCAGTGTTCACCTAATTTTCTTTTGGTTGTTTGAAAACCTGGAATTAGTGTCAGCTTTGGTTAGTATTACTCTGGATGTGAATTCTTATCGTTCCAGCAAGTGTGTCCAAAAGTTATCAGCTGTTAATAACACAGCCTATCATTCATAATGTAAGTGTATTATCAGTAAAAAAGCAACTTTACAACTTGTTGGGATCAGCTGGTATACTACTTTCATCCATAACGTGTGATCCGTAAAATTACTACTTTCCCGAGAGAACTGGCGTTTGTTCTTTTTCTTATATGACTCAAATTCATTTAGTGTGTTTAAAAATTATTGGAACTAAAGAGTACAACTTTTTCATCCTCAGAATGAAGAAAAATATGATCACTTTGGAAAACCATGAGGTAAATTTTATCCACAGTCTTCTTGCATTTATCTTTTAAACCTCTTCAGAGTAGATGGTATTCCAAACTGAAGTAACTTACAGGTGCATTGATATGTGAGCCATTGACAAGATTCACGGAAGCTTAGTTGCTGACACTCTACATTAGTATCTATTTAGCTAAATAATTTCTGCTTCCCTGTCACTTCAATAGTAAGAATATACATAACCTAGGTTTACCAAACTAATTGCTTTAAAAATAATTAGACCAGCAAGAAAATTTTATTAGTAAATAATCATTTTTTTGCTACTCAATGTTACAAAAAAGTAGTTTACTGAATAAAACTGGTAACCCTCACACATTTATTTGTATTGTTTGTGGGTCTCAAATGTAACTGAAAAATACATAAATAACGAGAAATTTTTTTATTTTTTACTGACCTGCTTCACATCTGTAAGAAAATAATTCAAAATCATTATATTGTTCAAAATTCACCAAGTTGAAAAAATATCTTCACAAACTATTTCGCTTTATATCAATTCAACTTTATTTTTTTCCTAATTATTTTGAAAAATTTGAGTTAGCTTCTTCATGAATCTTTTGGTAATCTATAACAGTTTATTGAATAAAATATGATGTTCTAAACAACTGTTTTGTTTCATTCGTGATGTATTAAATTACGATTATCCATTATTTGTTGTACTTTGTTTGATGACCAAGTCTCATATACTATTATTGTTATACGTAGCTCCTAAAGGGCTGATATGATATTTTTTGCTGCTACCTTAAATTTTGCGAAACCCAACCAAACTTGAAATTTACTGTTTTTCTCAGGCATGGCTATACAGTGAGCGCACCAATCTATCAGCACTTTAAGTTGCATTACCATACCAAAGTTCCTCGGTTTAAGCTGGTAGTAAGTACCCCAATTACCGCCCTTGGGTTTAATGTCCATGTAGGCATTTGGTTTTCCGGTGGCGGGGAAGGTCGGTGGTTTCCAACCGAGATCTTTGGCTATCGAAATAATTTTCAAAATTCCAATAGACCTCTGTATGTAACTCAATCCGCCGGCCGGTTGATCTATGATGGGTATACCCATCGGAACGACGCCAAAGTCGTTTAGGAGTTTTTGATATTCGGTCGTGCTGTAAGGATTGTTGTGAGGATTAAAATCTTGATTGTTAGGATTTCTAACCTCCATCTGAGCCAAAATCATTTTAGTCTGAAATAGCACGTGAAAATTCATTATGGATCTCGTAAGTGGTAGACCTCTGGTGGGATGATCTTTACTCATTCCACAAAGTGTTGACGCACAGTACAAGGCAAACTTGTACTGTTCGCTGTAATAACTGATTCTCTCGTTATACCACCTGTCTACATTGACGGACAATGGTTTCAGTGTAATGTCTACAAACATTTTACTAAATCCGTATTTGGTTTTGTTTTCTCGACCTACGGAAACTACAATGTCTAGTCCGTAAAAGTCAGTAGGATAAGCGCTATATAACTTTGGCATTTATTAATAAATGACAACACATAATATAACAAAGAGTGGAAGGATTGAGCTCGATGCTCCGGTATACGCAACCGGTATCAGCCTACAGTCTATGTCATTGTACATGAATATGTATAATTTGACAGAGAAAATCATCTACCAAGAACGTGGCCACCCAGCCGTCGAACTCCCTCCGGGGTATTATACGTATGACGATATCACCCGAAAACTACCAAGGGCAATAACAGTAGAGCTGAATACGTTGAAAGTGGAATTGGGAAAAAGAACCATTCATGGCGGGTTGAGTAAGCTGATCAAAAACGGATATCTGTACATGACCTCACTATGTCTGTACATGCACGTCCACGGTATTGAAATAAATCAAAAAACTTTTTGAATAGAAAACGCAGCAACTTGTTGGCTGCGATTCACATAGACAATACGGATGTTGGTGATGTAGTACATTACCAGCCGATAAACAATTGCAAGCGCATACATAACAGCGAGATTAACGAGTTGCTAGTAACGATACAAGATGAAGTTCTCAAGTATTCTGCTTGAGTAAACTACTCTCTGATGTTCTCTCACATCTGTTTCACCATAGTAGGTGAGAAGAAAGTATTCGCCGTACATACCAGTATTGCAATCGACAGCAACCACCTCCATAACGGTTGAGACAGAAAGTTTTGTTACGTTTGAAAAGTTCAGATCTTTTGCAATTCATTTGCTTTCCATCTTTCGACAGTCTTAGCCATCTTTGGAGCTTTATACACATTGGATAATGTTTCTTTACCATCTTTCTCTTCATGGACTTGTTTTGTGGGTATAGTCAATTTGGGGAGAGCTCGCATTTTTGCTGGTGAATCTTTTGCAACAGGATATTTTCTCTTAGAGATTACTTTGGTGATCTTGACTTAGTTTTCTTTTGAATTCATCCTGATGAGCGCTTCAGAAACTTTATCCATAGTGATCTAAAATCTATAAAAATTGTTTGAATTAACATAAACAAAGGAAAACATGTATGTTCAATTTAAAAAAAAACAATAAAATACATGCAATTGAAACCAAGCTGTTTTCTCTCTGACCAAAAATGATAAATTTTAATATTGCCAAACACTTTCTGGACTTGAGAGCGTACCAACTAGGTTTCATGAATGCTTTTTCTCAGATTTGGAACGTTTTGAGTACAATTAAAAAAAATATTTAAACTTGGATGATAACTATATGCCTCTTCACAATGTAACCAGTTGAATATCACCAAATAGTGTTGAATTTTATTTACTTATTAATTTTTACCTTAATGCTGAGATTCATCCAAACATCAGTAGTAGATGCTGTAGTGGAAGTTGCTTTTTCAGACGTTGCTGCTGGAGTGAACGATTTACGTGTAAAAAAATGCTTTTTCTAAAGTCAAAGTTTCACCAATTGACCCTACCTTACAAGATAAATTATTTATCTTCGCTCGAAATGCCATTCATAATATATGTAAGGGAACTCACGCAAAGAAACTTTTTCTTGCGTAAAAAACTCTTCCTATTGTGAAGGGATTTTCGCGCAACAAGGTTGGTTCTTTCGCCCAAAAGATTTTTTGTAATTTTTGTACAAAAAATTGCTTTATATTATATATCAAGAGGAAGAAGAGGAAGCAGAAGAAGAAAAGGAAGCTCAAGAGAAAGCGGAAGAGGATGATCAAAAGCAAGAGGAAGCAGAGGGAGAAAATGGAGAAGAGGAAGGGAAAAGGAAGATGAAGATGAAGCAAAAGAGGAAGAGGTGAGGAAGAAGAAAAGGGAGAACAAGAGGAATAGGAAGCGGAAGAGGTAGAGGACAAGGAAGAACAGGAAGAGGGAGAAGAGGAGGAGGAAGAAGAAGAGGGAGAAAAAGAGGAAGCGGAAGAAGAGAGAGAAGAAAAGGAAGAGGAAGATTAAGAAGAAGCAAAAAGGGAAGAGGCAGAGGAAGAAGAAGAAGAGCGAGAAGGAGAGAGAGAGGAAGCGGATGGAGAAGAGGACGAGGAAGAGGAAGAAGATGAAGAGAGAGAAGAGGAAAAGGAAAAAAAGAAGAAACGGAAGAGGAAGATGAAGATGTAGAGAAAGGGAAAGACGAGTAAGAGGAAGAAGAGGATGGGGAAAAGGAAGAGGTGACGGAAGAGGAAGAAGAAGAAGAAGAAGAAGAAGAAGAAGAAGAAGAAGAAGAAGAAGAAGACAAAGAGGAAGCAAAAGCGGAAGAGGTAGAGGAAAAGGAAGAGGAGGATGAAGATGAAGATGAAAAAGAAGAGGAAAAGGAAGAATAGGAAGAAGAGGAAGGGGAAAAAGAAGATTATGAGGAAGCGGAAAAGGATGGGGAAGAAGAAGAGAAAGAAGAAGAAGGAGATGAAGCGGAAGAGAAAGCTGAAGAGGTAGGGGAAGAAGAAGAGGAAGAGGAAGAAGACAAAGAGGAAGAAGAAGTAAAGGAAGAAGAAAACGAAGATGAAGAGGAAGAGTAAGAAGAAAACCGGGGCTTCAAAAAGAGGAGGCAGAAAGGTAGGTAGCACAAATGCTGAAAAGAAGTGTGATTGAACCAGCATCATGAGCTTTGAGCTCACCAGTGGTGCTCGTCAAGAAAAAGGATGGAAGTTGGCAACTCTGTAACGATTACAGAAGGTTGAATGCAGTAACTCATATAGATGCATATCCACTGCCTTGAATTGACGAGAGTTTAGATGCACTCCCGGGCGGTAAATATTTCAGTTCACTGGACCTGGTCAGTGACTACTCGCAGGTGCCACTAGACGAAGATGACAGAGACAAGTTCCTTTTTGTCACCAGAACTGGACTGCAGCAATGGAAGGTGCTACCCTTTGGGCTGACCGATGAGCCTGCCACATTCTAATGCATTATGGAAAAAGTGCTGCTCAAGCGACTCAAACAGGTTGGCTTGAAACTCAAGCCGGAGAAGTGTGAGCTGTTACATTCACAAGTCAAGTACGTAGGCAATGTGGTCAGTGAAAAGGGTTAGACATCAAAAAAACTAAGGTAGAGGCAGTGAAGGGCTGAAGACCTCCGGAGGACCTAAAAGGCCTTCAAGCATTCCTTGGAACTGTAGGTTAATATAGACAGTTTATTCTCGACTTTGCTACAGTTGCCAAATCCCTAACTAGATTAACCACCAAGGAAGCCGCTTGGAAGTTGGACACTGACCAACAGAGAGCATTTCAACAACTCAAACATAGGCTGCTTATGGCACCCATTCTACGATACCCACAACCCAAGGGAACCTACGTCTTAGACACTGATGCCAATTGATATGGTTCAGGAGCAGTTTTATCAGAAGAACAAGAAAGACGAGAGCAATTTATCTCGTTCTATAGCAAAAAATTGGGTACCCCCGAACGCAATTACTGCGTCACAAGAAAAAACTGCTTGCTGGGGTTGTAGCTGTTAAGCAGTACAACCCATACATGCACATCTAAAAGTTTAGACTGTGCACCAACCGACCGTGCCTCACTCCTGTGGCTGTGTCAAAAAAGGAGCCAAACAGCCAGGTGGCTTGCTGGCTAGAGATCTTGTCAGAGTTCATATACACTCTGAAGCACAGCGGTGGATCGCAGCATGGCAATGCCAATGGCCTCAACAGGCGCTGTGCTACTGATTGTCGGGAGTGCACCCACATCCAAATTAGAAATGGGGACCTACTAAGGCAAAAGTAGATGAGGAGGCAGGGGTAAAATTTCCACTGACTGGAACACCTCTGTCTAACCCCACTGCTGATAGAAACCAGGTCGCAGCTGTGACCTTGGACATTAAGTACTGAGCCATGATATGACTAAAGAAGAGGTGGCAATCACCAAAGAGGAAGCTGGTAAAATCCAGTTGTAAATAAAATTTTATAAGGACAAAGCCACAACCGCACGTAGAAATCTATTGTAATACGAGTTCCTGTATGAAAAAAACATCGGTTGTTGCTTTCATACTTGATCTACGGTTTATTCCAAATATAGATAAGTTTGGTGGGGGGACCACCAGCAAATACTGCATTGTTATTATTAGAGCTCACAGCCTCTAATGGGGCCTAGTCTGCAGGAGAATTTGCTGGCGGCTCATGCATACCTGGCACAGGTAAGATAGTTGCAGGTATTCATAATTACAAGTGAAGGATGGCGTGAAGTGAAAGTGGCCTCCTCCTAACAGTATCAAGGAAAGATGGCTCTGGAAAAATATACGGCAGATCTGTAAAAGGTTTAAATGTCAAACAGAGAGTCCACCCACCTTCTTGTCAAGTATCAATGAGACAATAAAATAACGATATGTTTAACTGATTTACTGTACACCTTGTTGTTATAGTAGAATATGATTTGTCGTAAATTATGTTACATATGTTGCATTTTTACATGAATATGAGAGACTGAGCCAGAGATTTCAGTCTTTTTCTTAGCAATAAAGCTCACACTTCAAGACTAGTCTTGTTGTTGCCCTAAATAGGGAGTTGCAAATATAAACTAAGACAAGCAGAATAGCAGTTGTGACCAAGTTGCGGCAAAAAGCACTAAAATATATACACATGTATACATATATATGTAAGTATGTGCGTGTGTGCGTGCGTGTGTGTAAACTGAGGCTATTTGTGGTATTCCGCCAGTGCAAAGGAGAGCCTAAACACATTTAGAACGAATAAATACAGTATATATCTATATGTTAAATATATTTAAGCTTTCCTCTGTACAGGTAGATTACACATGTATATACACAGCATATATTTTAAATATGTCTGAAGTTCTGACTGATAGGTAGAATACCACATTGGAACCCAAATTACATAGTATAAGTATATCTAGGCTGTGCCGGCAGGTATCATATGTTAGGTAAGGAGTTGCAACAGTAAGTAATTACCACAAAATGATTTCATACTACCTACATGTATGTATGCATATATCGATGCTACATGTTTTCTATTTCAGCTCTGAAGAAAAGTAAGAAGAACATGGATGGATGCATTATTTATGGAAGTAACTTTTGACAAAATCGCTGAAATACATTAATTGGAAAAAAAATGTTACCGTTGGCACACATACTCACAATTTAAGTAGTTGAACCCACTCTAATTTGAGTAACAGCAAAATTGTTTTGTCAAACATTTCTGTAACAAATCTCACTGGAAGATGGTGTCTCTTTACCAAGCAATCCTCATAAGTACATAGACTCTAATAATTTTTGCATATCATTGATTCCCTTGGTTGTTTGCAGTAGGGACATTTTTTAGTATTTATTCGCTGATACTTTTAACTTGGACGAAAAGATGGCACGTCACGGAAAATTTTCTATTCCAATTTCAGCATTGTTACTTTCAAGCTTTCTGCAGCTAGAATGGGAATTCCAATCTTCAGCCGTTCTTGGTGTAGGATACAGGTAATAATTCTAGTTACCTTCCTATTAGCTGTAGCAGGTGTGTTGGGGTTTAGCAACAAATCGCACCGCATCAAGTTCAGCTGAGTTAAAAAAGTTTACAAAAATAACTAGCTAAGAATTAGACTATATTCAAATCTGGGTTTGAGTTGATCATCAAAATAATCGGTGAAACTGAGTATTAGATATGGCTTTCACACAATTTACCCTGACTAGTAAGAAAGTATTTATTGTGATAGGCATCAAGATGATTTTTAGCGTTTAAACACTGTAAGTGGGATGGAAAGCACAGGGCTGCTGTGTCAAGGTGTTTAATCATGGTAGAAACAAACCATTGTCTTCTATGGAAATATTTATACAAAATGGAATTGTTGCATTCAACTTCAGCTCATACTATTGCATGAGTGAAAGAGGTAACAAGTTTAGTTTGAAAGTTTTAAGCCAGAAAAAATAACCAGTTTAGCCAAAATAGTGCTGTTGATAATTTAGGAATAGAAAGGTTGCTCAAAGAAAAACTTCATGGTTTTGCAGTGATGACGAAAAAAAAACACCTACAAATACATATATTAACCAAGGACACACATTTAAAAAAAATCAAGTATGTTTGGAAGGAGTGTCAATGGAGCCTAATGGATCATCATAAAAACTTCTTAAAAAGGCTTGTGCTGATTGTAAAATCAGATTTTGATAACGTAGTTCTTGATAGATCCGCCAATTTGAAAAAATATCATCACTGTTGAAATTTATATCCAATACATATATTTTTTCACTGAATGAATCTATTATATCTAAAGAAAGTACATTCAAAAACATTTTGCTTAGAATAAAAAGAACAACAATAAAATATCACAACTACTCTGTAAATTGGCCCAAAAAGCATGTGTCAGCTGAGTCCACATAACAGCCTGAAAGTTTGAGTCAACTAAGTTTCACAACGTAGCTAAACTAACAGCTAAAATGAATGCCAATGGTTTATTCTGTCGCCAGAATTATCATTAAGCCTTCCTGAAATCAAAAAATCTTTCGAGTGATCCAGATCTGCATTACACAAATCGATATGAGGCACAAATTTGTGCCTCATATCAGTTTTTTTAAACAGTGTTGTTATGGACTGTTCTTTTATTTATAATTTAACCTTAGAATTGTTGGTGGTAACAGAATCAAATCGCTACTTTTTCTTTGACAGTATTATATTTTGTTTTATAGTACTGTACTGTATGGCATTTGTCTAACTTCAATGACATGAGTGAAGAAAGATCATTTTCATTAGGGTGAAAACTCAAGACCCTACAACAACACCACATAGCACAGTAACCAGGCAGGTAGAGCAAAAATCTAACCAGAAACTGTTAAAAAACATGTTTTGCTGGTGAATGGTACTTCTACGCGCAACTCAAAAGTGATGCTATGTAATGGCGGGCGTGCTTAGCAGCCAGGCTAAGCGCTTTCAGGCAACATCCACGAATCGAATGTAATTCCATGATGTTGTGTGTTTGGATGATTGTAGAAAAACTTGTGCCTGAGTACTCATGACAGATTTTTTCGCTAGAAAACTTAAGCATATGCTTGCTTATGAAAATTTGGCCAACCAAATAATAATATTTTGAGTAAGGCTGCAAAAAATGGGTTGAAATTACAATGAAAAACACAACTAGTATTAGCTAAATGCGATAAGCTACCATTCATGGTTGATAACCCCCATCAAGTAGAAAAGCTGTTGATATCAGTTGTTTCCTGAGAAGCTCAAAAACATTCAACCAATTGTAAGTCTTTCCATGATTTTCTTGCTCATTTTTTTGTTTCTATTAACCATAACATCCATAATTTTAAAATGCATCTACTTATTTGCAACAGCTCTGCTCTGTTACAGTCTTCCTGTAGTTCAGCTCAATCGTACACCGGCTCCGTTTTGCAATATTCCAATATACCATTGCCCTCCTTATATACAGCCATTCCCTGCCCACCTCACTCTTTTCAATATTGCTCATTTTTGCTTTGTTTTAATTTTTCTCCTAACTCTCGATCTACTTTCACTGTTTATGTTCATGACTGCTCAAGCGCTGCTGCTCCATTGCCATTGACAAATCGGGCTTTAATTGTCCATTATTCTTTTTCTGCCCATCACCTATTCTCTGCACCCTTGCCAAAATTCCTACTAGACTCAATACCGGCCAGTCTTTCTCTTCGCTGGAATTTTTCATCCCAACCCACTTCAACTTCACTTTTTGTGTACCCTCTTCATCTTTTTTTTTTTCGATCAACCTTCTGTCTGCTTAAATTGAGAGAAAATGCAGGTGAACCTGTATTGTTGCACATTCTGTTTTTTGAGCTTAACCGTTGTACTATTTGCAAAAAAACATTTCTGGGATTTGGAACTTCTGGTAGCAACTGTCAAACACAAACTCTTTTGATTTCGCAGTGGATGCAAACTGAAGCCCTGGTTTTTAACTGAGTAGTTTGATAGCTGTTTGTGAAGCAGAATTTTTTATTTACTTGGCGTGTTGGATACAACCAAACCTAAATAATTCAATCAAGTCAAAAACAGGCAATACCACATACCATACATGGAAACGGTTACCAAATTACCGCAAGTATGATACCAGTCCTGAAATTGGTAAGTTTTACAATCTAATTATCGTAATAATGATTGGTACTTGAGTTGCTAAAATGAAACAAGCTTTTAGCACATTTAAAGTAACAGAATTTGTTGTTACATTCAATAGTGAAATCCTTTACCGTTGTATAACTTGATATTTGAGCAACTCACGATAATTCTTCCTGTTGTAGATTTTTATCCTCCTCAATTTGTATATAGATTGTAGGTCAACTCTCCACCACTGAGGATTTTTGTTTAGGCGAGTATGCGAAAAATCATCTGGGGATTGAATAATTCCATTAACTGCAGACTCAGACAAGTATTTTTGATCCGAGTAGTTAGAGCTCTGCTGTGTAGGGCGGGATACTGCTATGTTCGATATGTCTGTAAAATATGAACATGTACTCAATGTTACCTGTGTAACAACATGCCTAATCAATTGTTCTACAAAATAAATAGTAACAACAATAAAAATTGGCACTGAATTCCGCCCTAGCTAGCCAAATTAAACTTCAGAGTTAAATTCATCGCAGAGAATTGTAAAAATCTGTTAGCAGGGCTCTCAACTTTTGAGAATGTAAAATCTGGGAATGTTTGATGCAAAGGTTTTACACCCCTTCTTACTTAAAGTTTTGAGTGAGCTGCAAATTTCTGTGGGAAATTTTTGAAAGTGCATTACAAAAATCAAAATCATTGAAGAAAAAAGTAATTAACAAAAATGGGTGCGCTTTAGCGCTTTAAATTTTAGCATTTTACGCCATCAGAATTTTTGGTGTTGCGTATGGAGAGTAAAACGAAACTATAGCAGTTTTGGTGCAATGCTAAAAAATCCGCACAAATTTTAACGAAAGAAATGCGCTTTAATTTACATACGATTGAAATTTAGATGTTTAATAAGAACACAACAAATCAATAAAAGAAATCGTAAGTCAATACATACAGCTGAGGCACAAAATTATATGAATGCACAATTTGAACCACTTAACTTGGTAACAGTTTTTACCGTAGCAGAAACTGAAGCGCATGCAAAAACAATTATTGAATTGCTTTTGAGTGATTGATACATGTTGAGCTTCATGGACAAGATGCAGCTGCTGATCTCAAGTGACCACCTTTTTATGTCTTTGCTCATCGGATATAGTTATAACAGATTATTTAAAGCGTAAATAACAGCTTCAATTAAATCAAGTTTTGCTCACCCTATTGTTGTCCATCTTTAAAATTTACTATAAAAAAACACTTCATTTTTATACGCTGCTTAAAATCCCCAATCTAAATCATCATGAAAACCCTAATAAAAAGAACTCCCCACAATAAATACTTAGTTAATCATACAATTACAAACTAAATAAATAACAATGGAAGCTGCTGCACAAAAAACTACTATTTCAAGTTCTTATGCCATGTATATAAAATACTCAAACCCATGATCTCCAAAGCCGGTCACATTGTAGCCAGAGGATTGAGAAGGACACTGAATGAAAAAAACTCCAAATCATTACAAATGGATTAAAGCAAAGAGTTTGACAACACTAATGTCAAGAGTCTGCTGGCGGAGAAAAAAATTAAACGCTTTACAACAGAAAATGAGACAATAAAGATATTAATGGTAGAACATTTTAATAGGGCATTGAAAAAGAACATTCACAGATATCTGACGTAACGTACAAAGACGATGGCAGATACATTGAACATTTTACCCGATATGGTTAGCGCCTACAACAACGCAGTTCACAGCACTATATTAAGAGGCCAAATGATGAAGAGTTTCAAAACCAGGAGCTTGTGTGGAATCTAGTATATGGAAGAGGTGAGCACGGTTTGGTTAAAGAACCAAAGTTAAAACCTGGTGATTATGCGAGAATTACCAAGGCGAGAGGGGTGCTTGAGAGAAAGTTCACCCCAAACTAGACCATCGATATACTTATAATTACCAGTGTAATAACCCCTGAAAAACCTATCGTGTACACGGTGAAAGATCTGGCTGAAGAGATGATTGATGGTACCTTTTACGAAAATGAGTAGTAAAAAGCAAAACCTACAATTTTCAGAATTTCAAAGATACTGGGAAGAAAAATAAAGGGAGGTAAAATACAGATACTGGTCAAGTGGTTGGGTTATGGAGAATGGTTAAATGAGTGGGTGGATGAATAGTTTATAAGGAATCATTGCCCGTCGGAAAAATGTGGATGCTGATAACTTTACCCTCAAACTCCAGTGCTGGAGAGTTTCCCGATAACAAAAACTCCCGATTTTACAGTGAGGCTGTATAAATATTTGGATGTCATCAACAGTAAATGAGAAATAGCTCTCTTAGATATATTACACTCTGATAATCAGAAAAATGTCACCGAAAGTAAAATTTATCTTGAAAAGACGAATGTCACCGGCGGAAGCGAAAAGTCATTCTTCCTAATTGGCAATGGAAGATGCCATAGTGCGGAAGAGTTGGAGGAGGTTATACAAAAAACAATGCGTGAATTGAGTTGAGGCCAAAAAAATGCCACCTCCTATGACAAGGTAACCAACATGAGTTTACTAACTAACGGCTATCCTGATACGACACTGATCTTTTTGAAAAACTTTGCATACATCCTCGGATTTGAACCGAGTGGGAAAACTACATACCCTTGAGGCAGATATATTAATGTTACATCGCCTGATATAAATTTCGGACTAATTTCTTCGTACTTATATTCCAACATTGTCAACAATAGGATAGCAGGCAATACAAATGTACTTTTGCTAAGAGTAGTACCAGTACAAGGGAACAAGAACACCGTCATGTACAAAGAAATTGCAAACCCTCACTACATCAACACTTAATCAATGAACAGCGATCTCATCCAACTGCTTATAACGAGCGACGACGATGAGCGAATACCATTTGGCGGTGTAAAGGTCGTGCGGACGGTTCATTTTACAGAGAAAAAGACGTGATGATTCAGATACGATACAACCCCGAAAACTGGAAAGAATTTTTCAAAGAGTACTAAAAACCGAATGCTGGGAATGGAATCGGAATGTATAGGGACGGCAAGTGATGCCTAGTATGAAAGGCAATGGACTCAGTAGTACTTTTTCAACTATACTCTAATCTGCAAAAACCTCTGCTAAAGAGCGGAGAAACCTGTTTGGGTAAGAACGCGCTCTCTGCAGGTACTTATGTGACGTGCAATGTCATCGGCAGACATAGTTTTGCATCATATACAAAGAAGAGAGGATTGGCTGAATTGAAAAAAAAGTGTTCAACGCAGTGTGCCCTGATCGGGTCAGTAGGAGAACAAATGTGGCTCCAAAAAAGATCAGAAGACCGGGTAAACGTGGTCATTGCATATTGTAACAAGAATGGGAATCATCTCCAAAGACGTTGGGGGATAACATTTTTTTTGATCAAGTGATATCGCTGCGAGCAAACACACTAGCAAAAAGATAGCTAGTCTAAACGAAACGACAGGTAACGAGTTGGAAAGTTCTTCCTATAACACAAACCCTGCACTGGATGTGTTTGCGACGTAGAGTACAAACAAATCGGTATAGAGATTATAATACGTCGTCATCAGATTCAATAGGTTGAAGCCTTATGGCTAGATTGAGTTGACCGCAGCAGGGAGTATTGAGGGCTACACAGATCTTCACATCTTGTTTCAGCCAATCGAAGCCACCGTTGCTCAAAACGATTGACGTAATACTTTGGGGACCTACGACAAGACACCTGTGTGGATGGGGGACTCAATACACAGAATATTTAATGAGTTGAGAATGTCAATGGAAGGTAATACTATCGAATATGCCAACATATATGGCTTGCGCTCCTACAATATTCACAACTGCTCAAAACTAGCACAGCTACAAAGAAACACCAGGGTTGGTTGGAGAGTTGGATGTACGACGGTTTGACGGGTAAAGACAGCAGAAAAAAACACAGCACTGCAGATAAAAGAAAGAAGAGATCATTCATCAAAAGCGGATAGACATTGGAGTTTTCCAGCAAACGTCACCTCTCGCTGTTTCATCTGAGAAAACTTATAGTTCCAGGCCCAACTATCCAACTGGAGCTTGAATGGTTTTCTTGCAAACTGTCTTTGCTTGCTGCCGACGAGTCACCAACTGGAGGAGTAAGGATCAGAATCGGCAAGTTCGAACAACATCTTCGCAAGGTCAAGGTTAACCCTTTGATATAAAACTCTCAATGCCGTTTGGCGCTGAGAGGACACAGTTACATTTATCCGATTGAGCGAAAGCAATTTAAGTTGTATGGAATTTGCAGTGGAGCGGGACAGACTGATATACCATCGATGGAGAACAAACAAAAACCTAAGAAAATCTATTCAGGTTTGGTCAATCACAACGCTCTGAGCGGCGTTTCACCAAAAGCCCGTATAGGATGCAGCACGCTAATGTCAGGAGTATTGTATTGAGAGCTTGTGATTGCCCGATTGGAGCGAGATATGAACCAACCTATACCAAAGAAGATTTTGGGCGAGAGTATCATCAACTTTTTCCACAATAGCGGATCTTTGTTTGATGGTGAAAGTATAGACATTACAGAAAAAAACTATTTAGATTGCACTACAACTAGCGATTTCGATTTGACAGGTGATTTTATCGAAGAAAGTATTCAACCGATGAAGAATGTCACGACGAGTGTGGGGATTCAGTTCGGCACCAACACAACCGAAGGTTTGTCCCTGGTAGCCTACTTTGTAAAGCACGGTGTATTGGAGATGGATAGCATTTCTTCAATTTGCTGTTGCGGATGATGTTGTGCTTTAAACAATAAGCAAGAGATGAACTCAATACAGATTTGTTTGATATTATTTTCGGATGATATCGTCGCACCAAACATGTTCCCATTGGAGTAAGAAATCTGTTTTGGAGGCAAATTTAAAATTTTCCAAAAGGATATTTCATATTCAACACTCATTATTTTCATCAACCCGGAGAGCATTGGTTAGCTGGATACATTGATGATTTGGGAGTGGATTTTCTTTACTCATTTGAACGACCCATAGCCTTTTACCAAAACGTTAGGGAGTTGCTGACGAGATAGAGAGGAAATGATTTGATGCAGAGTAATGAGATGCTCATGCAAAAATTTTGTCAACTGTATGTTGTGATTACTGCGTATAAATTTGTTTACTGAGAAGCAGAGGATGGTGTATGGATGAAATTGTGAGAAGCTTACAGGATATAGGAAACAATGAGATGAGAGATCACTCAATATGAAGATTTATCTTACAGAC
The DNA here is from genome assembly GCA_945261195.1 of Cryptosula pallasiana. NCBI lineage: Eukaryota > Metazoa > Bryozoa > Gymnolaemata > Cheilostomatida > Cryptosulidae > Cryptosula > Cryptosula pallasiana. The sequence continues at coordinate 74,828 of CALYOO010000098.1, forward strand.
GTATCCTAGCCATGAAGATACACAAAACAATACGCTAGAAGGAAAAACTTGAGTACACATACAAGGAGCTGATCTGCTCAGTAAATTGCTAAAGTGAATTATTATCAGGAAAGTTTTTTTTTAATAACAAATAAAATGGTTATAAAGTACAAACTAGTATGGTGTTTGTATTGATTACTATGAAACTTATAAAACCGATGTGAAATGTTCAAAGTTGATGTCGAGCTCATCTCTTGCGAGATGCAAATAAGAGTATCCTGATCTTTCTTTCCAGAAAACATACTGTAGTTAGATCTAAAAGACATAGTTACTGATGAGACTACCATACATCAGTATAGGATTTAGCTTATAAATCTTTTTTGACCACCTGGTAAAATGAATGAAACTTACCATCATTGATAGTGGTGCATCTCCTTTGAGTTGGTAATTAGGTACTCGAGCTGCTGTCTTGGACATTTTTCTTTTTCAGCATCATCAAAGTAGGTGAGAAATATATAATGCTCCATACTATCTACCAGTTCAAAAGCCTGAATGAAGGCTTGAAGAGCTGTGAGTCGGACGATCTTGTAGGAACTTGTGTTGTCTTCAGTTTGATTCCCTCCTTTGAATAAAATAACAACGAACTTTTCCTTTCAAGAACTGAAGCTGTTTGAGGGAGGATGCAGACACCTCCAATCAGCAGTTCTCCATCTATCATGCATCTGTATTGAGCAAAAAGTGTTTTGGCAAACTGGTTCCACCAGGTTTCAAGTTTTCTCAACATCTCGGAGTTTCCAAAACTTATGACACTATCTGGTGGAAAATCTGACAGGTGAGCTGCGTTGAAATAAGCCTTGATTTGTCTCATACTTTTGCCTGACAAAATGTTGAATGAGTCCGGTGAGTTTAGACAGCCTCCATATCCATCAAGAAAACAAAAAATTTGCTTTTCCAGCCTTGCCTCGCTCAGGTAGATCAAAACCATTGGACGTGATTGCTTAGCTTTATTAACAAGCAATCCTATATCACTTGGAATATCGCTCATCACTCAAATGGTCTTTGTTATCTTTTCCGTAGCTTAAGATGACATTGCACATCGCATAATCACGAAAATCAATGGCAACCCCCTGCATAACTGTTGGTATTGGTAGACCTGAAATTGGTGATGTTGTTTCAATGTTTTTCAACGTTCTAGAGTCGCAGCATTTAGCAGAGAGGCCCTCTTGTGGGTGAGGGAAGTCAAGTTGTTGATTGTTGCATCCTGAAAGGGAGTCTTAGTGTGTCAAAGAAATGTGCCGTCTTCAACATCCCTCACAAATCCTCTTTTGCATTTCAACTCTTGGTCATTATCCATAGTCTTATCATCTTGTTTTTTCTTAATTGCTTATTCTGTTTGAAGGTGAAGCACTGATGGGAGATAATACTGGAGAAAACATTTACTGGTATTCTGGCTCTTGAATCACCGGCTGGTTTTCGGTGTCTTGACTATTCTTTCTTTGTGGGATTTCAAAGATGGGATATGTGGGGGAGAAAAATCTTGCTGGGTTTCTGGTTCTTCAATCGTTAATTGAATTTCAACGTCTTGATTTTCAACAACTTGACTATTCATTCCAAAAAAAACCAGAATAAAAGTAACGATGTGAATTATCGATTGTTATTTATTCATAATTAACCCAAAGATAGTCGCTCCATAGCCCAGTAAAATAAGTGTTTCAGCAAGTGGTAAATAAGTATTTGTTCTTTCTTGCTTTAATGCCGACATTCCTCTTAGTAGTTGTAGTAGATGCGGTAGTAGATGTTGTTCTTTCAGTGACTGTTGTAATGAAGAGAATCCTCCTAGTAGTTGTAGCAGTTGTTGTAATACATGTTGTTCCTTCAGTAATTGTGGTTGAAGTGGTTGCTTTCTGTGTAAAAGCAGTGTTTTTTAGATGGCTAAAGTTGCACTAATTTACATGAGCTGAAACCAATGGAAAGTCTCGGGCAAAGTTCCCTTAATAGTTTATTTGGCGCAAGCAAACTTTTTGTTCACCCAAAAAATCTGTATATATCCTAGTGATCTTCGCAAGCGAAAGAACAAATTTCATAATGTGAATACAACAACTTCTTTGTCCGCAAAAAACAACATTATTTACACAAAAAACAACGGCGAAAAATCCCTTTATAATATATATGAAGATCTTTGCGCAAAAAAAGGAAATTTTGTGTGAGATGTCTGCATATACAATAAAGGGGTTTTCGCCTGAAGAATGTTCTTTTTTTCACGCAAGCAAAACAATCATCTACGTCTGGAAAAACAACATTTTTTTGTCTGTAAAAACAACATTTTTCAACTGCAAAACCACGCTCTTCGCGCAAAAAAACAGTCTCCGCTCGAAAACCCTTAATATAATATACTAATGTTTCAGAGCAGAAAAATATTTTCTTTATTCTAGAAAAAAAATCTGAATTTATTTCAAAGGGGTTTTCACGCGAAAGCAACATTTTTTGAGCAAGTAAAAAAACACTTTTTGTCTGCGAAAACAACATTTTTCATCTGCAAAAACAACACTCACCACGCGAAAACCTTTTTATAATACCTATAAAGATCTTTGGTGTGAAAAGAAAACACAGTTGCGCAAAAATTCTGTATATATTATGGAGCGTTTTTTTGTGCAAAGACAAAATAAAATTTTTTTTTGCGCAAACAAAACAACACTCTTTGTGCAACAAAAGAACATTCTTTGCGTAAAAAACCATTCATAAGACATATACAACAAATTTCGCGCAAAAAGTTTTTCTTTATTTTCGTAAAAAACAACATTTTTCACAGAAAAAAAACGCAATTTTTCGCAGGAACAAAACAACTTTCTTCGTCTGCAAATAGCTACATGTCTTTTCTCAGAAATCCCTTTATAATATAGGTATGAAGATTTTTGCACAAAAAAGTTTCATTTAGGCGAAAGTTCTGTAAATATTATGAAAGCGCAAGAAACAACATTTTTCGCGTGAACAAAACAACATTCTTCCTCTGCAAAAAAACAACAATCTTGTGCAAAAACCTCCTTCATAAAAAATATGTAAATATTTTTGCACAAAAAATTTTTTATTCGCACAGAAAACCTGTACATATTATCAAAGGATTTTCGTGCAAGAAATGCATTTTTTGCGCGAAGAACAAAACTTTTTTGCACAAGCAAAACAACATTTCTCGTCCGCGAAAAACAGCATTTCTTCGAGCAAAAAATAACATGCTTCGGTTGAAAATATCATTATAGTATATAGATACAGATTTTTGCAAGAAAAAAATTAGTTGTTTAGCGCAAAAAAAACATATGTATTTTAACGGGTTTTTCAGGCAAAGAACATCCTTAAAAAGTATAATTGGGTTTTTTCACGAGAAGTCCCACTCATTGTGGGGTTAATAGGTGCAAATTTGAGTATTCAATAAGCAGTGCTTTTACACAAGAATCATTAACTCCAGCAACAAATACTAAAGGAACAACACGCACTACAGTATTCATTACATAGCTACCACTGTGATTCTCGGCAACAAGGTCAAAATTAATAAACCTCCTATTTGGCACTGGTTAAAAATACAAAACTTTCTTTTAATTATCATTCTACTTCGATATTTATTATCATCTACTATTATTTTTCTGTTAAAATCTCTTTGATTATCTATCGCTTTGACCAATAAATGAGCTCATCGGTCATCCGCTTTATGTAAAAAAGTTCAATTTTAATAAAGTTCATTTAAACAAGATGAGCTAATAAATTGCAACTCATATGAATCAGCATTATATTTTATTTGTGGAGAATCAGTGACCTATTGATTCCACTAGTCTAAGCTAGTTTTATTATTTTTTTTAGTTCTGAGACCATTTTTTAGTAATGACCTTGACAGATCAACCAGCAAAAAAAGAAATTACATGCCAAATGTAAAACTGATAGCACGGCTGGACAAAGAGCAAGGTTTGCATTTATTTTAGCAAAATCTGAAGCAGAAATATGCAAAACAAGGGTTAGAAAACTGCAACAACAATCTAGCAATGGCTGCACAAAATACCAAAAATGTCATATATTTTTTTTCTGCAAAATAAATAATAATTTAACTATTAGCTCAGATGAAGCTCTTATTGTTGTACAAATGAACTAAAAACATCCAGAGCTACAATTTGATATAAAGAACAGCACCAATCAATAAATTTACAAAAATAAAGGAAGAAAATTAAAATTAATTATTTATTATCAATGCCAATTCTAAATAATTAATTAACAGCTCACAATCAGAAAGCTTGAACAAGCTAATATAATAATAAAATAAATATATCAGAAGGAAAAAACACTGTGCTAGCTGTTCACGAGAAAAAAACTGACCATTGTTATCAAAGATATTACCGAAATTGAATGTTTTTTTATTGACTTCGAGGTGATGACTTAGGATGTGAGTGGGTGAGCATCACTTTATTTCATTAACATTAGTCTCACAATTTAAGCCAGGAAAAGCAACTCGATGTCCTAGGATACAGTCTGTGAGCAAGAGAGAGAGATAGAGAAAGACAGGCCCAGCGCTTACAAGTGAACTATTACAATTGGTACTGATGCATAATAAGCTTAAGTAGGTAGCTATCATACACACAAGCGGCTGTTAACAATATGTTGATGAACCAAAATCTAATTTGTCAACGCATGTGTAGTTGAGAGTGGACAACTTCGATTGTTGTCAATTATATGCTTGAGTCACAACATCAACATCTCCTTTCGTTAAAGAAGCCAACAACTCTGAGTTCTGCGAATATTGTAAACTAGTGATAAAGTTGTTCACATAACATGTAATAAAGTTTTCAGTCTTGACAGAGTCTAAGTCTTGTCTGTCCCAGCTATAGCCACTGCATCTCGTAGTCCCCAAACTTTGCTGGTAATTGTCTAGTTTGCCCAAAACGTCGTACTGGAGTTGTGGCTGTAGTCTCAACCTCTGGATTGGTGTCTTCACTAGTTGCATCTGACTGTCTGCTATCTGGGTTTGCCTCTGGAGCTGCTGTAACTGCTGCCTGTGTGTGGTCCGCTTGGTTTGTGTTAAATTCATTACTGTCATCAGTATGTGTACTCTGCTCAGACGTTGTGGTGTCTGAAGTTATCTCTCTCAGGTCTACTCTGTTTCGCCAAATGATGTTTCCTGTTTCCTCATTAAGGATAGAGTAAGACCTGTTCGAGAGAGTTTCTAGTACTTTGCTTCTGTTCCACCTATTCTTCATACTTAGAATGTACTTGACCAGTACAGGAGTGCCAGTTGACAATCTATCAAGATCTCGTGCTATCCTATTGTAGCTTCTTTGTGTGATAAGTTTCTTGGTTGCTTTTCCTCACAGTATCATATCACTCCTGGAGGGGTTGACATGAGTTGCACCTGTAGGAAGTACTGACCTAGTTGGTCTACCCAACATTCTCTCAGCCGGACTGGTTGTCATTCCTGCTATTGGAGTGTTTCAGTATTCAAGAAGGGCGAGGAATGTCTTCTGCTCTCTTCATGATGTATTTCAGTATCTTGACAGCTGATTCGTGTTTTCCATTGAACTGTTGGTGGCTTGGTGAGCTTGTTGAATGTCGGAAGTTCCATGCTTCACTGAATCGCAGGAACTCTGAAGCTGTGAACTGAGGTCCATTGGCAGGTTGAACCACCTTGGGAATGCCATATCTAGCAAACGTCTTCTTGCTAGCCTTTATCACTGATTTAGCTAAGGTGTTCGCACTCAAAGAAATCTGTGAAGTAGTCAACTATCACCAGATATTCTCTGTTCCTGAATGTGAATAAGTCCATGCTTACTTTGCTCCAGGGCGTGTTTGGTATCTTATGGCTTAGTAATATCTCCTTCTGTTGTAATGGAGCATCTAATGCACAGGAGACGCATTGATCTACATGTCTCTTAATGTTTTCTGACATCTGGGGCCAGTATACATATGATCGAGCTTTCCTTAGGGTCCCTGCTACGCCCTGATGACTGGTGTGAAGTTTCTTCAGGATGTTAGGTTGGTAGGCCATGGGAATTACTAATTGAGGTCCTTTGTATATGACACCATCTAAGACGGCCAGTTGGTCCCAAAAATAAAAATATGGCTTTAAGCTGCCTCTTACTGCTGTTTGGGTGGAGGGCTATCCTTGGAGGATGAAAAGTTTCACTGCCTGAAGCTCCGGATCTCCTTGAGTTGTTTGTTTGATGTCTCCGTATGTTTGGTCTAATACAGGAAGATCTTGGAGAGGGTTGGCAATGTTCAGGTTTGATAAGAATGTTTGTATCTGAAAAACCTGGTTGTCTGGAATCTCATTCTTGGCAGATTTGTCAATAGGTGCATGGGAAAGCATGTCGGCAGTGATCTGTTGAGACCCCGGTTTGTAGATAACTTCAGCTGGGTATCTATGTAGTGCTAGTAGCATTGCCTGTAGTCTTTTTGGTGCCTTTAGTATTGATTTGTGGAATATCAGTACAAGTGGTTCATGGTCTGTGTGGAGAGTTATGTTAGGATTTCCGAATACATATTGATCAAGTCTCTTCATGGCAAAGACAATGGCTGATATTTTTAACTCGATAGGAGCATAATTTTGCTCACTGTGGGTTAAATTTCTGGAAGCAAAAGCCACTGGCTTGCCATTTTGTATCAGGGCTCCACCGATACCTTCTGAGCATGCGTCAGTCTGTACAACCACTGGGTCATTCACTTTGAAATACTGGAGAACAGTGTCAGCTGATACTAGCTGTTTGAGTTTCTGAAAGGCTCTCTCTTGGTTTTCTTTCCAGTCCAAGTCTTTTGTTTCCGTTCCAATTAGCCTTCTGAGGGGGCCTTTGTTTCCACTGAACAGTTGGGAATGAGTTTTGAAAGATAATTTACCTGTCCGAGAAATCTACGGACTGCATCTCCATCTTTCGGTGAAGGAATCTGTTGGATTGCACTGTTCTTTTTATCTTTCTTAACACCCTCTCTTGAGATGATATGTCCCATGTTTGTCAGCTCACTGAGCAAGAGCTTGCACTTTTCTTTATTTAGCTTGAAGATCACCTGTAGATTCTTTAGTTTGTTGTTGTGGTCTTGTGTGGCCAACTCCATAGACTCCCCATTTCCGTAGACCAGTATATCATCAGCAACAATCATCACACCATTCAATCCAGAAAAGGCATCTGATAAGCTTTGTTGGAATTCCTCAGGGCTGGAGGACAACCTAAAAGGCTTCCTGAGCCACCTGTAATTACCAAAGGGAGTCCAAAAAGTTGTTAACTCTCTGGACTCTTGGTCTAATTTTACTTCTAAGAAGCCGTCTTTAGCATCGCATAAGGAAAAGACGTTAGCTTCATAGAGTTCTGGTAGGACATCTTCTAAGGTAGGCATGCGAAGTGGTTTCTTCTGATAGCTTTGTTGAGATTGGCTGGATCGATACATACTTGCAGGTTTCCGTTAGGTTTTCTCCTTGCCAGTGTATTGCTGATCCACAGAGTAGGGTGTTCCACTTTGGAGATGATCTTGTTGTCGGACAGGGACTGAAGCTTCAGTTGGAGATCTTTTCTCATAGAAAGAGCGACTTTCCTGTTGTGACATTGGGCTGGGGAGATACGTTCATCTACCTCAATGTGGTATTCAGTTGGCAGACAGCCTACGCCTTCAAAGACATCCGCGTGTTGTGCAAGTAGCTCATTGATTTCTGTATCTTCTGATTGTCTGATGACATTTACCCATTTTTTGTTCACTGATAGTATCAACAGATCTAGACTGCCTGTACAGGCATCCAGGGACAACAGGCTCATGCTGTTACTATTCACCACATAGAATTTGAAGTGTTGTCCGCTCATGGTGACTTCACATTTCCCCAGTGGCTTGATTCTAGTACCGCCAAAAAGAAGCAGGGTAGGAAGTTTTTTCTGATAAGTGGTTGTCCCAGAGCGTTGTAGTCTTTCTCATTGAAAACATTGCAAGTGGCACTAGCGTCCAGTTGATATTTAATTACCTTTTTTCCAGTGGCAGTGTTGGTTTCTATGGTCGAAGTAAGCTTATTGCCGTTCTTTGTGACTTGTATATACCTCAGAGATTCCGCAGAGTCACTGCTTTCCGCTACCTTGTCTCCTCGGACAGCTGATGAACTTGACACCCCCTCTTGGCCATTCAAACAACTCGGAAGTGGTTGAATTTCTTACACTTTAGGCATTGCTTGCTGTATGCAGGAGACTGGCTAGGTGGGTGTGAGGTTCCACAGTTACCGCAGTTGGACTTGGATGGTAGGTTTGAACGATGCTCATTGTGATCGTGAGTGGGTTTGTCGGGTTTGTGTTCTTTGTTTCGCTTAAGATCTACTGAGTGAACAAGCTCTCCTTCAGCTTTGATAACTTCCAGGTCCGCTTGTGAATTCTCCGAAATGTTACACATCTTGATGGCGTTTTCTAAAGTAATCACTTCTGGTTGTTCAAAGAGTCTTCTTCTCATGCGTTCATTGCGGATACCCAACAGAAAAGGTTGCATCATGAAGTCATTGTACATATCACCCAAGCTGCAATCCTTGGCTATTTTGTGTAATGATGTGATGTATTCATCAATTGACATACATCCTTGCTTAGTTCAGAGTAATTGATGTCTTTTGGTGACTTTGTTTGATTGCTTGGTACAGAACTGATCAAATTTATTGATTACATCAGCGTAGACTTCTTTTGACCTTCCATCTGCGAATTTGAAACTATTGAAAACGTCGACACCTCTTGGTCCAACACAACGTAGTAAAGTGGCTACTTTGATTGTGTCCTCTTTGGTAGATTTCTCAGTTGCAATCTGGTAGGGACCAAATTATTCTTTAACTCGGGTCCATTGTGTAGACAATTCTGTTCCATCTTTTAGTGGTTGAGGAACAAAGAAGTTATTTGAGTCAGTCATGTAGAGATGATGTATGATATGTATCTTCAGTTCAGTTCATGAGAGTATGTGGTCTGTCTGGTGATTTCTTTCACTCCTCACTCGAGAGTGAGAGTGAGAGTGAGAGAGACAGGTCCAGCGCTTACAAGTGAACTATTACAATTGGCACTGGTACATAATAAGCTTGAGTAGGTAGCTATCAGCCACACAAGTGGCTATTAACAATATGTTGATGAACCAAAATCTACTTTATCAACACATGCGTAGTTGAGAGTGGCCAACTTCAATTGTTGTCAGTTATATGCTTGAGTCGCAAGCATCAACATTGAATACAGTAAGTGATAGGGTCAAGGATATTTCGAACTGTTTCAGTATAAAACGTTGTAGAGTCTTTAAACAAAAATCAGAAAATAGGCAAGAGTGGTTCAAAAAGTTTTTATTTCAGTCTTCACAAATTTGTGCAATAAGATCCAAAAACAAAACAAAATAACGTCCGAGCATTGCTCGATCAAGGATTTTTGGTCACACAACTCCAAAACGAGCAATGCTTGATCGAATACTTTTATGAGTTTTAATTTTAGAACAACATGGCACCAAAAAATTACATGTAAAAGATTTTATTACAGAGATCTACCACAAACTTGGACGAGACAATATGATCTTTCGAGAGGAGGCAGTACACCTAGTCACATTTCAGGCAGTGATATTTTTCTCTGCACATCACATGTTAAACATGGGAGGACTACACGGCGAACCATCTTTATGAAAAAGTACGACAGGAGTATATGTCTACAAGATAATGCTGTAGAGTTGTTTATCGATGTGAAGGAAAAAAAATCGAATCCATTACATGGATGACAAATACTGTAAATATTAATGAGTTTTTAAAAAATATAAAAAGAGCGCTTGGGATAAAACGCTTTTTCAAAAACTATAACAATGGAGATGAGCTAGAAACTTTGGGTGTAAAATCCAACCACAGGTACATAGATACCTGCAAATAAATAAATAGGTAAATGCTTCTGTACGTTCTTTTGAGATAATGATAGAGATAATCAATGCTTATCTATAATGTTTTATTTTGTCCAAAAAAGTTATACAATATTACAACACTTCATTTTTATACAATACTCAAATCCCACAGTATAAATCATCATAGAAACCCTAATGAAAACAACCCCTGCACAGCATACAGGCGATAAAAACGGATGCACAAAAACAGTACCCCGGTTCTCATACCATGTTTATGAAGTAATCAAACCCATGCATCTAAATCAACACACAGATCACAATATAAACAAACCCTAGGCAATAAATGCTTGCCAAATATTCGAAATTATAACACCTGGTGTACACAAAAAGGTACCTTACAGGTTCTCATGATAACTAATGCCAACTAAATTACACTTGGAACCAGGAGAACCTTATCCTTAGACTTCGTGACGAAGATCTGCTCCTACATTACTGTTGACTTAGTTCCTTTGATATAAAAGAGTACATTCTTCATTTGAAAACCGGCCAAAAACTAAAGATTCCCCAATTGAGCGTTTTTTTTTATTAAGTATGTGAGCCTCTGTAGGCAACATGGGAAAAATGTTACTTCATGCTTGTTTTTGTTTGTGCACATGATACTAATAGTACCTTTTGTGCAACCCGTATTGTTTCAACTGTGGCAGGGTTTGTTGGTAGACTTATAAACGGGAAAGCAGAAATATGAACATGTACATGGATATCGCTGCAAAATAGTTTAATATTAGAATATAACAACATCACTTGACTAAGAACCTAATCTGCAGTGGAACAACAGGTGGGCTGGTATAAACAGTGCTCCTTCATGCTAGCTATAGTTTTTTTATAGCCTTGGAAGGCTATCAAAAGGGAAAAGTGAGTTCGGTTTCCTTTATGACTGGGTTTGCAGATCATCGATACATTTTTGTAGGGAGTTTGCTTATTCCAGTGAAACAAAAGGAACTTTTTTATATTCTATTTGTTGACAATGAATTACTACCTCGGTTTGCTTTTTGGTGAAGTTTTAGGGAATTTGTTCAAACCTTCAGCTTGTAAAGTATATGCGCTTTCATAAAAACACAAACGCCACTACAATACAAAAATGGCTGAACAGTGAGTAAGCTTTTAGGATTGCCTACCTGATAATTCACAAAAAGAAGCTCTATATTTGGTGATAAATACTTACCACAAGTGGAGAGGATAGTTGGTAGGCTGACATTGACCGGAAAACATTGCACCACAGTTTTGTGAAAGTTGATAGTTTCAGCAACAACCATAAGTTGAAACATAGATGCATTATTTTGGTTCGAAATAGTCAGGGCTGATACTTTTGGTGGCACTACAAACAACAATTCAGTTTTTTGTCAGATATATCTTTAGACTATCACTTTAAAAAGTTTCCAGACAATAATCCACAGCATAATAGCAGTGTATTTTGAAAAAACGGCATATAGTTTATTGAGAGTAAGATGCTGAAGTAAAAAAAAGCATTCAAAAGTTGTCGGAGGCCAGCACTTTAACATGGTAAAATAAACTCTCTTCCCAACTTCCCCCTGAATTTTGAGAAAGGCTCTAGCTAAAAACATTACATGTCTAGCAGATAGCCTGTCATTACGTCATTATAAATTACCAGCTTGTGGAATGTGGTGTTGTTGAACAGAAATGTCAAAACTTTGACAAATTTAAAATTTTAAATATGTAAATGCCAAAAGCAACAAATATGATTACCTAAAAGAAAGGTAAAAAAGTTTAATCTAAAAGCTAATATATTTTAAGGTAACAAAAACCTCATTCGAAATTAATTCAAAGTAACATAAAATAGTAATAAAAAACAATGACCAAATCATGTCGACATCCACCCTATCTTATATTCAAAACTTTTGTCCAAATACCGATTTTAGGTTTTCATCCTACAAATCACTTTGTTTTTTATGCTTGAGTGGTATAGATTGTCTGTAAGTACCATTTTATAAACGTCACTAAACATTTGAATAGATATTGTAACTTTGAAACTTCTAAAAAGATATGAGAGGTTTGTCACCAAGCAACCATAAAATTTGCACACTGATTTACACCTCTGAGCAAATACGGTAAAAAGAATTTATAGAAATTTCATGACAAAGTTATTATGAATCGTTGACCCACCAACTGATTATCACCCAAACAGTTATGTGTTGACAAATCAGGCGTTTCATTTAATATATTGCGATTCTCTCAACTAGAAAAATTTAATAGCTTTTTGTCATTTATGTTAAAGCATTTAATCTTTCCAAAGTGTGCTAATTTAGTTAAATTTGGGGGTTTCTAATCCCCCAACTAACTGCTGCAACCAATCAAATTCCGTCTTCACTAGCACAGGAAAGTTTGTAACATTCCGACGGTATGCTGTCCACAGTTATCTTTCACCCAATGGTAAAAACATGTCGCTGCTACACCTAATGAGAAGTGAAGGAATGTTCCCTACTTCACAACTAGTATAGAGCCCTCAGCTCAGACGCATAACTCAGATCTAGGGAGTAGTATGCATTCATTCTTGCAAAGAACACAAGTAATTACAAGTCCCAAATGCAAACTGAATAAAGTAAAACTGATTAAAGCTCTGCCTTTTAAAGGCAGAGCACAGGAAGTAACATAGAGCAATGGTCAATGGCAGAGAAGTAGAGTAGACTACAGCAAATCAGCAAGCAGATAAGAATATCAACAAATGAGGTAAGACCGACAAGTGTAAATATATGTGGCCCCGGAAAGAGTAGGCGGGGTAATGGGTTGGTTGGCCAGTCACAAGCAGTTCCAGTCCATGTGGTTAACATCTCAGTCTTTATAAGCTTAGTTCCTTTATTTCTGATAGATTTAAGGGTAAATATCTCCTGGATATGGTCTTCTGCTTCATTTAAGGCTAGTTACAGGTCCCAGGCTAAGATGAGTCCCTTCCTGCCCGCCGGGTATGGCTCCCACAGGGTCAGTACTGGCTTGTACAGGGTCGGTAGAGAGTCGGTACAGGTTCCATATAATACCGATGCAAGGTTGGTAGCTTGACCATGCAGAGTCGATACCTTACCTTACAAGTGATGCCAGAATGATTGGTTTACGTGCTATAAAAATCAAATGCACTAACATAGCAGGCACTTAGGCTACTATTCTCTGTCAATCAGTAATTGAGTCTTCTCTTTTAAAATTCTGAGCGATCAGCTTGACCATAAAACTGCACAAAAACCTATATCCTACTTCTGGTCAATGGAAAAAGAAAAACAGCAATTCGCATTTTGACAATTCAAGCTGTAAAAATATCAAATAAATCTTCCAACAAATCTAGAAACTCAAAGAAGCATATAGTCAAACACATAAGGCATATTGACCTCAAAACAAGATTCTTTACATCAGACAGTTTTCTGTTTCTAATTAACTCACGAAAAGATAATTGTAGATTTTTGAAATGCAACAGATGAAAATAAATCGAAGCTGTGCACCTCAAACACTCAATGTTTTTAATCGCCATTTTGACATAAGAAACTACACCCATTCTCTAGATTCTAGTTCGTTCAGCAATTCAACTTTTCTATAGTAAACCATTTTGTCTCCATAACTAGCTGAGAATGGAAAAATCAATATTGAACTGCTTGAATTAGTACAACAATTTCCATGAGTGGATAAAACTTATCTTCAAAAAAACTTCATTGTTTCTTTAATTGGTTCTGAAAGTATTTACTTCCATGGTGGGTTCCTTTATGGTGTTGTTTTACAATCAAGTCCAGTTGATATGACACTTTCTTCAGCCGTGTGCATCCAACTGATTCATATCAAATCATGATTAACAAACTTACACCAAATGTTGGTGCTGAAGATATTAATAATGTACCAAGAGCAGATAACTTGCTAAAAAACCAGACTTTTTAATAATTTTTTTTTCAAATTCACCTAATTTTTTGCCACAAGCTTGCCCAATTGGGATACGGTAATGAGTCTACCTAGTCATTTCCGTTATCTACTTGCAGGATTCTAAAGATTTAAGAGAGGTATTACATCTTTTATCTATTATGTCTAGTATCAAAATTTTGTCAAAAAAACATAGAAATTATGACGACTGTCATAAAATTTTTACATAATGTTTCTAACGTATTACAAATAATTCAAATTTAGCAGCAACAAAAGATTTGACCAAAAAAACTGCCAATTTAAAAGGGATGTTTACATCAAACTCCCTCAAACGCAACCACCTGAAAAAGTACAACTCTATCAGGTGTGGAAAAAATGAAAGACATACAAAACGCCTTGTCAACGTGGAACTCAACTGAGCGGAAACAATGGGCATAAACCTCAAAATGAGTTTCAAGTTGATTCGAGAAAATTCTAAGATATTGTGAAGGGTTTTGTCAAATGCCTTTACCGACAGCTACTAGAGAATGAGCCAAACCGGCCGAGCAGACAAAGTTCACTGCAAAGCGCTACCGCGAAAGTAGAGATGACTCTTCTGGTGATGATCTGTTGAGTAGGACAGATCCAGATAATACTGCGTGTAGACACACTGGTAATAACACGCAACCGGCTTCACAAATCGCACGGGGCTGCAGGATAAATATCACTGTATTGCTAGCACGATACAAGAATTTGGCTAAGAACCATCTTAATCAAGCGCACAACAAACTCTGCTCACTGGGCTATCTGAATCTATATTTATGCAAAAATACATGCGAATGTGCAGTTGAAAAAGCTACAAAATAATTGAGCATACAAAACCGCAAGTCATTCTACTATGACTAATCCTAAAGATACACAACAAGCAGGAAGCTACATAGATTAATAATAAAAATAGCTACAATGCGCCAGGCTACCGCAAGTAATGCGGGAACTGTTCAGAGAAGCTGAAATTCCCAGCTATCATCTTGTTCAGTAAGAGAGTATACTATGCTTGCTCAGTCGAGGGCAGTCAAGCATGACAGACATCATATTTCCACTGCACGCATTGGTGGTAGTTACTAGCCAAGTCAGGCGGCAGATCGACTCACTAGCCACACTATGTGAATTATATTACATAGGCCGCTTCAACCATATATACTTCTGTACTGATAGTTAATAAACCATAGATTGGCCATTAAGAGTAGGAGGCCGGAGAGTATACACAGAGAGTAGATGAGGAAAGTAAATATGGAGAGTCTGGGCTAAGACTGTCGACTACATGTAGCCAGTAGTTCGAGAGAAGTATGTACAACTTGTACGACCCTTGGCACAAGACCATGTGCGTTGAGCAAGATAGAGTCTCGACTGAGATTGTCAACTCCGGGTAACAATAGTCCGAGAGGGGTACTTACAAGCCGTACGACCGTTAGCACAAGACCACATGAACTTAGCAATAGGAAGAGAGTAGAGGGGAATTTCGGCAGGGGTCGACAGAAGAGGGTCTGCTAGGTCCTTATGACTACTGTACTTAGTAGCTTGTGGCACTATCCTCACAGACAATTTCTCCTCCCTGTCTCAGCTTGCCACCTTATAACGCAGTTGGTTGCCATAACATGGCCGACGTTTTGATGTGGTCTTTGACATGACTCATAAGGTGGCTGGTTCTCAGTCTGTGTGAGGGGTGAGGGTGGTTCAGCTGCTGGGGGCACAACTGCTGCATGTTCTGGTCATTTTTAGCCAAACCGCTTGATTGATATGAACCAAACTCGCTATGAGTAGCAATGCGGGTGGCAGGCCTCTGTATCTCTCGCTGCTTCAAAATTGGTTCATTCCTTGCAGGAAGGGGAGGCAACTCTGTCTCAAATGGAGGTGGGGCCACGCAGGCATGTGTACCACGCATGTTAGGACGCCGCCTGGGATCCACAGCAGCTGGTGTCTGCCCTCTTGGAGCTACACTTGGGTAGAATGGCTTGGGGCGGCACTCATTCTGTACCGATTGCTGACCGTGCCTATTAATGAGGTAGGTGTGGTTATTGTATGCCTCAATCTCATAAGGGCTGATGAGTTTGGCCTGCAGCTTAGGGTTCTCTCCTTTCCGTCTACGTTGGTTTTCCAACCAAACTTTGTCTCTTACGGCGTATAGACCAGGTTCTTCTCCCTCAGCTCTGATATGCATCTGCTTCTCTCTAAGAGCTTGGTGTACGTCTTCCAGCCTCAGCTTGATGTTCTGCGCGTATTCATGCACTGAAAGATGGTCAGTAAGAGGAGGATGGTAAGACACCTGATCTGGCAGCCTTAGTTCCCTGCCCAGCATCATATAGTTAGCCGTTTCACCATTATGGGTCAGTCTCAAGGCCTTCATCAGTTGAGGGAGCAGTAAGTCGCAGTCACCTGAACTAGGCTTCAAGAGCAGAGACCGCACGGCATCACCCAGCACCCTGTTATTTCTTTCCACAGTCCCATTGGCCTGTGGTTGGTAGGGGGTAGTATGGGTGTTTTTATACCCCACAGACCACATAACTCCTGCATCAGGTGGGACTCAAACTGAACCCCCTTGTCCGTGTGCATCTGCTCAGGGGTGCCATGTAGCAAAAGACCTGCTCATCCACAGCACTTGCTACCACCAGGGCTGTAGCATTTTGAACGGCCACAGCATCCTGCAACCTGGGAAAGTGGTCAGTCAGCATCAGGACTTAGGCGTTTCCACTCTCTGTTTCAGGACAGGGGCCCATCAAATCGATGGGCAGCTTCTGCCAGAGGCAACCATCATACATACGCCGGCGTCCCAGATTGGTTTCAGTTCCACCATTCTTAGCTCTTTGGCAAACCTCATGGTTCTTGACCATACGAAATACATCCGCCGTCATACCTGGCCAGTACCACATGAGCTGGAGGTGCTTCAGGGTTCCGCTCACTCCCTGGTGCGCAAGAGAATCGGTCTGCCAGACCATGTTGCCATGTAAACCTGCCAGGCAGACCGCACACCACCGAGAGCGGCAATTAGGAGAGACCTGGAGCTCCAACACACCATCTGCCCTTAACCTCATAGCTCCAATGCCGTTGTTTAACCGCCTCAGCTCTTGGCTGCCAAGCTCCAACTACTCCTTAGTAAGAGGGTGGTGTGTAGACACTGCCTGGTAGAAGACAGCCACAGTGTGATTACCCTCACTCTGAGCCTGGACAAGGTCGACATCCGGCTGAGTCGGTCGAACTGCATGGGGGAGCCTGGGGCACACAGAGGGTGGCTGAGTGGAGGCGGGGGGAGGGGGGGTGGCACCAGACACTCATGCCGAGTCGGTACAGAGGCACGGGGGAGCTGAGACTGAGAAGCAGTAGCCAACTCTCCTTGAACCTTTGCCTTAGATGTTCCACCATCCCTTTCTTAAATGTGGCAACACTGCCTACACTTTGAGGGGCACCTGCAATTCAAGCGGTCTGAGTTGCCATGTCTGGGGCCCCTCCTATGTTCAATGGTATATCTGAAATCGGAGAGGGTCTCAAGGCACCAAGCCACCTGATTAGTGGGTTACCTGTGGCGACAAGCCATAACAGGGAGGCATGGTCTGTCCAAAGACCTAAGTGCTTACCATAAAGGTAGGACGGAAGTGCATGACAGCCTTCACCACTGCCAACAGCTGTCTCTCTGTCACAAAATAGTTGCTCGCCTGTTGACTGGTTGTCTTGCAGTAGTAAGCAATCACTCGCTCACTATCTTCCTGCACCTGCGACAGCACAGCACCTTCACTGGCATTGCTAACAACAGTGTCTAAAGTATACTGCACTTTCAGGTCAGGGTAGCATAGAAGAGAGGTGTGACTCATAGTCTATTTTCAGCTGTTGAAAAACGGTCTCTTGGGCTGTGGACTACTCCCAGGGAGCATGCTTACTAGTGAGCTGAGTAAGGGGAAATGCCACTGCAGCAAAGTCAGGGATATACTGATGGTAGTACCCCCACGGTAACTAAGAAGGCTTGCTGACCGTTCAACTCTGTGGGCGTCTGCTAGTTCTATATAGCAGAAACTTTCTCTGGGTCTGTGGCCACTAATGCACTGCTTACCATGTGTCTTAAATACTGGACCTCTGGCTTCAGCAACTGACACTTACTGAGTTTGAGCTTCAAACCGGCCTGCTGTAGATGCTGGAAGACTTCAGCCAGGAGCTGAATGTGGGTAGCAAAGTCAGGAGCAATGACAATAATGTCATGGATATGAAGCAGAAGGGTCTTCCAGTGGAGGCCTTGTAACACCATCTCCATAAAACACTGGAAAGTGGCCCGAGCTGATGTGAAGCCAAAAAGGTCGACCTTCTACTTCCACAAACCCGTATGAGTGGCAAAGGCACGACGCTCACTAACCTTTTCATCAAAGGGAACCTGCCAGTATCCACTTATCAGGCCCAGGGTGCTGAAGAACTTGCTCCCTAGCAAGGTGTCTAAACTCTCCTCTATGTGGGAAGGGGGTACGCATCCTGATGAGTGACTGCATTCAAACGCCTGTAATCAATGCAAAATCTCCAAGCACCTTCCTTTTTCTTCTCCAAAACCACAGGGAATTCTAAGCCCCAGATTTTAGTTCTATGAGTTCATGCTCTAGCAACTTTTCCACCTGCCTTTCCGCCTCAGCTTCCTCAGGGGCTATCCGGTGAGGTGGTTGGGGTATAAGTCGAGTACCGGAGGGGAGGGGAATGCTGTGAGAGACTAGAGTAGTTTGGCTAATGTCATGCTCTCCCAAGCTGAACACGATAGCATATTAGCGTAAAAACCCTAGCTACCCTCTGTGCTCCATGGTTGTTCCGACATTGCGGGAGAGCGGCTATATACAGTTCGGAAACATGAGGGGGAACTGGAGAACTGGGAGGGTGTTTGGGAGAAGCAGGAACAGGCACAGCACCTACCTCTGCTTGCTCGACTTATTCAGGACTCACCCCCTTGTAGTGACCTACGGTGATACATGCCTTCAGTTCTACCGGCTGAGTGGTCGGGTTCATACACCTCACTAATATGTGCCCTTTGCTGTCTGGTTTATTCAGACTGGCTGCAATAGGAGGACGTCATGGTCGGGAATCTACCA
>CALYOO010000099.1:0-90153 GCA_945261195.1 Cryptosula pallasiana
TGTGGAACACAATTCTTGAAAGTGAATGTAAAGAACTAGGAAAAGTGCATATCAAGAGGGGCATCTTCCAGGGGGATAGTTTGTCACCACTGTTGTTTGTGCTAGCCATGATACCACTGACATATGTATTGAGGAAGATGAAACCATCATACACAACAAAAGAAAAGAACAGCGTAAACCACCTCCTATATATGGACGATCTGAAATTGTATGGGAAATCAGAAAATGACATAACATCACTAATCAATACTGTAAGAATTTATAGCAATGACATTGGAATGGAGTTTGGACTAGATAAATGTGCCACCATCATACTAAAGAGAGGGAAACTAGCTAGAGGAACTGATATACAAATGCCTGAAGGAGATGCAATACACCAGATGGAAGATAATGAAGAATATAAATATTTGGGAATATTAGAAGCAGATGATATCAAACATAAGAAAATGAAAGACAAGATATTCAAGGAATACTCAGATAGAGTAAAAAGGGTTCTGAAGTCGAAGTTGAATGCAGGAAATTTGTTCCAAGCTATAAACACTTGGGCTGTTTCTTTGTACCGATATGGAGCAGGAGTTGTAGAGTGGACAAAAGATGAACTGAAACAGATTGACAGGAGGACACGGAAATTGATTGCAATGCATCGTGGGATGCACCCGAGATCAAATGTAGACAGACTCTATGTTGAAAGGGGAAAGGGAGGAAGAGGCCTCATGAGCATTGAGGACACAGTGAAGTATGAAAGCCACAGTCTGAAGAAATATACAGAAGAAAGTCAAGTGGAAGAGATACGTAATGCAGGAAGAGTGATAAGATCAGACGAGGAAGACATGACAAAATCAGGATACAGAGACAAGCAGAAAACAACACGTATAGATGAATGGGTTGAGAAACCGATGAATGGACAATACATCAGACAAACGAAAGAACACACGGCAGTAGAAACGTGGAAATGGATGACACGAGGGAGCTTGAAAAGAGAAACTCAGAGCTTAATTGTCGCCGCTCAAGATCAGGCACTGAGGACGAATTACAGGAAGGCCAGGATAGAAAAGAGTTCGGATGACGCAAAGTGCAGACTGTGTAAGACCCGGGATGAGACGATAAGTCACCTAGTCAGTGAGTGCCCTAAAATCGCACAAACAGAATACAAACACCGACATGACAAAGTAGCTGCAGCTGTGCATTGGAGCATATGCAAAAAGCACGGTTTACCACACACAGAGAAATGGTATGATCATAGAGCTGAGCCAGTTATGGAAAACGAGAAAGTAAAACT
Organism: Cryptosula pallasiana; assembly: GCA_945261195.1. Taxonomy (NCBI): domain Eukaryota; kingdom Metazoa; phylum Bryozoa; class Gymnolaemata; order Cheilostomatida; family Cryptosulidae; genus Cryptosula; species Cryptosula pallasiana. The sequence goes on from CALYOO010000099.1 coordinate 1,280, forward strand.
GCTATGGGATTTTAACGTTCAGACAGATAAAGTGATAGAAGCGCGAAGACCGGACCTCATATTAGAAAATAAAGAGACCAGCGAATGTCAGATTATAGATATAGCAATACCTGGGGACACAAGAGTGATAAAGAAAGAAGAGGAGAAGATTGATAAGTATAAAGATCTAGCATTTGAGATTGGACAACTGTGGAAAGTGAAACCTAAGGTGATACCGATAGTGATAGGAGCACTTGGGACAATATCCAGCCGTTTGATGTCTTACATGGCTGAGATTGGAGTACAGCTATCCTTTGAAACAATTCAAAAGACTGCCCTGTTGGGTACGGCCCAGATTCTACGAAAGGCTCTACAGTAAAACGGAATAGTGATAACCCTTTGGCCCTTAGCTAGGGCCCGGGCTCACTTTACACCAACCGTCAGGTTGTGAAATTTACTTCCCGAATAATAATAATAATAATAACAATAACAATAACAATAATAATAATAACATTGCTCACGTCATTTTGAGTGAAATTGAAAAGTTGGGTATTGACATGCATAACTGTAGAGGCCAGGCATATGACGGTGCCAGTAATATGTCTGGAAGTGTAAAAGGTGCTGCTACGATAGTCAGTGAAAAATTCCCTCTTGCAATCTATCAGCACTGTGGTTCACATTGTTTGAATTTGGCACTTATGAAGTCATGCACTAGCATTTCAGAAATCAGTAAGTGTGTAAAATTAAGTTTTTCAATATGGTATGTAGAAAACTATTTGTGGATATTATCTCTCTTGGATCTAAGTTACATTCAGTGCATACGCAAAAATGTAGACATTATTCTTACTTAGTAATCTTTGTATCTACATTAAAGTGGCCTAGCATCAAATCCCTTGAGAAATGACACTATGTGTTTTTTTGTTTAACGAATTTTATGTGTTGATCACAGATCATGTATGGACAGTGCAGGCTAGCCTTCACTCTTTCTTTAGCCGTAGTGCTAAGAGGCAAGGGTTACTGGAAGAATGTATAGAGAGAAACCTGAGTGGTCAGACTGCTATAAAGACCAAGTTGCATTCTCTAAGTCGAACACGTTGGACTGAACGGTATGTGCAACGTTTGTAATATATGTTTTTTACAAATAGCATATTATTGGGGTTAAGTTATAATTGTTGTCTATAAAAAGCGTTTTTTCCAAATTTGATGAGTTATGTATTTTCTTCTCCAAAGTGGAATGGTTACATTCAAAGTGTTATTTTATTTTGTAAAGCCAGCTGTCTATTTTTTTACCTATATTTTTGTCATCTTACAATTTTGTATCATTACAGATATTCAGCGTTGGAAACTACTTTGAACCTCATGAGTAGTAATATATGAGCAGATCTCCCTACCAAGTGTTCTTTTGTGGTTCTGGCCTTGGGGGTTATGCAATGAGTTACGACGTTGGGTGAATTCGCCGAGTTTATATTGTATTTCATTTGAGAGGTATTTGAGTGGCATTTGAGTGGCATTTAAGTGGCATTTGAGTTTTGATTATTTTTTTACTTGATTTGAACTCATATGCCAGCTAGATTTTGAATGTATGGCATTTAAGTTTTGATACTTTTTTCACATAATTTGAACTCATATGGCATCTTGAGAGAGAGGAGAGAGAAGACAGAGAGGAGAGAGGAGAGAGAAAGGAGAGAGGAGTTTTATCTATATTGAATAACTATATTGATCAAAAATGAAACATTATATGATTATATACATTGATTACATAATAAGTAGGGAAAATCTTCCTATATAATATAGCTAGAGTCAGTAAATACTAAGTAATACAAAGCACTACAACTTGTAATGACAATCAATGTATACATACATACATATGGTATCTTGAGAGAAAGAAAGAGAGAGAGGAGAGAGGGAGAGAGAGGAGAGAGGAAGAGAGAGAGAGGAGAGAGGAGAGAAGAGATATATCTACATTGAATAAATATATTGATCAAAAATGAATCATTATATGATTATATACATTTATTACATAATAAGTATGGAAAATCTTCCTATATAATATAGCTAGAGTCAGTAAATACTAAGTAATACAAAGCACTACAACTTGTGATGACGATCAATGCATTCATACATACATACATACATATTGTATCTTGAGAGAGAGAAAGAGAGAGATGAGAGAGATCTTTTAGTTTTCTATACATTCATGTACATATGGTTGATTATGTACATATTTATGGGTATATTTATATCTACATAGAGAGAGGAGATATATCTAAATTGAATAAATATTGGAAGAGCTCTCTTTATTGTTGCTTCTTTTGTGACAGAGTTAGAGTTTTTTCTTTTGGAGGGTGTTTTGAATGTTTTTTGTTTGTTTTCGACTGGCTTTAAATCCATGTAAGAAGCAGAAAAATCCTCCATAGTATTCTAAAAAAGAAATAATATATAATTCAGCTTTTAATGTGGAACTAAAAGATTATTTATTTCATACTTTACATTATAGCTAAACTAATTTTGATCTTTGCTAGGTAGGGGATAATAATTTTTTTTAAATTTTACCTTTTATAAAGAGATAGCTCCTAGTAGTTGCAATGGAAGGTGTAGTAGATGTTGCTTCTCCGCTCACTGTTGTAGAACTGGATGCTTTCTGTGTGAAAACAGTGGCTCTTAAATAGCTAAAGTTGCACTGGTTGAACTCTATGAATACCAACCTTCTTTATAATATAACTATGAATCAGAATTTTGTCCACGCGAAAACCAATGTTTTCGCGGGAATAAATAACTTATTTTCACGCGAATAGAAACTGTTGCTTTCGCGAGAATACAAATTTTATTTTCACGCGGATACAATCCAATGCTTTCGCAGGAATAAATAATTTATTTTCACGCGAATAGAAACTGATGCTTTCGCGGGAATACAGATTTTATTTTCACGCGGATACAATCCAATGCTTTCGCGGGAATAAATACTTTATTTTCACGCGAATGGAAACCGTTGCTTCCGCGGGAATAAATGATTTATTTTCAGGCGAATAGAAACTGTTGCTTTCGCGGGAATACAAATTGTATTTTCACGCGGATACAAACCAATGTTTTCGCGGGAATAAATAATTTATTTTCATGCGAATAGAAACAGTTGCTTTCGCGGGAATAAATAATTTATTTTCATGCGAATAGAAACTGTTGCTTTCGCGGGAATACAAATTTTATTTTCACGCGGATACAAACCAATGCTTTCGCGGGAATAAATACTTTATTTTCACGTGAATGGAAACCGTTGCTTTCGCGGGAATAAATGATTTATTTTCACGCGAATAGAAACTGTTGCTTTCGCGGGAATACAAATTTTATTTTCACGCGGATACAAACCAATGCTTTCGTGGGAATAAATACTTTATTTTCACGCGAAGGGAAACCGTTGCTTTCGCGGGAATAAAAATTTTATTTTCACGCGAATACAAACCAATGCTTTCGCGTGGAAATAAATTATTTATTCCCGCGAAAGCAACGGTTTCCATTCGCGTGAAAATAAAGTATTTATTCCCGCGAAAGCATTGGTTTGTATCCGCGTGAAAATAAAATTTGTATTCCCGCGAAAGCAACAGTTTCTATTCGCGTGAAAATAAATCATTTATTCCCGCGAAAGCAACGGTTTCCATTCGCGTGAAAATAAAGTATTTATTCCCGCGAAAGCATTGGATTGTATCCGCGTGAAAATAAAATCTGTATTCCCGCGAAAGCATCAGTTTCTATTCGCGTGAAAAAAAATTATTTATTCCCGCAAAAGCATTGGATTGTATCCGCGTGAAAATAAAATTTGTATTCCCGCGAAAGCAACAGTTTCTATTCGCGTGAAAATAAGTTATTTATTCCCGCGAAAACATTGGTTTTCGCGTGGACAAAATTCTGATTCATAGTTATATTATAAAGAAGGTTGATATTCATAGAGTTCAACCAGTGCAACTTTACCTATTTAAGAGCCACTGTTTTCACACAGAAAGCATCCAGTTCTACAACAGTGATCGGAGGAGCAACATCTACTACTACATCCACTGACTATTAAAAGTTTTTCTGTGTGAATTTGAAAATTTTCATTGAACTTAAGACTTAATTATCTGACTTACTTATCTCACTTAATTTTTTGTCTACTTAAAAAGTAATGCTTTCACACAATAAATCACTCGTTCTAACAACAGTAACTGAAGCCTCAACATCTACTATATAATATACCAACTGACTACTAGGAGTTTTATTCACAAGGTAAAATTTATTAGCTGAGACATTTAACTTACCTTTTTATGTGCTATTGTCACTTCTATTAAAAAGTAATGATTTTATTGTTATTATAGTGCTATGGAAACAGAAGAGGATGATACTGATGTAGACATACATAAGGAATGGTAATGGCTCATGAAAAATCAAAATGATATCAGTTTTTCAAACGCTGATAATGAATACATGAATGATGAATGCAATGCTGAATATGAAAATGAAATGGAGATGGAACTTGAAAATGCTTTTCAAGACAAACCTTCGACTTTTCAAGTTTCAGCAACTACTGAAAATACAATAGCCTTTGATAAGCAGTAAGTTTTTAAAATCATAAATTAATAACGTTAGTAGAGTAATTTTTTTTGCTGTTTTTTTTATAGTCATCTCATGAATCAGCAAAAATAATACGTTATCTCTTTATTGTAGACAGGACTCAGAATATCAGAGAATTAATGTAAAAGAGGGAGTTGGGAATTCATGTCATAGTACACAGTAAGTTTTTAAAAACCTAACTAATAATAATGTTTGAGCCTTTTTTCCTAATTCCATTTTAAAAATTAATTGATAATGGTGTTTAAGTCATTTTTTCTTCTGTTACATTTCATACAAAATGTATGTGAATGTTTTATAGAACAACTATTATGTGTTAACATTTCTATTGTAGACAAAGTTTAAATTATCGGGAGGAGAATGTAGAAGAAAAAAACCCTGAAATTTCCCCTAATTGGAAATGGTTAGAAGAAAATCTCATTTGTTTTCGTTTACCCGATGAAACAATCAATGAAATAGGATTTGGTGCTGAGCCTTCACCACCAAAGACTAGCATAATAGCTCAAGATATAGAGCCAGTTGTGGAGGAGATAGTTGAAGAAAATGAGAATGATCCAATGATAGGAAATGAAGAAGAAGAAGAAGAAGAAGAAGAAGAAGAGGAAGAAGCACAAGAGGAAGAACAAGAAGAAGAAGAAATGGAAGATTTAAATTTTGAAAGACCTACCCGAGCATCAACCCTAGGTATTGTTGATGATAGCACAGCTCCAGGTTGGGCTGTACCGCTCATCAACAAATCAGGACAGGTAGTGGCAAGAGGATTGAGAAGAATACTAGAAGGGGAAAACTATAAAGCTTTACAATCCGATAAAGGTAAAGAGTTTGACAATGTCAATGTAAAGACTCTCCTGGCGAAAAAAAAAATCAAGCGCTTTACAACCGAAAATGAGACGATAAAGGCATCGATGGTGGAACGTTTTAACAGAACTTTAAAGGAGAAGATATATAGATATTTGACATATAAAGATGATGACAGATACATTGATGTTTTACCAGAAATGGTTGATGCATACAACAACACAATTCATGGTGCTATAGGTATGAGACCGAATGATGTGAATTTTCAAAATCAGGAACTTGTATGGAATCGTGTGTATGAAGGGGGTGAACATAGTTTAGCTCAAGAAGCAAAACTAAAGATTGGGGATTATGTGAGAATAAGTAAGGCAAGAGGAGCGTTTGAAAGAGGATACACTCCGAATTGGACGATTGAGATTTTTATAATCACTGATGTACTTATTGATGAAAAACCCGTTGTATATAGGGTGAGAGATTTGGCTGAGGAGATGATTGATGGCACCTTTTACGAAAAAGAGTTGCAAAAAGTAAAAAAACCCACGATTTTCAGAATTGAAAAGATATTGGGAAGAAGAATGAGAAGAGGTAAAAGACAGACTCTAGTTAAGTGGTTAGGATATGGAGAAAAGTTCAACGAGTGGGTAGATGAATAGTTTATAAGGAAAGAACGCTTGATATAATCATCATACGTTGAGAAAATGTCGATGCTGATAACTTTACCCTCAAACTCTAGCGCTGAAGAGTTTCCTGATAATAACAATTCCGAATTTACAGTGAGACTGTATAAATATTTGGTTATCGATGGTGGAAAATGGGAAGTAGCTCTGCTAGATATGTCTTATTCTAATAATTGGAAGAATGTTACCGAAGGGAAAATATATCTAGAAAAGACTAATGTCTCTGGTAAAAGCGAAAAGTCCTTCATCTTAATCGGTAATGGAAGATATGATAGTATGGAGGAGTTGGAGGAGATTATACGAAAGAGAATGAGTGAAATGGATTTAGACAAAAAATTTGCCATCTCCTACAACAAGATCACCAACACCACTTTACTAACTAATAGCGATCCTGATACTGCCATAAGCTTTTCCAAAGATATAGCATATATTTTTGGTTTTGAACCAAAAACTATGTACCCTCATGGTAGATACAATAATATCTCACCCCCTGATATAAATTCTGGTTTAACATCTCTGTATGTTTATTCCAACATTGTTGATAATAGAATGGTAGGAGACACGAATGTACCTTTACTGGGAGTAGTTCCGGTTCAAGGAAAGAAGAATAGTGTTGTGTATCAAGAATTTAAAAATCCTCACTATGTTGACGCTTCATCAATAAATAGTGATATGATTCAAGTACTTATAACGAGTGACGACGGCCAACGAATACCATTTGATGGTGGAAAGGTTGTGTTGACGGTTCACTTTAGAGAGAAAATATTATAATGAGTTTGGTACGATACACCCCTGAGGACTCAAAAGATTTTTTTGATGAGTACTACAAGATGCAAGCTGGAAATGGAATTGGAGTGTATAGTGGACGGCGGGTGATGCCTAATATGAGAGGAAATGGACTTGGTAGTATTTTTTCAAGTATACTTAAATCCGCAGCACCAATGCTGAAAAGAGGAGCAATTAGTTTGGGGAAAAGAGCACTGTCTGTAGGTGAAAATGTAGCGCGTGACGTCATCGATGGACAAAGCTTTGCAGCATCAGCAAAGAAGAGGGGGTTGGCGGAGTTGAATGATCTGGGGGGAGATGTGCTCAATGCAGTCCGTCTAGATAGTATGAAAAGGAGAAAAACAAAAGGTGGAAAGAAGAGAAGAGGTGTTGGTAAACGTGGCATATTTTAATAGTAGCAGAATCTGCTATAAAGACAGCAGAGCTTGATAACTATATTCATTAAGCAGTAACACCTCAAGCATTCATCATTCGCAAAAGATGGCTAGCCTAAATGGAACAACAGGTAATAAGTTGGAAGGTTCTTCCTACAACATAAATCCAACATTGGATGTATTTGCTACGGAACCAACAAACATATCGGTAGAAAGATCAGAATATGTTGTCATCAGACCTGATAGGTTAGATCCCTATGGTAGTATTGAGTTAACCTTGTCAGGGAGCACTGAACATTACACAGATCTCTACAACTCGTTTCTGCAAGTTGAAGCCACAGTTGTTCAAGATGATGGAGCCGATATTACAGGTAATGATGATGATGCAGTTGTGTGGATGGGGGATTCAATGCATACATTATTCAGTGAGTTGAAAATGTCGATAGAAGGAACCACCGTTGAATACGCTAACAACTACGGTTTACGCTCCTACTTTTCACAACTACTCAAAAACAGTGCAGAAAGAAAGAAGTATCAAGGTAAGATGGAAGGTTGGCTGTATGATGACTCAACTAGCAAAGACGCTGCTAATCATAAAACCGCAGATAAGAAAAAGAGGAGAGCTCTAATCATAGGTGGAAAGACAATAGAATTAACTGGAAAACCTCATCTTGCGTTATTTCAGCAGAAAAAACTAATAATTCCAGGTCCTAGTATGCAGCTGGAGTTTGAGCGTGCCTCCGGCAAACTAGCTTTGTTTGCTGCGAATGAGGTGCCTGCAGGAGGAGCAAAGATTAGAATTGATAAATTTGAACTTCATCTTTGTAAAGTTAAAGTGAATCCTACAATACAAAACTCCCAACTCAGTTTGGCGTTGGAAGGTCACAACTACATTTATCCAGTTGATCGAAAACGGATAAAACTATATGGAATTCGTGCTGGGGTTGCGCAGATTGACATCACTTTGGAAGAAAACAAACAAAAACCTAAACAGATCTATTTAGGTTTAGTTGATCACAACGCAATGAACGGGCGTTTTGCCTTGAATCCATATAGAATGATACACGCTAATGTTGATAGTATTGTATTGAGAGTTGGTGATTGTCCAATTGGAAGAAGATTTGAGCCAAATTATGCTAGAGGGGTTTTTGGAAGAGAATATCATCAGTTTCTACACGCTACCGGAACTTTGCTTGAAGGTGATAGTCTCGGTATTACGAAAGAACAATACCTTGATGGTACTACACTTTATGGATTTGATTTGACTGGTGATTTTCTTGAAGAAGGATTTCACTCTATGAAAAATGTTACAACAAGTGTGGAAATTCGTTTTAGCACTAACACGACTGATGGATTATCCTTGGTAGCATACTTTGTAAAAGACGGTGTGCTGGAGATGGATAGCATTCTTCAATTAACTATCGGGGGAGACGCAGTGCTTTAAACAGAAAGTTAGAGATGAATACCATGCAAATTCGTTCGATCTTATCTTCAGACGTTTTATGTCAAAGCGTAGGGATTCATGTTGGAGCTAGAGAACAGTTTTGGAAGCAAATTTACAATTTTCCAAGAGGATGTTTCGTATTCAACACCCATTATTCTCACCAACCTGGAGAGCATTGGTTGGCTGTGTACGCTAATGATTCAGAGGTGGATTTTTTTGACTCATTTGGGCGTTCTGTTTCCTTTTATCCGGATGTAAATGAAATACTAAGTATTCATGGAGGATATGAAACAATACGAAGTAATGAAACACAACTACAAAATTTTTTGTCAACTGTATGTGGCGACTATTGTGTATACTTTTGTTTACTGAGAAGTAGAGGATGGAGTATGGATGAAATTGTTAGAAGTTTACGAGACATAGGAGATAGTGAGATGAGAGATCACTCAATATGGAGATTTATCATACAGACCTATCCTAACTTCGAGTTCATAGAAGATAATACAGTAGAAGGAATAGATGGTGTACATATACAAGGAACTAATTTACTAAGTAAATTGTTAAAATAAATTATTATAATTGATTTTTATTTGATATAACAAATAAAATGAATAAAATACAACTTATCTCATTATTTGTGCTAAACAATACAGAACCTATAAAAACTATTATTTTGTAATGTTTCAAGCAAGAAGTAAATAAGATCTTCTCATTTTCTTCCTCAGGAGCGCTCTTTAGTTATATCTAAAAGACATAGTAACTAATGACTCTATCATACATAGTTATATGAATTAATTTTACAAAAACACTTCAGATCTTTCTTTAAATAGATATGAAACTTACCATCATAGAAGACGAGTCACGTCCTTTGTGTTATCGATTAAGACTCCGATATGCTGTTCTGGACAATTCTCTTTTTCATTTTCATCAAAGTAGGAGAGACAGGTGTGCTGCAGCGAAGTATCAAACAGTTCTGAGACTTGAATGAAAGCTTGAAGAGCTGAGAGTAGAATGATGTCGTAGGAAATCATGTTGTTCGTATTTTGTTTTAGTCCTCTGAATACGATTACACCACTTTTTTCCGCCACCACAGATGAAGCTATTTGAGCAGGGATGCTAAGATCTCCAATCAATAGCTCTCCTTTCACCATACATCTGTAATTAGCCACTATAACATCAGCAGTCTTGTTCCAACGAGTATCACATTTTCTTAGCATTCCAGGATTCTCATAAGCTATAACACTTCCTGTCGGAAAATCGTGTAGGTGAGCAACACTGAAATAAGCCTGTATTTGTCTCAAACTCTTGCCATACAATGAGTTGAATGGATCGTTGATCTTTCGATTACATCCATGAGATTCAGCAGTACGAAAAATCGCATCTCCTGTCTTTCCTTCTCCCATATAAATTAAAACAATTGGACGTGTTTGCTTAGCTTTATTAACAAGCAGTCCTATTTCGGTTGAAACATCACTCTTCACCCGAGTTATCTTCTTATCCTTTCGGTAGTTGTAAATCATGGTGCACTTTGATTCATCACGAAATTCAACAGACAACACCTCCATAACTGTTGGTACTGGTAGTTCGCGGATTTCCATGAATTCTTCAAGTTTTTCTAGACTATCTGGAGAGAGAGAGTTTATTAACCCAGCGCTCTTGTAGGTGAGAGTGGTTAGTTCATTACTTCCAGCATCTTGAAAGGGTATTCTGGTGTGACGAAAAAGCGTTTCATCTCCAACATCCGTCAAAACTAGTTTTTTGCACTTCGAGCCAGTTTCATTATCATCTTTTGTCAAATCAATAAAAGATCGTTTCCTCATTGATGTTCTTTTTGAAGGTAGCTTGTTAGTAGGAGATGTGAATGAAGTAAAATCTTTTTGGGATTCTGGTTCATCAACCACCAATTGACTTTCTGGCATGTCAAAGATAGGAGAAGGTGATGGGGAAAAGGTTTGCTGGGGTTCTGCTTCTTCATTCATTGGTTGACTTCCTTCGTCTTGAGTATTCATTCTAAAAAACAAAACATTTTGTTTAATTTTTCGTAATTAATTTTAAAAGATCATAAAGATCATAAGTCTTCAGCTAGTTGTGTTAGCTAACAGAAAATAAATATTTTTACTCTTACCTTTATAAAGAAGGTGAGCTCCTAGTAGTTGCAATAGAAGGTTTAGTAGATGTTGCTTCTCCGCTAGCTATTGTAGAACTGGATGCTTTCTGTGTGAAAACAGTGGCTCTTAAATAGGTAAAGTTGCGCTGATTAAATCCTATGAATACCAACCTTCTTTATAATATAACTATGAATCAGTATTTTGTCCACGCGAAAACCAATGCTTTCGCCGGAATAAATAATTTATTTTCACGCAAATAGAAACTGTTGCTTTCGCGGGAATACAAATTTTATTTTCACGCGGATACAAACCATAGCTTTCGCGGGAATAAATAATTTATTTTCACGCGAATAGAAACCCTTGCTTTCGCGGGAATAAATAATTTAATTTCACGCGAATGGAAACCGTTGCTTTCGCGGGAATAAACATTTTATTTTCCCGCGAATACAAACCAATGCTTTCGCGGGAATAAATACTTTATTTTCACGCGATTAGAAACCCTTGCTCTCGCGGGAATAAATAATTTATTTTCCCGCGAATGGAACCTGTTGCTTTCGCGGGAATAAAAATTTTATTTTCCCGCGACTACAAACCAATGCTTTCGCGGGAATAACTAATTTATTTTCACGAGAATGGAAACAGTTGCTTTCGCGGGAATAAACATTTCATTTTCACGCGAATACAAACCAATGCTTTCGCGGGAATAAATAATTTATTTTCACGCGAATAGAAACTGTTGCTTTCGCGGGAATAACTAAGTTATTTTCACGCGAATGGAAACAGTTGCTTTCGCGGGAATAAACATTTCATTTTCACGCGAATACAAACCAATGCTTTCGCGGGAATAAATAATTTATTTTCACGCGAATAGAAACCGTTGCTTTCGCGGGAATAAACATTTTATTTTCACGCGAATACAAACCAATTCTTCCGCGGGAATAAATACTTTATTTTCACGCGAATGGAAACCGTTGCTTTCGCGGGAATAAAAAAATTATTTTCATGGGAATGAAACAGGAATATTTCACGCGAATAACACTATTCTGATAGAGTTTTCGCATGAGTGTTTTTATTGGTTATAAGTTAAATGAGTAGGAGTGTCTTATAGTATATAAGAACAACTCTCTCTACATAAAAATCATTCTCTTCAGCAATAACCTCAGGAGCATTAACTACTACAATAACCTCAGGAGTATCAACTACTACAGCTGATTTTCTTGGTGATAAGGTAAGAATTAATAAAAAAAACTATTTTAATCGAAGTTAAAATGTAATTATTTTACAACACTGTTTAATCATCCTATACTAACACATAACTTTTTTATTTTAGTTCATTATGAGTTCAAAGCCATATACAATAACAGACTTCCTCCCAGAGATTTATCACCAGTATATCAAAGAAAATGTAGCCGTGCAGGAAAATGCGAAATATCCATTAACATTGCAAGCTGTGTTATTCTGTATAACACAGCATTTGCTAACTTTAGCATCTTTATACGGAGAGCTACCCATACAGTACCAACCACATTCATTACACCAGAATGCTGACAATCAGAAAACATTATTAAAACTAACAATTCAAAACAATTTTGAGACAGTTTTGAAAATGTCTAAAATCGTAAATATTAACCATTTTTTAAAAAAAATTAAGAAAAAGGTATGGGATCAAGATCTCACACAAAGATTAGTTAAAGCCCAATAGAGTGAACAACTAATGCTCAAGTTTAAACATATTATTTTACGCTATATTCAAACAGATGAATGTTTATATTCATCTATTACTTCGTTTGAAGTTATGTTATGGCTTTTTCAAGAACATAAACTTTAATATATACAATCATATAATATTTAATTTCTATTCAATGTACATAAATATATATATATATAGCTATCGAAAAAGTTATCGAAACTTAAATGCCATACATTCAAAATCTATATGCCATATAAGTTCAAATCAAGTAAAAAAATAATCAAAACTCAAATGCCACTTAATTGCCACTCAAATGCCACTCAAATACCCCTCAGATAAAATACAATATAAACTCGGCGAATTCATCCAACATCGTAACCCATTGCATAACCTCCAAGATCTAATCCACAAAAAAACACTTGGTAGGGAGATCTGCTCATATATTACTACTCTCATGCCCTGTATCGCTCAAACTCTAGAGAATCTCTCCATCGACAGATGCTCAGAAACATCGTCTTTGGCACGGTCTCTGCTCAACAACATCCAATCATACCCATTTATTGTTAGCTTGACCATAGCTCACGTCATCATCAGTAGCAGTAATACGCTCTGCTTAAAGCTTCAAGGTAAGGACAGTGCTGTAATTAGTAGACTATCAGTCATGTTATAAATATGTCTAACTTTACTGATAATTACCCTTACAAATATTTAGCGTTCTACTCCGTTTTTGCTTTCGCTGATTATAGGTCTACTTATTTTATAAGCATTACTAATACAGATCTTGGTATACCTGATACATAATTTTGTTGTATAATTTTGTTGTATTTTATAAACTAACTCTTAGATATTTTTCTAGCTTAAACTCTCCTTTTTTGTGTCGGACCAAAGATTGATTCCCTTATGTGCTGACAGAATTATGCTTCCCTTATGTGCTATTCTATTTAAAACTAGATTGTTTCATAAAATAGGTAGATCTACTGATATTGCTCTTGGCGAAGAAGAAATTAAACGCGTTAAAGATAGGATTAAGATGTTTAGATACGATATTGATGGGTTTCATAATGGCTGGATTCAGCAGGCTGATGAGCTTGCTACTAAAGTGGGTGCTGTTGTCAGCATTCCCCGTAAGTGTAAACTTCAAGCTCACAGAGACAATACTCCTGCAGATTCTCCTGAGGAGTATTACAAGCGGGTCATCACTATACCTATGTTAGGTGAGCAATCTACGTTCCACTTTGGTTAAGTGCATGCTTAGCGTCTTCACGCATCCAAGCTGTTGATGGTTCGTATAGATTTTTCAAGCTGTCTACTGGATCGGATGGTTCGAGTTTGTGAGTTCCGGTGACCATTATAGGTCTGCCAGTGGTGGTGCGACTGATGATATTTGATTTGTCACAAGTCATACAATGTTGGAGTTCGGCTCTACTCATCTTGCTGTACCCGCGCATTCCCTTTTGCTTGGCATCTTGTCGAAGCCAGCTCGTGTTCCCTTCCCCAAATAAGTTTCTTACCTGAGACGGATCCGTCTCGGTATGTTTTGGCTCTCGAAAGAGACTTCTAACACTTTTCAGCGTTTGATCAATGTTTTGTTTCTGCATTTATTATACAATATATTATAAAAAACCTTTAACTATCTGTCAATCTCAATGTCCTACTCTTTGACCCCGATCGATACTTAAAGAATTTGTTGTATATAATAAAGGAGCGGTGTTTTACAACAAGCAAGCGTGACCAGCACATTGTCCTGTAGTCCCGTGTCATATGACAGCCGTATACACCAAACCCCAATGTGTTCTGTTTCTGCATTTTCCACAGTTTACGCTTCGGAAAATACAACTTTTAGAAATTTAATACTGCTAAGAGAAGACAACTCAGGGCAAATATCTTAGGGCGAAAAAAACTGGTCCAGATCAGCCATTTCACATACTACTCGACCATAATAGTACAGGTACAATAAGTTTCTTCTGTACTATTTTTTTAATATTTTATAATATTCTCTCATAGTATTCATATTATTTTCTTATAGTGATTATGTCAAGTATCTGTTTTTTTTATAATTTATCTATTGCATTATTAGTTAAATATGCTGCTAGCTATTATTTTCAAATAAAAGCAGCAACACCACATACATGAGAGAAAGAACATTTTGCGATGGATGCATATGTGATTGAAAAGCTTGTCTGCATGACACGCCGCTTTCTACTTCCTAAAATACACCAACTCGCACTATATGTACAATACAACCAGTATGTCAGCTTGTCTACCTGCTAAAATACACCAACTCATGCTGTATGTACAATGCAACCAGTATGTCAGCTTGTCTACCTGCTAAAATACACCAACTCGTACTGTATGTACAATACAACCAGTATGTCAGCTTGTCTACCAGCTAAAATACACCAACTCATGCTGTATGTACAATACAGCCAGTATGTCAGCTTGTTTACCAGCTAAAATACACCAACTCATACTGTATGTACAATACAGCCAGTATGTCAGCTTGTCTACCTGCTAAAATACACCAACTCATGCTGTATGTACAATACAGCCAGTATGTCAGCTTGTTTACCAGCTAAAATACACCAACTCATACTGTATGTACAATACAACCAGTATGTCAGCTTGTCTACCTGCTAAAATACACCAACTCATGCTGTACAATACAAGCAGTATGTCAACTTGTCTACCTGCTAAAATAAACCAACTCATGCTGTATGTACAATACAACCAGTATGTCAGCTTGTCTACCTGCTAAAATACACCAACTCATGCTGTATGTACAATACAGCCAGTATGTCAGCTTGTCTACCTGCTAAAATACACCAACTCATGCTGTACAATACAAGCAGTATGTCAACTTGTCTACCTGCTAAAATAAACCAACTCATGCTGTATGTACAATACAACCAGTATGTCAGCTTGTCTACCTGCTAAAATACACCAACTCATACTGTGTGTACAATACAGCCAGTATGTGAGCTTGTCTACCAGCTAAAATACACCAACTCATGCTGTATGTACAATACAACCAGTACGTCAATACAGCAAATGACATTCGGAAAGTGGGCGGAGCCTAATCTGATGGCTTGTATTTGTCTGTAGCACTCTTATCATTGAGTTTCGTATCATAGTATATATAATCGTTGATCAACATGTCAAAATGCTGACGGCCCGCTAAGTTACACCATATATGCGCGGTGCCGTGTTTGCCGATTCGCAATTTACTGCCAACGGAAACAGAATTGGAACAAAAAAACGGTTCGTGTGCATAGACCTTTACATTTAGTACGCTGCAACGAGCGGGAAAATTTCAGTTTATTCAGACTAATAATAATTATAATAACAAGATCATTTACGATTATTATACAGATAGTCCAAAACCGTTGCGGTCGCCGTGTAATATGAACAATAGCATTGTTATAAAAAGTTGTCCCGGAAAATTCATGATTTTTTTCAAGTCCAAAAAATCATGTTTTTTTCATATCTTTCAAACTAAAGCTCACAGAGACACAAATCCAATTGTTATAGCTAGAGTAGTCTACAGCGCATATATGTGAGTATGAACATTTTCCTCATTCCAGTCATAGGCTTGGGAAAATGCCTTCAAATCTTTGACTTTTTATCCAAAATATACCACGTCCCTGAAGGGCATCGACATATTGTTATCGAACTATAAAAATAGACTGAGGAGTTAGGATTTGAATGGTGTATTATTATTGGAGTGTGTTCAATGCATTTTGATAATATGAAGGTTTTCAAAAAGACGCCCCAACTAAAACTATTTTTCATCCTAGCCAAATGTAAATTAGCCTAACCACAACCATTGCAAACGCATCGCGGGCTTATCATGTGTGCCCATGGGCGTCACCAGGGGGGCTCTGGGGGTCTCTGCAGAGCCCCCCTAAAATAGATAGAAAAAAAAAATTTTGAGCAATTATCATTTAACATTGTATAACCGTGATTCAGCAGGAGTTATGTTCTACTGTATGGTCAGTTTGAGCAACATTTCGAAGTGAACACTTTTATAACCTACTACTAAAGAGACTGGTTGGCCTGTGTTCTTAGGCTGTTTCTATCAAATTTTTAATAAATTACTGAATCACAAAACATTCTTTAGAGCTCAATCTACAATGTTCTGCACCAACGAAATGTTTCGGTAGATAGAGACTCAATCAATAGTCACAATCACTAATTATACTTTAGTGGTTACAATCATCATGCAGAGAACTTTAAAAGTCTTTCTGATCCAAAAACAAAAGCCAGATATAAGGTGAGCCTGCTTTGTATGATGATGATGTTGAACTTGGACTTACATAGAAGAATAGCAATAGTATTAGTCTGTCTTGGTATTAATTAAAACTTGACTAATAGTAAGTAGTAGTCAGTCTAATAATTATTATTATAATAATTATAATAATGATTAAATTATTCTTATTAATTTAATTATTATAGTAATTATTATAATAATAATTTTAGTTTCTTTTCAGTTATAATTGATGTTAATAAATAATAATAATTAATAACAATCTAAAGAATTATAATAATAATAATATAAAACTCATAACAAGTAAATAAATAAATTATAATTGTTATTATTATTAATTATTATTATCTTTTTTAAATGAATTATTAATTGAATTTACTAATTATAATAATAAATTATAATTATTATTAATATTATGATATTAATAGTTTAAATTAATAATTCAATTGAAAAAGTAACAATAATTTATAATTATAATAATAACAATTATTTATTTACTTGTTGTTAGGTCTTTTATGTTATTATAATTGTTATTAATTATGATTGTTTTTGTATCTGTTCATTGTGGTTTAATGATTTTAAAGTGTGTAAATAATAATAATTAATATATTATTATTACAATTATAATAAATGTATACGAACAATAATAATAAATAAATTATTAGTATATAATAAATTATAATGCACATTCACTGTGACCAAGAAATTGATATTCAAAAAACTGTTGACAAATTTTCAGTCCTTCATCAAAGGCGAATGGAGCTGAACTATTGCATATTTTTAGATGAGAGGATCGGTCATAAATTCATACCAAGCTAAGATACATACGTGTATTCCAATGTTTAGTATATTTAGTGTCATTTTAAAACTTATATTTGCGTTTGATAGTGGTGTTTTTAATTCTTATAGTTCGAGTTGACAATTTAACTGTGTATTAATTTTTAAATAGATGTGGATGGATAAACTATATTATATAGCCCATCTTTATCACCTTTAGGTTTTTGGTTTGATTGAAAGAGTTTATTTCATCACAGCAGGATTGTTCGCTATTAAAATTCAAGAAAGGTAGTGAGCTGTTTATGGGGATAATAATAGTTTCAAGAGCTGGATTAATTTTTTACCACAACTAATTTTGATTAAATATTGAAGTTCACAATTACAAAGAGACATTTGAGCAATCAACATCTCAAATTTGAATAGCTGTTGATTGTAAGGGTCAGCAAAATCTATAAAAATCAAGTTGACTGGATTGTTTGCAAATGACAAAAAATTTACTTCAAAAGTTGATCTTTATGCATGCTTAAAAAATTTCATCTAAAAAACTCAACTCTTACATCAGTTTCTCTGGATGTTTGTGTTGCAAAGTAATGTATGTTATCAAAAACATTTGGTATCTTAGACGGCATTTCTAGACATCTCAGAAGTGACATTTCTCAAGTTTTCCGCTAGCGCGGGGCCTTTGAAGGGGGAGGGGTGCCCGCACCCCACCCCTCCCCCGCACCCCCTCCCCTCCCACCCTCACTTTTTAGAGCCCCCCTTCAAAAATCCTGGTGACGCCCATGTGTGTGCCGCGTGTTTTAAGTAAATAATGGGTTTAGAGCAAACGCTACGGTTAATGATGGTTAGTAGTTGTTAGTATCGCGGCTATTTATTTGTCATCATTAGCGTTTTAATTTATTCTGGTTCATAATTAATCTAATATTATATCTGTTAATCCAGAAAAAAAACATCATTGAATGATAACAGCTAGTGGTAATAAATATGATATAGCAAAAATGCAAGGTCATCAATAATAACCATTAGTTTTAATTATTATTTATTAATTAATTATTGAAATTTTATATTAAGTTCATTTATTATTATTTATGATTATTAAATTAATTACAAGATTTCTGATGATGGCACCTGTCTATATCAACTGAGATACAGAACTTGTTGTTTTTTGCGCAGTCCAGCTACTTCTACAAAATAACGTTATACAGCCAATGCAAAGCATTTATAATTGTTACATATACATTGTATAATTATTGAGGCGTACGCATGATATATATATATATATATATATATATATATAATGCGTCGCTTCATGCGTGTGTCAACACTAATTGCCTGGCAAAAAGACATTTACCATGCATTTTTCTTACTCAAAAGTACATTTGGTAAAACTTGTTTTAACAGTTAACTATTGAGGTGACAATAGCATATTTGGTCTCATTGTATCCACAACATATTTTTCTACCCACTGAAACTATTTAAAAAATTTTCAGAAGAATTTGACAAAACCTTTTGGACTATCTATATTACTACTTTAATTAACCATTATTAACATGGTGAGGAAGAAAAATTAACAGTAAGCTTCACAATAAGCCTAACACATCAGACTTGACAAGACTGTGGTCGTGTTTTGACTCATTATTGTTAATAATAAATGATTAAAACCAATAAATCCGAATACTTTATGTAATAATAATTAACGTCGCTGAACGTGCTAAAAATTGTGGGCTAGTACGATTAGGATAACAGTGGCGAAGTAAGATCAGTCCCGCAGCGAATCATGATGAATAATTTGTAGGTGTCTCGTATAAGTCACAACAAGTGAACACAACTCCTCTTTAAATTTGTTTGTATTTTCAAGTGGGAGTTTCTGTACCCCTTTGGGTTGTGGGGGGAAAACTTCTACAAAGCACAGCAAAGTTGCAAGAGTTGTTTTTTGGTGATTTGAACTTGCTTTCTACCACTTTACATCAAAATATGTTTTTTTTACTTGCTTCAAATTGAAGTGTCTAGCAGCATAATAACGCAGAACTCCTACCTGTCATCGTGAGCCTTCCTCTTTCAAGCAACTTGTGAATGTAAACCCGGAAATTTTTTTGAAATGTTCAACAACTTTGGCCAATGATTATGTTTAATGAACAGACTGAATACTCCCACTGAATCCCATGACATACTTTTTATCTTGAGTACACTAGACACTAGCAGATATATTTCACTTATAATGCAGCACCGTTAAGAGTCATATTAAACCAATTACTATTGTCAGCAACACAAACGGCAAGTTTTTGATGTGAGTGTAATAATTTGGTTGGTCTGAGCAGTAAAACTGTTTGATGTAATATTTGGTAGTAAGTGGCAATGGAATTTTGAACTATTTACTCTCTTTGGTTCACTTGTAGGAGTGGATACATTGCTGATGATCATGTAACTGACAGTTACTAAATGATATGATAGATTTTGTGCATTAAATGTGGTTCTATTTATAGATTTATGTGTTATGGTGTAGTAATTTGGTTAGCACTTTGGACTGCAAGGAAAAACTACTGTGGACTTAAGTAACAATTTACATCTATTTTGAATGGATTGTTGAGAAAGGAATGTTGGTGTGGTGACTGTAAACATTCACTATTCATGGATGTTAAATAAAAATGAATATGATCTATTTATAAAAGCAAAGTAATTAATGGGTAGCAAAGCAGGGATAATGCTTATATATGGCAATATTGTTCAGAGCGGATTAAAACTTAATATTTATAATGACAGTTAAAACAAAAAAAGCACAAAAAAATATGAAAAAACAACAGGATTTTGAAATGTTAATAAAAATCGGAGTTGTCTGATACATGACGAGGCAACTCCACAAAAATTAACAAGAGTTGAAATTATTGTTTATTGATAATTAATTACAATTACATTAATATTGCTCTCAATCTTAAAATTGTTATGAAGTGGTTTCACAAGACATTTGCTAAGATTTAAGCAATTACCAAGTCTTCAAGATTTACAAGGTTTTTTTCGATCAGTTCAAAGATTTAGAATTGAACCGTGGAATTGATTATTGAGAACTTTGGTGTAACTTGAACTGTGTCAACAACAGAAATTTTAAAAATGAAATAAATTCATGAATTAATTGTGGTTTAGCTATAAAGGCCCGGCTACAAGATCGAAAATTCCATGCATTATTGCGCAAGAGTTTCAAAAGGTCAACACATTTTGCTGATTGCCCTGAATTTCGTCGTTTTGCAAACTTTTAACATGTTTAAATCATGCGGTGTGCTTTGTCCAGTGGGCCGTGCAATATTGATTGTGATTGGCTAAAGCGGTCTACAGTGAATCCAGTTAGGAGTGCTTCAGTGAATTTGATTCAACCATGGATGAAATATAACAGGATTGCCAGCTGCGCCCAATCAGGTGAAGCAACTTGAATGGCGAAGTTGGTACCGGACGTAGACCGTGACTGCGCGGCTTTTACAAGGAAATCGTGACATACGCTATAGTGAGGGACCGCAGGTTGTGATAAAATAATTTTACAGCGAGCGCCGCAATTTTTTAAACACCAAATAATATGACCGTACCGGAAACTCTCCAGTTATTTGCGTGGAGTGGCGTAGTTGTCTTTTTTAATGAGAAGACAACTGAGCACTGCTTCAAGAAAAGACCATGTACGTACCGGATACTGCGTAAATATCACTGTCATGGCCACTCCCATAAACGGTTTCACTTGCATCGTGGTAAAAGTTATATTGAATGGCCGTAGCTGGCAATGCTGTTATATTTCATCCATGGATTCAACCGCTAATAATAAAAACTACTAACAACACCGCGGCCAACTAGCTACACTACAACTATTGTAGAGGACGTGCGTCGGAGTCAGTGTGACTACACAGCAACAATTCTATGTAAAACCTTGCTTCTATTTCATAACCTTGCTTCTATTTCATATTTTATACCATACTTATCTTAACATTATATCTGGACATTGTAAACAAACGCACACTAGTGCAAGCGATCAACCGTTGAGGTAGAGGTTGGGACCACACTCACTTAGCCAATCAACCCCTTTAGGCTGGGCTTGCTTTTGTTTCATCTATCATGTGCGCATTTCACCGTATCAATTATTGTATAAAACCTTGTGTAAGTTGTAAATAAAGTCAGAGCAAACCTAAGCCTCAATCAAGCTGATGTTCTTTCACTGCACAGAATAAAGACAACTACACACAAGCAGCAAGCATAATAAACAGCTACTCGAGTGCAATCGACCATCAGGGCAAGCAATAGCTAGTAAAAAGCAATTCAGCCGAATCGACTCTTGCTGCATATGACCGACAGGCATATGGTACTAGTACGATTGTTTAGATTGATAATTCGATTCGACCAGATCTTTTCTGTCGACCAGTAAATCAGTGGAAAGTGCGGCGGTCTACTGACTCCGCACTGTGTCCAACTCACGAGTTTTCAACACTGCAAATTCTGGCCGAACAGGAATTAATCTGTCGACTTGATAGCTACAAAATAGAAAGCAACATTAGACAAGCATAAGCCGGCATCACTGCGCTGTGGGGGAATAATTTGTACAGGTGAAGTGCTACCACTAGATCTACCCCAAATTCCTGTACACTATTGGTTATTACCTCAGCTAAGATAATATAACTCCCCAACGCAACATAGTTAAATGTGTAAAACTTGCGTTGGTGTAGCACCTAGCTTTTAGTGCGTTGAAATTGCACAAAGCATAGCGTACGAAATTTGCGATCGTGTAGCCAAGCCTTAATAATGTAATGGAATTTCACAGTGCAGCTCTCTCATCTTCAACCGGTGCTATATATATATATATCTACTCTACTAAACAAAGACTATAGTATGGCTATGCTTGGATACCCAACAGAGTACAGCTGAACTGCCACTTGCCTAAGGAAGGAATTCCCGCCTCTAGTGCTTCTTTTACATTGCCTCTGTTTATAGCTATTACTCATTATTATTGTGCCAGCCTGTGATTGCTTTTTGTGCCTTGCTGGGGGTCTTGTATTTAACCAATCACATGCATATGTTAATAGATGATTTTTTACCTCATATAAATATGCGTGCATTCCACCCAGCTTATCAGTTCTAGAAAGGAGTTAGTATACAGCTCTTGGACAAGACGCTCAGATAGTAGACGACTCAGGAAGGACTAGCAAGTGAACGGTTCTAACCAGTTTATGTTGAGTTTTCACTCGACCCTTGCCCATAGTTACTACCGCTCTTATTCCACACTTGTGTCTGTCCAATATATTCTACATAGCTGTATGAATCATTGTTCAATACCCAAATGCTTGCCTGTATGTAAGATAAGCTCATACAGTGAGGTCATTGCTGTAAAGGTGATTATCTCATACAGCGCTGTATGAGTGATTAGCCCATACACCTTATTGTGGTCAGTAACCACTGCATTAGGTACATGTTATGCAGCAAGGAGTGTAGTGTAAAACCTTGCCAAAGTATTTTAATTAAATAAACATCATACCACACAGTTTTGATTTTGTAACTATTTGAAAGTACTATTATCACAATACTTTATCCAACAAAAGCGTTTGCGAAAGATTTTTGTGGTTTTAAGGGTTTTACTATTAAGTCCTTACCCATTTTCATGCATTCACTTAAACAAGCCTAGGCCAATTAAATCACCTCTTACAACAAAAGAAATAAAAGAAAGTGTTGAGTTTGAATCAGAGGCAGCACATGGCAGTACCTCATCAAAGAGTCTCAGAGATGTCAGCAGTTAGTGTATGTATTATTGTGCAGGATTTCACTGTGGGGGTGTGAGGTGGTAGCTCGGCCTACCTGCACAACCTCCCGAACTGTAATGGCAACTGTGTCTAGTGTGCTAGCGATACAACCCTTCCACAGGTCGACTTAGTATACTGGAGAATGGTGGTCGACCATCTCAGTAACTAGTGAGCTGCCGGTTGCGTTAGCTGTTGTTTGTGTATGCAATGAGTTCGAACTTTGAAGGGCGAACTAGTTGGACTAGGTTCGGCCAGCAGAGGTTCGGCTGTCTTTTTGTAGTGCTGTGCAGAGGTCGAACATTGAAGGCGAAGTTAGACAAAGCTACGTTCGGCCAGCAGAGGTTCAGACTGATCTGCCTGTATATTACTACTCGAGTAATGGTGCGCAGTGAAGTTATTTGTATGTACAAAGAAACTTCTGAGAGTGTGCAAGCTGATTCTGATTTATTGATACCAAAACATCCATATTTATGTACACTGTTACATAACAAAGTGATAGACAAGTGTTCAGACAAAAGAGGCCACACCTGGCACAATTGATTGGCCAGCGTGTGCGAATAGAATATAAGAGGTTGTACTAAAGTGATTGCATGACTGAATCCACATGGGTAACATATAAGTTTACATGCTTGAGTAAAATAATGATAAATGTACATAGAGTAAACTGACTTAGAACGCAAGCATAGAAATAAGAATGAAGTGTAAATAGAGTAGACAACTGAGTAGCTTCGGTAAGTGTACCTAGAACTGTTCGAGGCATAGAACTATTTAAATAGAAATGTCACAAGATGGCGCCGGTCCTCTACACATTCCGCCCCATTGGCGATGGTAGCCAATTAATCGATGGCGGCGGCATCGGTACTGCATCGTCTTTATTCTCTATAGGGTTGACTCATCTGTCTCTTGATTTCTTGTGCTCTCTCCAGCAGCTTAAATGCGTCGGTTGTCACGGTATGCAACTCCCGATCGAGGGCCTCCATCCTCTGTCGGTGTTCTCTCCGACGTCTTTGTCTCTCGGCTTCCGCCGAACGTTCTCTCTCTGCACGCCAGCTGTAGCGCGTCTGTGGTTCCACTCGTCTGGGGGATACTGATCTCTTAGGAGGGGTTGTCCTCCTTCTCTTTCGTGGTGGCGACAACTCTGGTTGTTGTCCCAGCCGCTTCTTCACTGGTATCTTCTCCATCTTTTCTAAGCTGGGAGTCGGTATACCGAACGGTGGGGGCTGCTTCCATCCCATGGCTTCACAGAAGACGTCGTATCTGGCAGCGTCGACCTCATAAAGAGGTTTATGCTTCCCACCGTGCTCTGGTGTTCCTCCCTGCACTCTGATATGCTTTAATATAGCATCTCTCGAAGAGCTCTTCTTCCCACAGGTACAGTAGAAAATTGTGAGGTGTTGGCGTACGTGGTAAGCCACCCTTTTCTTGACGTGTTGATAGTTACATCTTCTGCATTTCCATTCGTCACTATCTCCAACCTGTATCGACATTTCTTTAATTTCTTTCATTGTCTCTCCTGACAACCATATCTCCCTCATCACATGTGTAGGTTTGGCTGTCGGTAGTTCATTTTCTACAACATCAACACGTCTTATGTTGATGGTCGGTGTAGCGCTATGTTTTAATAACATATCTTCTTTTCGTGGCACAGTTACTAGCCGCATTTGCCGATCTAATGCTGTAGTTAGAGATTGGATGGTCACATTCGGTAGGTTCTCACCTGTTGTCGACGTGATGTCAACCTTCTCCTTGGTGTGTTGGGATGTTCGAGCCATGGTAGTTGATGGGATGTCCGGTTGGTCTACTCTTCTTCTGTTGGGTAGCGAACTCGTTCTCTGTTGGATGGCAACTGAGCGTTGGCGGCTCCTGCACCTATCTATATTCTGATTGGTGGTGGCTACCACGTGTTCTCTCAGCGTCATCCCCCACGTGGTATTGTTTTGATGACGTGGGGTGGCGGGTATTCGTTCGCAGCAGCTGGGAGTTATGCTACCCTGTTTCATATTTTTTTCGGCGACGAGTTTACTGGTTTGGGGAGTTGTTTCCTTTTGCTCGCTTTTTCTCCCTCGTCTCTCTTCATGACAACTCGTCTCACTTTCTTCTATCTTTCTCTTGTTTATTCTTCGTTTCACTTCTATCCAACCAATTTCGGCAGGGTTTTCTGGTACTTCTTTCTCCAGGAGAGTAGCTGATGGTGGCAGTGATGTGACCTCCCTGCTTCCTGCTCCAGTAGGTGGGGTATTGGGTATGTGGGGCTCCCCCCTGCTGTATAGCAGTGGTAGTCGTTCAATCTGGTTGGCTTTTGCCTCTCTCTTTGTGGTCGACTCAAGGGTGAGGCGGGCAGCCGGCTGGGTTGTAGGGGCGGCCAGTCTTCGTCACTGAGGGCTGGGGGCCTCGGTGGGCTGGGTGCCCTTTGGATGACCTCTGGTGGGGGCGTGTCTTCTTCTTCTACACTTCTTCTTTCCTCTACTTTTACCTTGCTGTGTCCTAGCACCTCAGGCCTTCTGGTTGGGCTGTGGCGCACTGCAGGTGAATGCGGGGGTGACGACTCCCGAGTGGGGGGTGTCCCCTCTCCCAGAGGAAGGTTTCCAGGTTCCTGGAGATGCGGTGGGCTAGGGAACTCCCTGGCCAGCGGTGGCCTTTCTGGTGGGGGTGACGGCAATGGCAATGGTAATGTTTCTGGTACGGGCAGTGGTAGGGGTAATAACTCTAGGTTCTCAGCGGGGGCTGGGCGTGCCTTGGGGGGTCGTCCTCTTCTGGCCCCTTTCATATTGGGTTGGAGGGCGGGTTCCCGACAAGGGGGTGCTCGGCCGACCGGTTCTTGACACGTCCTATAGTGGCGCAGCCGCATTCCATTCTGAATGGTCCACTGCCCATTTCTCTCCACTTTATAGGTGTGGTTTGGGAAGGCCTCTAGCACCTGGTAGGGTCCGACGAAGCGTGGCTGCAGCTTCGGATTGCTTCCCTTCACTCTCCGTTTGTTTTCTAACACGACGAGTTCCCCCTTCTGAAACACGGCGGGCTCCTCATCGTCCTGACTCCTAATCTCTTGCTGCTGACGTCTTAGGTATTCATGTGCTGTCTAGAGATTTTCCTGCACTTCCGCTGTGTGTTCCGAGACGTTGCGAGGGTCCAAGGAAGGGGGCGTGCCTGTTAGTTGGTCAGGAAGTCGTACCTCCCGTCCCATCACTAACATGTTGGGCGTTTCCCCGGTTGCTGAGTGGGGGGTGCTGCGACAGGCCCGCATGATTTGCGGTAGCAGACTGTCCCACTCGTCCTGGCCTTTCGTCAATATCAACGTCCGGAGTGCATCTCCTAGCGTCCGGTTTTGACGCTCCACCATCCCGTTCCCTTGCGGGTGATAGGGGGTGGTCCTTGTCTTTTTGATGCCCCACAGGCTACACAGCTCTTCTAGCAGCACGGACTCAAACTGAGCCCCTTGGTCGGAGTGTAGCTGCTCGGGCAGGCCCCAGTAAGCAAACACTCATTCGTCCAGCGCGACGGCGACCGTCGGTGCTGTGGCATCAGGCAGAGCTATCGCATCCTGCCAACGGGTGAAGTGGTCGGTGAGGACCAACGCCCAGCGGTTCTTCCTTTTTGTCAAGGGCAGGGGGCCGACCAGGTCGACCGCCAGCTTCTGAAAAGGTCGTCCCGCGTACATCCTTTGTCGGTGAGGGTTCTCTGCCTTCTTCCCATTCTTGGCGACTTGGCATACCTCACAGTCCTTGATTAGTCTCCTGACCAGGGGGGATATGCCCGGCCAGTACCAATCCATCAGGATGCGCTGTCTTGTCCGATGAATCCCTGCATGGATCATCCCGTGTGTCTCCTAGACGACCTGTGTCCTCCTACTTGGTGGGCAGACTACACATTGCTTTGATCTGGAAGGGTGGTGCAACGTGATGACGAGTACCCCGTCAGGGCGGATCTTCATCGCCTCCTTCCGATCATACAGTGTCTTCAGCTCGACACTCCCTTCGGCCAATTCTCTCTCTGTGACGCTTCCCGGTCGTCTCAGCTCGGCATAAATCCGGCTTACCGCATCCTGCCCGTCCCTTTGCTCCTGAGCTAAGGTTTGGGCGGAGTGTACCGGGTTTGTCACAGTGAGGTTGACCCGCTCCTCCTTCTCTCTTTTCTCTGCAGACTCCCTCTTCATCATGTCTCCCGGCCGTCTCGGCTCGGCGCAAGTCCGGCCTACCGCATCCCGTCCCTTCGGCTGAGCCGAATCCTGGGGGGAATGTACCGGGTTCAATGTGTCGAGGTTGTCTCTAGCCTCTCTCTGAGGTCTCTGTCCAGCCTCTTGCTGCAGCTCTACATGGGAAGGTCCCCCATCTCTTTGCTCGATGGAGCCGCACTGCCTACAGTCCGCGCAGGGTCCCTGTCGGCTGAGCCCATCAGCATTACCATGGTGAGTTCCAGCTCTGTGTTCGAGCTTATATCGGAATTCAGCCAAAATTTCCAGCCACCGTGCTATCTGGTTCGATGGTTCCTTCCGTCTGCACAGCCAGCGGAGGGATGCGTGGTCCGTCCGGAGCTTGAATTCCCGCCCGTAGAGGTAGGGACGGAAATGTTTCACTGCCTTGACGACAGCGACCAGCTCCTTCCATGTGACGCAATAGTTCCGCTCCGCTGGTGCCAGCGTCTTGCTGAAGTATGCAATGACGCGTTCCTTCCCTTCTTGTACTTGGGAGAGCACAGCACCGACTCCTACTGCACTGGCGTCAGTGTCCAGTATATACGGTAAGTTGGGGTCGGGGTACCCGAGTACTGGGGCTTGGATGAGCCTGGCTTTGAGCTGGTCGAAGGCTGTCTGCTCTGCTTGTCCCCACTTCCAGGGTGTCTCCTTGCCTGTCATCACGGTGAGCGGTTTAGCAATCGTGGCGTAGTCGGGGAGGTACTGACGATAGTACCCGGCGGTTCCTAGGAACGCCTGTAGCCCCTTTACGTCCGTTGGTGCTTCCCATCTCCTGACGGCCTCCACCTTCCCTGGGTCGGTGGCCACTCCCTTTGCACTTACTACATGTCCGAGGTACTTGACCTCTTCTTGTAGCAGCTCGCATTTGGAGGGTTTCACCTTCAGGTTTGCCTGGTGGAGTCGCCCAAGGACTTCTCCTAGCCTTTGTAAGTGCGTCTGGAAGTCGGGTGCGATGATGATCACATCATCCAGGTACAAGAGCAGTGTCTTCCAGTGAAGACCTTTGAGGACTTTTTCCATGAGCCGCTGGAAGGTGGCAGGGGCTGACGTCAGCCCGAAGGGTAACACCTTCCACTTCCACAATCCGCTTCTAGTGGTGAAGGCCGACTTGTCCCTGGCGTCCGGGTCTAGGGGTACCTGCCAGTATCCACTAGTGAGGTCCAGCGTAGTAAAATATTTACTACCGGCCAAGGCGTCCAGGGATTCGTCGATTCTTGGGATGGGGTAGGCGTCTTGTTTGGTTATATCATTCAGCCTCCGGTAGTCCACACAGAACCTCCACATGTCGTCCTTCTTCCTCACTAGCACCACAGGGGAGCTCCATGCTCCGTCGGCCGGCTCGATTAGGTCCTTCTCCAAGAGGTCCTTAATCTGGCGTTCCGCCTCTGCTTCCTTCTCTGGCCCCAGGCGGTGTGGTGGGCACCGGATGGGTCGGGCCCCTTCTACTGTGGGGATCGAATGCTCTGCCAGTGTTGTCCGGCCCAGGTCTCCGCTATGGCTACTAAATACCGTCTGGTATTCGATCAGCAGCTCCTTTACTTGCTGCTCCTGCCATGGGTCCTGGCATCCTCTCTTCGCTTGCTGGAAGAGGTCGTGTAGATGGGGGGGTAACTCTCTTCCTCCCGTCTTGCTCCTCTGTTGTCCGTCTGGTTTTGTCAGCTCCTGGACGCCGCCCTCTTCCACTCCCGTAAAGGTACCAATCACCTCTCCTGCGGGTAGTCTTAGGGTGTCCTGCGTCGGGTTCAGGCATCTAACCAGCACGTGTCCTTGAGCGTCTGGCCTGTTAACGCTGGTGGCGATGGGTATCCCACCCTGTATGCTTTCAATCACTCCCTGGGGAAACGTATCCCTGGAGCTCAGGTGACATGGAATAGTCACCTCTGTCTGTGGTGGAAGCTGTGTGTCCTGTCGGACTTGTACCTTGGACACGAGATTTCTCCCGTGACGGTCGGTACAGGCCAGCTCCTTTCCTTGTATCACCAGTACTGGACGGTCGAACCCCATCTGACATCCTTGGCTTGTCAGGAACGGCATCCCTAGGATAACGTCCTCGTTGATCTGACTTACTACAAAAGTCTCTTCAAACTTGACATGACGTATCCTTCCCTTCAGCGCGAGCAAGCCGTAGAATGGGAGTCTAGTGCCGTCGGCCATGATCCCATGGGAATCGTAGTGCTGTAAATTGCGTTGTACGTGGCTCGGTAACCGGTCAAAGACTCGCTTGGCCAACAGGTTAGTGTTGCAGCCCGTGTCTATGAGGTGTGTTACCGCCTCTCCTTCTACCCTTCCTGGTAGATAGTAACTCGAGCGATATGGTCGCTCGATCTGGTTGCTCTGGAGGGTCACAGGTTTTGGAATGAAATCTTCCTTCTCCAGTGGGGGCGTTTGGGTCTGCCTGTCCTTCTTCCTGGGCCTTGGTTCCTGCTGCTCTAGAGTCCCGTCGCCGTCCGTTTCTTCCGCCACTGAGCTGTCGAGTGCCGACAGGCTGGCGAAACGGTTGTGTAGGGAGATAGGGGGACTAGTCAGGAGGTCCAGGGGAGGAGTTGCTCGACGTACTGTTGCCGGTCCACTGGAGGGTGCCTGTGCCCTTCCCTTCTGAGGTGTCGTTGCCCGTGTGCAGCCAGCGGGTCTCCCTACTGCTCCGGGCGGTAGTCGTTTCCCTGGCGGCTAGGCCAAGGGACGGTCCTACACGCCTTCCGGGTATGGCCTATCTGTTGGCATCCCCAACATCTCTTCGGTGGCTCAGGCTTCTTCTCCGTCTTTAGGCTGGCAATCTCTTTGCTCAACCCTTCCACGGTCTTGAGCAGCTGTGCCAAGGGGTCCTGTACCTCTTGGTGTTGAGCCATCTCTTTTTGTGGGGTCATTTCCTCTTCCAGGGGGTCGGCCTCTACTGTTCTGACGTGAGGTCCTCCCAATGGTTGATGAGGCACCTGCAGGAACTCGTTTCCTGCTAAGATCGCTTCTTCCAGGCTCTGAGGGCGTACTGCCAACAAGTGACGTTGCAGGTACGTGTGCCCTAGAGTGCTGTGGAACGTCTGCATTATCAGCTCGTCCCTATTCTGTCGGGGCAGGGTGCTGTGGGCTGCCGTAACGAGGTGCTCGACCGTGAGGGCATGGTCTCTGAGGCTTTCTCTGGGGTTTCGTCGGTAGCTTAGCAACTTTGCTTGGGCTTCCGAACGAGTCATACCAAAGGTCGCCCGTAGTGTCCGTGCCACTTCCTCAGTGGTCTCTCCTCGACCGCACTGTTCGGCCTTGCCTGTCAAGGCTTGGCGTAGGTGGATCACTGCTTCTTCTGCCGGCCAATGGTTTGCTCTGGTCACCTCCTGAAACCGTTGCAGAAAGTAGTCCACATCCCCTGTACCATCGTACTGTGGTACTCTGAACTTGTCTCTAGATGTGGCTACTGTCATGCGGTCTAGGATGTCGGTGAGCGTCCCCATCATCTGCAGGCTGGAAGGATCCCTGTCAGTACTCAGTGCTCTTCTCCTGGTCGCCATTCTTCCTCTGGGAGGTGCTGCTTGTGGGTGTCTGTCAATCCCACTGCTGCCACCAATGTGCAGGATTTCACTGTGGGGGTGTGAGGTGGTAGCTCGGCCTACCTGCACAACCTCCCGAACTGTAATGGCAACTGTGTCTAGTGTGCTAGCGATACAACCCTTCCACAGGTCGACTTAGTATACTGGAGAATGGTGGTCGACCATCTCAGTAACTAGTGAGCTGCCGGTTGCGTTAGCTGTTGTTTGTGTATGCAATGAGTTCGAACTTTGAAGGGCGAACTAGTTGGACTAGGTTCGGCCAGCAGAGGTTCGGCTGTCTTTTTGTAGTGCTGTGCAGAGGTCGAACATTGAAGGCGAAGTTAGACAAAGCTAAGTTCGGCCAGCAGAGGTTCAGACTGATCTGCCTGTATATTACTACTCGAGTAATGGTGCGCAGTGAAGTTATTTGTATGTACAAAGAAACTTCTGAGAGTGTGCAAGCTGACTCTGATTTATTGATACCAAAACATCCATATTTATGTACACTGTTACATAACAAAGTGATAGACAAGTGTTCAGACAAAAGAGGCCACACCTGGCACAATTGATTGGCCAGCGTGTGCGAATAGAATATAAGAGGTTGTACTAAAGTGATTGCATGACTGAATCCACATGGGTAACATATAAGTTTACATGCTTGAGTAAAATAATGATAAATGTACATAGAGTAAACTGACTTAGAACGCAAGCATAGAAATAAGAATGAAGTGTAAATAGAGTAGACAACTGAGTAGCTTCGGTAAGTGTACCTAGAACTGTTCGAGGCATAGAACTATTTAAATAGAAATGTCACAAGATGGCGCCGGTCCTCTACATTATCAGCAATTTCATTTCTCTCTATTAGTGATGCATAAAGTTCTACTCCTGCTCAGCTTTATGATAATCATATTATACAGCTATAGTTTACAAGGCTTAGTAAGGGATTTTTTAGCTACTGTTATTTGATGATAAGAGTTAGTTATGAATGATGATGATTGATGTTAAATAAAAATATTTTTTATTGTCATCATCATCGTGTAGCAAACTAAATACTGCAATGTACTACTACTCCTGACCAGGCCCATGCAGGCTAGAATGAAATGTGTGTAGTAAAATAATCACTCTAGAAATTGAAATAATGGGTAACTAGTTAATTACTACTTTACAAGATAACAGTTTTGTGATTTATACAACTGAGCCAATAAACAGCCATCCTAGACCAATTTATGTGTTTGTACTGTCCGCATTATTGTATTAATAAATAAACTATTACAATGATTATTATTGATTAACAATATGAACCATTAACAGTGTATTTTTCAGTTTCAACTGTGAATATTTATTAAATGAAACAAACTGTGTGTAGCAACCAGTCATGAATATCATCATTGATTATTATGTATATACTTCAGTATTTTCTATAAATCTAGCTATTCAAAGATTAAAGATGATCGATTTACGATCAAAAATATTTTATGAGACTTTGTATGAAAAAAGTTTCACATTTCAAAAATAGTTTTTTTATAGTTCCTATAATTATGAAGAATAGATTTTGGCTTGTTAAGTTTATATGAAGAATACTGTCATAATAATTTTAGCTCCCCCAAAAATGAAACATTCGCAAAAAAGTCATGGACATTGCTACGCAAAACTTTTTTATAAGAGAAAACTGTGTGACGTATTCTATTTGCAATATTTTGCTCATATACAATCACTGCACAAAAACATTTAGCTATTATTAAAAAGTTAGGCCTGTACTTTCAATTGACCAGTGATTTTCAAAACTGAATGTATGTAAGAGTGTGACATGGGTGAATAATAGACAACGTTAAACCAAAGAAAAATTAACCTGTTAACTAAGGATTAAAACATTTACACTGCAGAACAATCTGACTGAAAATTGTCGCCTGTTGACAGCACAAATATACTTACTAATACCCTTTCAATGCATTTCAAACAAAAAGGGCACTTAGTCTCCAAAAATTCTAGGTGAAGTTAGTTTGTGAAGCAAAGAAGTTAAAAAGATAGGCATATAAAGTTTTTCTCATGGTATGTTTTAGGTGCCAAGGAAGAAATGTGTATGCGGTGCTCCAATGCATATTCGCAAAACAATTTGTGACCTATGTGGTGAGTTTAAAATTGCAATGATAGAAATAATTGTATTTTATCACACTTGATAGCAAAAATTGAAAAATAGGGATGGAATGTATTAGACTTGGTGGTCCTATACGTATCACATATAA
Organism: Cryptosula pallasiana; assembly: GCA_945261195.1. Lineage (NCBI taxonomy): Eukaryota > Metazoa > Bryozoa > Gymnolaemata > Cheilostomatida > Cryptosulidae > Cryptosula > Cryptosula pallasiana. The sequence continues at coordinate 34,485 of CALYOO010000099.1, forward strand.
ACATCAGATATTGAATTGGTATATTCAGGAGTTATGCAGAAGCCCGTGAAGGAGAGAAAAAGAGAAACTCTTTTAAAAAAGGAAGAAAAAGGAAAGAATATGAAGGCCGGTTATCTGGCTGATCAGCTGGAAGGGTTGGTAAGTATCCATCCATAACCAAAGATATTGCTATTTCAGCAGCACTTCATGTGATTTACGTTTTTTATTGTTGGTAACACGTAAAAGTTGGTTTTAAATTACTGGTTATAGATTGCAAAGAGCAGAGGAGCGGGACTGCAAAGCTTCTATTTTCTTCGTAACCCTGCCAACGGTTACACTTATGTGGGGTGGACGACAGAGCCTAATGCCATTGTGAAAACAAAAATTACCAAATTAATGAAAGGCATATTCAAAGAAGGTAATTTAACTATTTGCTTAATCAACATGGAATCAAGAAACTTGGTTAATGGTTTTTTATAGAAGTAATACCTGAATCACTGAGCAATTGAAAAGTTGCAAAAAATTTCAACGCTGTCAAGTTACTACCAAACTTGTTATCAATGGAAACGTTATAATGGCGTAATTACATTGAAATTGTAGAGATCACAAAGTCAATCATGAATTTGGATTGGGTTGCCTTATCCTAACTACACACCCACATAATTACTTACTTTGCTCATAACAGCGCCATCTATTGACTGTCGAACTCGAGTAATGCACTTCAAGTGCCTTACAAAATGGACTTATGACAAGAAGCTTCTTGTTGACTAGTTGCTATAAAATTTTACTGTTATTGGCTATATTGCTAATAACTGCATCGCGCAAACAACTAAGCTAAAAATAAATGTGGAAATAGTTTTAACTATCTACGTTGAGGCAGACTTTGAAGGACATATGAGCATCCATCATAAACCGCTTTCCTCTATTTCAGAAACAGTAACAAGTCAGTTGCAGACGGCACCCAAGGCAACTACATCACTCCAATCGCCCACCTCTTCATTCCAGCCACCCACCACTTCACTCGAGCCACCCACCTCTTCATTCCAGTCACCCACCACTTCACTCCAACCACCCACCACTTCACTCCAGCCACCCACCACTTTATTCCAACCACCCACCACTTCACTCCAGCCACCCACCACTTCATGCCAGCCCACTTCATTCCAGCCACCCACCACTTCATTCCAGCCACCCACCACTTCATTCCAGCCACCCACCACTTCACTCCAACCACCCACCACTTCACTCCAGCCACCCACCACTTTATTCCAACCACCCACCACTTCACTCCAGCCACCCACCACTTCATGCCAGCCCACTTCATTTCAGCCACCCACCACTTCATACCAGCCCACTTCATTCCAGCCACCCACCACTTCATTCCAGCCACTTACCACTTCATTCCAACCACCCACCACTTCACTCCAGCCACCCACCACTTCACTCCAACCACCCACCACTTCACTCCAGCCACCCACCACTTCATGCCAGCCCACTTCATTTCAGCCACCCACCACTTCATGCCAGCCCACTTCATTTCAGCCACCCACCACTTCATGCCAGCCCACTTCATTTCAGCCACCCACCACTTCTTTCCAGCCACCCACCACTTCATTCGAGCCACCCATCACTTCACTCCAGCCACCCACCACTTCATTCCAACCACCCACCACTTCATTCCAGCCACCCACCACTTCATTCCAGCCACCCACCACTTCATTCCAGCCACCATACACTTCATTCCAGCCACCATCAACTTCATTCCAGCCACCATCAACTTCATTCCAGCCACCATCAACTTCATTCCAGCCACCATCAACTACACTCCAGCTGCCCACTGCTTTACCAAATCGACATTTATCCCACTCTGCAGATTCAGATGGAACACCTCTGAAAGGACCCCCATATTATGTTGAGCAAATTGTTGGAGAAAAGAAAGTAAGCATTGCTAATTAAACTTGAACATTTCTGCTGCTTGCTTTGTAAACATATTGTCAGTGGAGTAGTAATAACTTAACCATAGATAACATCTCACATCATTAACTTGCGTCTCACCATGGCTAGAGCAGCATCTTTACAAACAAGCATGACCTGTTGCAGATTAAAGGTAAACTATACTTCTTAGTGAAGTGGAGAGACTTTGATTCAAGGTAAGAAAGATGCAGTTACTTACACAGCATTCTACTTGTTGAAACAAAATGGATATGCATGTGTCTATCTCTTTATTTTCACAGTGAAAACACCTGGGAGCCAAAAAAGAATCTCGTAGCTAATCCTATAAATAAAAAATCTATGAAGGTAATATAATATAAAACTTGGGCAAAAAATTGATGATTTCAACTGACTATTGATGTAATACTGTGTCAAGTGTTGTTCACGTAATTTTGAAATTGTATTTCAGAGAAAAAAGCTGCCTCAGTTTGGCTCGTAATCTTCTTCACTACTGCTACTACTGTCACTGGAGGACACTGATTCACTGGAGCTGCTGTCATAGGAGCCACTGCTTTCAGTCTAAAACAAATTTTTTGATAGTCTTGAAGAAGTGTATAATGTATTGCTTTAGTAAGCATATTACAATATCATAATCTCTGTCTAAAAGCTATCAAAACTTTGTTTCAATAGCAACTTACGAGGTTAAGCTCCATCAATGTCAAGGCCATCCTTTTTTTCAAACTGGCAAAAGTGTGAAACTTTCCTGAGCCAGGTTCAGAGAGCGATATCTGTTCATCTACCCCAAAATACATGAATATAAAACTCATACAATACAAATAAATTGTAAAAATATTCTCAAGAGTCAAACTCTCCGAGAGATGATATTATTGCCAGAAAAATAAAGTGCTGGTCAGAATTTTGGAGACTATTTAAAAGGCATAGGTCGGACTTTGTTAGATGCATGTTGGGTGTAGCTGTTTTTTGATCGAGCATTGTAAAAATGTGAAAAGAAATTCAACGTGCAGCAACAATAATTTAATAAGTGTATGTAGTTATTTGACTGCATGCTCGACAGAAGGGGCTATCTGTGAGAGGCAGTTCCATCATGATATTACATAAGACATTTGAGCAAGTAATTTTAAGCATTTTCAATGAGCTTTCAGTTTGATATTAATTTATAAAACTGTTTATTATTATTATTTAGTGCTTTCAAACTTTTGTTCTCAAGAAGACAAAAAGTATTCAGGTTAAATTATTATCATGGTTATAAAAAACAACGCCGCAAATATAATTTTGGCAATGTAAGTTTTTTATCTCAAAATACTATAAAACAAACTAGTAATATTGTTTACTTATTTTTTAATCTAAAAATAATTTTTCTTATGAGATTTGTTCAACTATTTTTTTGAATTGTCACGTGAGGGCCAGTGTGTGCATATTAGCAATGTTACCCGAGATGAAAAAAATTGCTAAGTTGAGACAAATAGCTCCAAAGAAATAAAAATAGTTGCAATCACAAAAGTCTCCGCACAATACCAATATTTGGAAGGCCCATTTCCAAACAAGCACGCCAAAATTTTCAAAACTCGCTTTATAGCTCTATATAATTTGTTATGTCTTTGTGAAAAAAATTGCTTCTCGGTGAGTGCTGACTGCATTTAAAAGAAGCACCTCACTGTCGACAGGGCAACTCCCGACAAAGGTATTTAACACATTTCAAGCTGAAAATGTTTAAATAAATGAAACCCTATCAAAAGTACGCGTCCTAAGACCTTTAAGAACACAAAAGTGCGGCTGCGCATAAATGACAACAGTAAACACGAACTAATGGAATAATTTAACATAAATAATTACCAATAGTGTTGCTGAAATTTGAAGCTTCCTTCTGAAGGATAGCCAGCTCTTCCTTACAGCGTTGGACAAGCTGATAATTCTCAGCCACATCAAGCAAGTAGGTAAATTTAGCTGCTGTCACACCTTAAAATGAAATATTGGTTAGCAGTATTTGATAATTACCAAATAGCCAAGTGTACTAAATCTATGCACCAAAAGTTGTGTAGAAATTGCAGCACACATACCTAAGAGTTGCTGCTGTGTCCAAGGAAACAGATGTGATTGATTATTTAACAAAGCGGTAAGCAGCGTCTCTCCTTCTACTTCATTCTCTTGCTCATACCTGTTGACATATTCCTTCAGTTTATTTTTAGACTTTTGTAGTTTCTTAGTAATCTTCGGCTTTTGCTTGGAAGACTCTACAGCAGTCCATTACATTAGCAGTTGATTCTAACAAAATGTTCTCCTAAACAGACGGGTATGAGAGTGCGGTAAAAACCAATGCACAAGTGTAAACGTGTAACAAAAACTATTATGGTTATTTCGCCCAGCTTTGTGCTAAATGACTTTCCTGCCTGACACTAGATAAGCACACGACACTTACGGGCAGAATTTGTGTGAAGTCACTCTCATGACAATGAGCAATTCTATTTGTGGTGATGAGAAAATATCTGGATTACTTTACACAGTGGCTTTGCAAAATTCTTTCAAGTGAATGTCATGGCGAGAAAGGAAAACTTGATTGAAACTTGAGAGCCGTCTTTTTTGACATATGTGAAGGAATAAAATATTAGAACTATGATTTACTTACTACAATTAGCCAACTGGGCAATCAATCTTTGACGAAGGCACGACTCTGTTGACATTTGTTGCTCTAGAGAGTTAGCAATGTCATCTAAAACCAAATATATGTTAGTGCAACATGGCAAGTGATAGATGCAGAATAGCCACATAGCCGTTGAATAAATCGTTTTAATACCTAATCCACCGCCTTGAATGTCAGCAATGAATGTTTTGACATCCAACTCTGTCACACGACCCAGTTGCTCAACAAGTAGAAAGTGGGCTTTCTTGTGGCGAGCTAAAGTTTTATTGAACAATTTGCTCAAGGTCTCAGAAAGCGCCAACAGTTTCCTTCTGTTCCAATAAGCAGATGCATGAGTTATGCGCTCTTCCCTCACTGCAAGAAAAGAAGCGGTTTAAATAACTGATGAAATGGGTTTTTCAAAAAGTACAATTAGTTAATGAAGTGTTAAGATACATGTATTAGGTTTTGATTGGAATTTAATGGATTTTAGACATAATACGAGATCAAGCTCACATCTGCACATGATAAGTTTGCCCGCAAGGCGGAAATAATTATTATTACTTTAATCACTGAAGTCTAAAAAAATTCATGATGATGTCGCTGTTGTATGTCAAAGTCTACGACAAGTAGCTAGCTAATATAATATACGCTTGCAACAATCATATTATAGTAAAAACAATCAAACAAGATGACATATGTCTCACAAATCAGCACAGGTGATACTCACTTGCAGTGTGCGTGTGCTTAGTAGTAGAGGCTAGACGGCTTATGTAGGCATTGGCCAGCTCCGTTGTCTCCCCTGTAGAGAGCCCAGCACCATCTCTCCAGCGTCCATTCCAGGTAACCTAAAATAGCAAAAACCATGAGAAATCTTCCGAGGTTTGGTGCAAAAAAATACAGCATACCGTGCTGGACTACCCAGTACTATTAGCAGTGCTATTAGCAGTACCTGACACTTGAATTCATGAGCTTTTGCATGCATGACAGAGAGCAGTGGCTGCTGCTTTTTAGATAACGATAGGTTTTGCTTGCGCTGCCATGGCCAGTACCTACACATCACGTCCATGCACACAAACTTCGCTCCCGGGAATTGCATCTAAAGATAAAACACTACATAGTAATCATTTAGCTAAACATGCAGTTACCTATTTCAGCCATAATTCTATCCCCAAAACATTAACTCATATTGAAGGTTGCGAGGAGTTCAGTTTAGGTACGTAATGATAAAAGCCTACACAGAAATAGCTCACTAAGAAAAGCTTTGCATCTCTTTGCCACCAACGACTTAGTAAAGTACACAAAACTTTGAAGCTCCCTTAAAAACTTAAACTAAAATTTATTCAAATACGTAAAAACCAAATACTACAAAGATATAGATGGGTTAGTTTGTCTTTTATATTTTTCTCAACATTACAAAATTGGAGCAAATTAATTTTAGATGCATCGTAAAGTAAAACTAGTGAAACACGTACCTGAAGATAGTAGGGATAAGCAAATATTTCACCCTGGAACATGTTAATGGCTTTGAGAAGGAAAACATGCCGGCACGTCGCAACCTCTAGTCCAGTTTGATCGATTTTACTGGACTTTCCTTTTTTACTGGCACGAGCCGCCTTCCATTTAGTGTCTCCGCATGTTTTTTGTGTCTATAGACATAATGTATAAAAATTCACAAGAAATAATCAACAAATTACTTAAAAAGCTAATAAACAGATTGATGCGAAATAAGAAAAAAAATGTCAATACTGTGTTCATTTGAAGTTTATAAAAAGAATTATCACTCATAAAAAAGCACGAATGCAAAACATAGTCATACATGAGCGTTTTTTCCAATTAGTACGATGAATAACAACGCAAGATTATCTGAGATATTTATCATGAAATAAGACAGCATTCATGTAAGCAAAGTAGCTATACATAAAAGTAGTTTATAGAAGAACCAAATTTTGTCAGGAACATCACCTTATTCAAACTGCCTGCATGAACGGAGTCTACAAACCGTTCAACGCTTTCGTTGCGGTCTAGAAACCCTGTGGAGATGGCTTCTATGTTTGAGCTACAATACACACAATGACAACCCCATAAAAAATTCAGATAACACCAGATTCATTGTGTCTGTCCGTGGAAACATCATTAGGTGGCAACCAAAAATATAGGCATATGAAATAGGAGGAATATGATGACATGCCCACATTTAATATATACATTTGTCCCCGAAAATTTTTTATCATTTCAGCACAGCCAACTTTGAGTAATGATGATGCTTCAAGAAAGTCTTGAAAAGTCTATATTTCATGGGACATAGGGGATGGTTATTCAAACACTGTCAATGTATCGAAATAATTTGTTTCACTACAAGTTTAATTTTTTTCATTTGTTTGTGGCAAAATTTCCATAAACTCCACAACAAAAATGTACAAGCTACCCCCTCACCTCTGACCAGCACTTTTGTAACGGTACAATTTTGCATTACCATCGAGGTGAACTGCAAATGGATGGTCTCTGCAGCAGGGGCAGGTAAATGGAGGGTACACCTCTGACAAGCTCCTGAACTCCATTCTTTGAAACTCTCTCAAAGAGCAGGCAAAAGAGCTGGAGTGCAACTTTTTTACCTGCAATGATGAATAATTGAAATGCGTCAACAAAAATTACGCTTGTAGACAAAAAAGTACAATGTCCTTAGGTAGCAATTTGTAAAAAAAAACTCACGGCATAACACATTCTACATGGTTCATTTTTGATAAATAATCATTAGGTAAGTATCTCTTAATCACCTAATCAACTGAAAGCTTGGCTATGCAAACAAGTATGAATGCACTGTGAACAAAAATATAAAGATCCCGCTATTTTTTCAATTATCATAAATATTCCAAGCTTTATCATTACTGCTGGCAACTTGCCCATACCCGTGATGACACAACATTTCTTAACAATAATAAAAGTCAGTAAAAGGAACAATAATACCACAAACAGGTAATTATTAAGTACCACCTTATGTCAAAGTAATGGCCAATACAATAGAATTTTTTACTTTGTTTGCTGCAGGTGAAAGTGATGTTGTCATTACATATTGTTTTTACAGGTAATGCAGCTTCACACAAATTATAAATTTTATTAAATGCCAGATATCCTGAATTTCAGCCTGTGTTAACAACATGTCCAATGAGACACCGGAAATCTTTAATGACATAAGCTTTCTAAAAATGTTTTGCACGAGGAACAAGGATACCAGATAAAAAGCATTTGTTTATAGGTTAGTTACTGCTGAATTTGCTTATACAAAGGTGAAAATTTTATTTTGCAGTTACCTTAGGGGACTTTCTCTGCACTAAGTTGTTCACAGCATTGCACACTGCATGATACGACAGAGCTGGAGAGGTGTACATCAACTGGCTCATCATGTCCATCAAACCAAAAGTTAAATAAACATTCGTCTTTAAGGACAGAGGCCATAGGCCTTCTTCAATACATAACTTAGCTTCCTCAACCACTCCACAAGAGCACGATTTGCGACAGAAAACTGCGGTGTCGTATCCTCCTAGAATGTAACAGGTCAAATAAATAAACAAATCCAAAAACTGTGTTCAGGTCTAGAATACTAGTAATATTGTGAAAGAATCAGTCAGACGTGCACCTAAAAAATGAAAATTCAAAAAGCTTTTTATGCTTAAAGCAAAACCGGCCAAAGGCAAGGAATTTTTCTGTTTTTTTTTTCAACTGATTATTTTCTAAACGTTTCTCAATTATTCTAGTGCACGCAAAAGAGTTGAATAATTAAATTTTGAAAGCAACAGATATCGTATGCATAACTGGAAGTTACATAGAAGTAATAGATTGTACCAAATGTAATTAGCAAATATAATTACTTGATGATTACCTTCAGCGCTGTAAACAAGAGCGGGCATCTGTTCTATGGTACTTGTCATACAGTGTGTACAAGGTAGTAGTTCCTCTCCATACAAGGCTAAGATTTAAATTAAACCATAATGTCTAGGTGAAAACAAATGAGCAAGTAGAGCAAAATTATTGAGAGCATCAACCACATGTATAAATGTATGGACAAGGAGAGGGTGTGGCAATCAATGGGTAATGCTTTCAGGTGCACACATTTTTGACTTACTTTTAACAGGAGTGTTAGTCAAGTTGTGGTACTGCTTACTAAACGATGGAAATAGAGCATCCCGCACTTTACTCCATTCAATTTCACTAATTTCGTATACTGTTTTTCGTGAACAGTGAGGAATTTCTGAAAAAAATTACACGCATTGGCAGTTAGATCGTCATTTAAATCTAATACAGCCATTGAGATGTTTAGAAACGCTTTGCACCAGGTGTTACCTAATTCTAGCAGAGAACTGTTACTGAGCTGGCAAAACACAATATCTGACCAATTTTTCAAAACGCATTTTTTTGTATTTTTCATGTTATCAGGGTATGTTACATCACCCCAAAAAATTTCATTGCTGAATTCCCACCCGAACCCCTGTTTTTTGGGTGGGCAAAACACCATATCTGCATTATTACTATCTAATTAGGCAGCCAAAACACCGTATCTGCTGATATTGTGTTTTGCTCTACCAATAGCATTGTCTTCTGGGGATTAGTGTAACAGCACAATGCAATACAGTGCTGACTTGAGGTTATTTAATGCATCGTAGAAATTGAAAGTCAAACTATTCATGCTAGTAGCATCCTTTGAAGCAAACAACAAACAAACTTGGCTCTTAAATGAAATCATAGTTGATTTTTTATATTGTTATCCTGCGTCAATTACTTTTATTATGGATGCTGACAGATCAAGGTCATTGACTGACATATAAAATTGTAATAAAATTTCTTTTTGTCATCGGTATTTAATCCAATGCTAGACTTTTTATTTTCTAAATGTTTCATCTTTATTCGTCTTGGTTGTCAAACCAGTGGTGTGGTACAATTGTGACATTCTTTTTCCACAGACTCTCTCGTTATCAACTCTCAACGATAATAAATTGGTTGGATATTCCTATCAGGATTCGTTCAAATTCTTCTTTAATACAAAGCAGTTAAATGATGAGAACGTGTGATCACAAGATTTAATCTAGTCACTTTCGCCATCAAGTCATGAGACAAGCAGATTTTAATCCCCTCACTAGAACCTTTTACCTAGAATTCACAAATTGTCTCAACTTCATCTGTTTTCTGCAAGCATAATCCCCTAAATCACAGATTGTGGGACTGCTGAGCCCAAATTCAATGAGCTAATTAGGCAAACAAAACACAACATTTCCAGATATTGTGTTTTGGTTGCCTAGGCTCAGCATTAATAATATGTGTGAATAGGCAGGCAAAACAATTTATCTCAATTTACGTGTAAAATATGATAATTAGACCAAAATGGTCTTCACAGATGGAAAGAGCATGTCTGACTACCTACTACTGCACTATTAATTTAATGTTGCAATCATCTGTACGAGATGGCTGACACTTGAAAGTTTTTGATCGATACTCGACAATTTCAAAATTTGGAGATATTGTGTTTTGCCAGCTCAGGGCAGTGTAGGGCTCATTATTCAGCTCAGTTTCTAACTGATTATCTGCATTGGCCACGTGAGAGCAAGTCTTTGGAGTAGCAGCTGAAAAAACCAAACAAAAAATTGATGTGAAGAAAACTAATTAATTATATAATAGATATTTTAGTTGCTCTACACTGAAGTTGCGCTATAACTGATCAGACTACATATCAGTGGGGTGGGAGTGATATCCCTTTTTATACGTCAATTTTTTTGGCGGCAAAAAAGGGCAATTTTGCTAGATAAAAACATGGGCGCAGACACACATGAATGCAAGATTTACCAAAGATGCAACACAAGTAATTCAATAGAAAAGACCTTTAGTTTTTTTTCTCACTCTGCTAGGATAGTGTTTATGCATCCCACTTTCACAATGTACTTCTCGACGCTTCCGAGGTCTCATAGTGCCAAGGTCTCTTTCCAACTGCTTGATCATGGAGGAGGTGTCACTATTTCGGCCTATTGAAAATACATTTGACTGGTAGATAAACTAATGGAGATATTATTAAAAAATGAACACTGTTGCTAACAGGAAGTGGCCAACTACTTACATTTCTTGGGTTCGTGTGAAGAGCTGAGATCTCCCATGATGTTTCTTATTTGCGTATCAATGTTCATGATAAATACCTGTACAAAAATCACTAGAACTATACCTAAACTTTTGCACTAAAATATACTTCTAAGAACTACTTGATATATTCACTGCTTGTAAAAACACAATTAAAATACACAGTAATCACTTGAACATGATGGTAGCAGATCTTTGATGTCAATAATTTATATTACGAACAGTTCAAAGTGTCTTCATCATTTAACCAAATTGATAAAAACTAATTTTCAGGGGAGTGGAGCAGGTGGACATGAATGAATGTCGACAGGAATGAATGCAGACATAGCTGAAATCAACGTAAAATCTTCCGGCAATGAACATCAACAGACCTGGAATGAATGACGACTGCTGCATAAAGAAAAACTGTTCAGTGTTCATTCTCGGAAATGTCTATATTCGTTCTCAGCAATATACAGAACATAATTTTGAGTTTCATTCCAGGAGTTGTCTAGTTTGGTTTGGGAAAACAGTATAATTCTACATTCCTGAAACAAACGCCAAAACCGTAGTTTATATGTTGCCAGGAATGAATGGAGACATTTCAGGAAATTAACACCGAAAAATTCTTCTGCTTAGCATAATTGACATTCATTCCAGGTGAATGGAGGTTAATTTAAGGAGGTGTTTATGTTCAGTCCAACTATGCTCGTATTTGCTCCGGTCAACATTCATCCGTGTCTATGTTCATTCCAATATTCAAGGTTCAACCTGAATTGACGACCCAAAGCGAGAAAGAGAAAAAAAATTGCGAAAAATCTTCAAGTCAATTCATGGTTTGCTGTAACCTGTCATATGACTATATCACATGGCGTTGGTAAAGCTAATAATGGTAAACATTGTAATTACTATTATCATCGAAAACATTTCACCATAATTATAATTATTGCTTAATAATTATCTCAGCAAAGACGTTCAGAAATCAAATATAACATTGTTTTATTAATAAAATCATCAATAAATTAACAACAATATTAGTATGTACAATAACGATATTAATAATAATAATTTTTAGAGGATAAGTGGTTACCCTGCTCTACCAAAGTAGAGAGTTGTCTGCCCTTGGTTGAGATCCAGTTAAGACTTGTCTCACCTCTCCACGGAGCAAGCTCATTTTAAAAGTATCAAATTTGGTGATATATTTATTTATTATTATATCATATCATCATCATTTGGCTAATGATCATTATTATGATTAATAATAAATAATAAAAAAAATATTGTTCATTATTATTGAAATTTAATATCATTTATTATTATTGTTATTTTTATTAGTATAGCAAAAAGCAATAATAAAAATAATAACCAAAGGCCAATGTTATGTTATTTTTTGCGTAGATCTCCTAGACCCCTAAGTGTGGGGAAGGGGGAAACGTCGCGTTAGTTATCAAAACTGAAATCGTAAGAGAACTAAAAGAAGCTCAACATTCAGCACCACTGTCTTTTGGGCTGAGCTCTCAACTCTCTCGAAGTGCGGCAGAAAAAGCCCTGGTGCATGGAACTTGTATTGCAAACTTGTACAGGAGGCATTGACCTAACCACTGATCTAGTAAGATGAGTGGGTTGGGAAGAACTCTGGTGGTTTTCAAATTCAGCCCTAAGAAAAGAATAATGTTTGTCACCAACAACCTTACTAAACAATTTGTGACGGGCATCTCTCCATCTCTCTTCCAATGAGGGAAACCCGAGAGTTAGTCTAGCCTTTGTGACACTAACGACTCCGCTTAAGCCACATATGAATCGGACTGCCTGCCTCTGCACTCTCTCCAGCTGTTCCACATGCTTAACCAAGTAGGGATCCCAAGTCTCCGAAGTATAGCCAAGAAGTGGCAGACAAAAGGGAGGTAGGTGCATAACTGCCTATTTTGCGGCATAGCCCATGCTATTTTCCTATCTAAGTAACAAAAATCGTCTACCTTTTGTCCCCAAGAGTATTATCGCAATAAATCGCCAGTTCTGCACCTAAATGACAAAAGGAGAGGTATGTCACAAGTCTCATTTTCATAGGAGCGTCATGGAGGGCTCTCTTGATCATTCCCATTTTTTGGGAGGCCTTACTAGTAACCATGTATATGTGTGAATCCCAGTGGAAATTGTTGCATATATTGACACTCTGATATTTAAACTCTGATACTTGGATTAATAATGGTGTGCTATCCAATCTGTATGTTGCCACGACATTAGGTGTTTTTTACTATAAGCTACAGGCAATGATTAGCCTTAGGTTATTATTTTTATTATAGTAATAAAAACACTGACCTAAGGCAATCATCATTATAATTGTAGTATTATAATAGTAAGTAGTATTATTATAAGTATTATAAGTAAGATAATAAAAAGAAATAATAATAATTATTACTTTTTATTATTTTGATAAGACAACAGTGAGCCATGTATGATTGGTAAAAAACAGGAATTGTATTAAAAATGACTGAACAATACTTTTTTTCACAATCATATTACATATATAATAATAGATACTTACATCAACTTACATCAATATCTGCAACACGCCAGACCGCCTGGGGGGGGGGGGGCAGAAGGGGCGTGCCTCATTTTTTTTCCCATATGATACCAGGGTTTGGGTACTTTCTCTCCGGGGTTTGGAACCAGGGCTAGCCATTTTAAGGACAGTGTGGATACATTGTATCCATCCATATGGAATAACTAGGCCGAAGCCGGCCTGTCGGCGTCTTTTGGCGCATCATGATTCCTGAGGTCCCGTATAGTGCGGGGAATGAAACTGTTGTAGAAGGATTTGCCACTTGCTTGGATAGATCGAGGATCTCCGCGGGATTGTGCTCTCGTTTTGACTGTAGATTCTGACTGAGTCATTAGCTCGTCGTATGATTTACAAAGGGCGGGATGAGCCTCTTCTCTAGACAGGACTTTGTGCAGTAGTCTGATACGACACATCCTCCTTCTTTCCTGGAGTGGTTGCAACTTAAGCTTCTCCTTTGCCTCAGTTACTCCTGTTCTTCCTTTGATATCGCATATCATTCGTACACCGCGGTTCTGTACTAGCTCAAGTGCTTCAATGTCTTTGGTGGAGTAGAGATCCCATGCACAACAGGCATACTCAAGATGAGGTAGAGAATGATTTGTAAGCTGTGAGTTTTGAATTCTCATGGGCCCAGTACAGAGCACGACAGATCATTCCGATCTGTTTCTTGGCCTTGCAGATCTTCTCAGCTATGTGTATATAAAATTTCAGATTAGACTGTGGGGTTACGCCAAGGTACTTACTGCGGTTTGTGTGTTCCAGGATAGTGTTGTTCAGAGTATATTTTGGTACGTTTGCACTTGCTAGAAAAAAAACAGATACCCACCACTGGGCATCGTACCTGGACCCTTGCAACAGCAGGGGACGCCCTAAGCCATTGAGCTATAGAGACATGTTGTTGATGCACAATCTAATTCCGTACAACATTGTATTATTATTATTGTAAAAATTGTTTCAACCATTTTTAATACAATTCCTGTTCGTTTATTATTATTGTACAGGATTTTATAGTCGGTTGGCAACGACTGGTAGCATACACCTGTACACGACCCCAGGTTACTTGTAGTTACTGTGTACGACCACTGCTACAGCCACGACTGACTGTCAGTCCCTACCACTGCCTGCCCAGCATAGTCGGACTAGCTGGGTAGGAGACTAGAGAGAGTATAGGGCTTTTACAAGCCGGCACTCCTTAGTCGTACGACAGTGTAGTAATGTAGTTGTTCTTGTAGGCGAATGAATAAGGCTTTGTGTTGAAGAGAGAGAATAGGTTTGTATTGTGTACTTGCCTAGCTGAGCTCTTGTCCTGCTCTGTTTGACAAGCAGCTTCAGCTGGCTTATAAATAAAATGTTATATAATAGTTAGCCTCAGTGGCTAGTTAATGAGTGTCAATTGCATAATATGATAAATATGAGTAAGCATGGAATAAACAAGCTGCCTAGAATAGTGGCTAAGTCACATGAGTGTTTCTTTGTGCTCACGTGCTTTCATAGAGCAATTGTATCTAGAGCGCATGTTCCTTGTTGTAGGTGAAGCTTAGTAATTCTACCACACACTCCCCCCCATTGGTCGGACTGGGGACCAAGAAAAAGAGAGGGAGAATGACTAACAATATGTACCATATAACATGCTATATATATATCTATATACAATACAATATATTTAATAATAATAAAAATAGGTTTCCGTGCTAGTGCACTACAGTTCTCCTGGTAAGTATCTTTATTCCCTTCCTTATCTTCTGTCTCTACAGCTTCGTTCTTTGCTTGGTCTTTCTAGTTCTCTTTCGTCTCTCTCTATCATGACTTTTAATTCGTCGACTCTTTTTAAGGCTCGTAGCGCTTCCGACGTCAATCTGTCCGCGTCCCGTCGGCCTCTGGCTATTCTTTGTTTTATTTCTTGTTCCCACCTTTCCTGTCGAGGGGAAGTTGTCCTCTTTCTGCGAGGGCTCCGACTGGGTGATGTGTAAATCACTACTCGTCGGGGCTCCACTTGTGGTTCCTGTCTCACTTCCTTCCTTTCTAGCTTCGGATTCGTGTTCTCGGCATCGTGGCTTCTCTTGGCGTCGGTACCGACACTGGCAACACTTTGATGGGACTTGTTGGGGGTAGGATTGGCGATGCGCTGTGTTCCTTCGGGCTGCTGCACTGACGGGTGCTCCTAAACGATCTTGTACAGGTAGCGTTCTCTTCACTTGTGGTGTAGCCTGCTTCTTTACTTCGGTTGGACTGGGTTTACCGAAGGGTGGTGGACTTGACCAGTTCATGAATTTGGTAAATGCTGGGTAAGTGGCTTCGTCTACTTCAAACAGGGGTGCAAGCTGGCCTCCATGTGCGCCGTCCTTATTTTGTCTTGTGATGTGGCGTCGGGTGGTATCCCTTGACGTGCTGCGCTTTCCGCAGGTGCAGTATGATATGAGATCCGCGTCGGTTTACCCGTATAGCTGCAATGGGACACATTGGTAGTTGTCCTCTCCGACCTTCGTGGCTGCTTGTTCCAACGCGCTTAGTGTCTCTACCGATAACCACGTGGTACGGAGGTGGGAAGTTGTGCTTTCCGTCCTGGGTACAACTATCTTCAACTCTGCCTTGGCATGTTCTCCTTATCTGCAATACAAACTCGGTTTATTGCAGCAGGCGCTTGTTGTTGCTTCCGAAACATTTCTTCCTTAGTGGGCGCACGGCTTTTACAAGCCGCTTGCCCTTATCTCCAGCTCACTGGTAACCTCCATTAAATACTCAGTCTGCTCACCTAGTATTTCAGCTTCAATCTGAGCATCTTCCTCCAGTGAAATATCAGCCATTCTCGTCCTTGTCTTTTGTGTTTCTTGCAGTAAACCCTGTGCTATTAGCAGTAATTGTTCAGTAGTAAATGCGGAAAGCACGTCCTGACAGTTAGTCTCTGAGGCAGCAACTGGGCTCTCCTCTCTTTGTTTGTCTTGTGCTGCGCGGGCCATTACGTAATCGTCCATCTCATTGGTGAGAAAGCTGTCATGCTGCGTGACGTCATTCGTGTATACTGTCCTGCCTTCGTTCATGCAGTTCGGTATTTCAGAGCGGCTCGATGCCCTAGGGGGCGCTGCTTTCATGTTTTCACTTTGGGTGATAGTTGTTTTATCACTTTCACTTTTGCTTCTTTGGCGGCTGATGGGAATTATTTCCCCCTCGTTCTCCGACATTATTTTTCGTGGTGTTGTTGTTTGTTTACTGGAAGCCATCGTCTTCGTTGCTTCCTGATTCCTTTGCTCTGCAGACTCTTGGTGGCTTGGGTAAGTAGCTTGTTGTCCTACTTCACTTGTTTCATAATTAATATTAATTATTTCGGCATCTTCTTTCTGCTCTCCTTCTGTCGTGTGATAGCAATGATAGTCGGCCAGTCTCGATGGTGGTTTGGTATTTCTTTTGGGTCTAGTTGTTGCGTCTGGCTCATCCCTACTAGGCATAACACCTTCTGTACTACCCTGTGTGTCGGCTGTGGGTGGAACACTGGGTGTTGGTGGGTGGTGTTGGCTGGGTGCACTAGTTGTTAGCGGTGGCCATTCTTTATCCTGCTCCCATTGTTGACGTCGGCTACGTCGGGGCTCGTCGTTGGTTACTTCTCCCCAACAGGAGCTGGGTGGACTAGGACCAGTTGTGGGTGGTGTTGCTGCTCTGGGCGGTGATCTAGTTATTTGTTCAAAAAGAGCCTCCAAGTCCCTGTGGTCGGCTGTGGTGGGTGTTGGCCGTTCAATGGCTGGTGTCCTTGGCTCGAGAGGGGGTTCTAAGACAGCGGGGGGTGCCGGTGGTGGTCGGGGCGCCCTCCTCTTTATGGCTCCTCTCATGTTGGGTCGCAAGGCTGGTTCTCTGCTCGCCGGCGCCCTTCCTGTTGGCTCTGGGCAGGGGTTGAACTTCTTCAGTCGTCTCTCATTTTGTGTCGACGTCTGACCACTCCTCTCAATCGTGTAGGTGTGGTTGTCGTACGCCTCCACGACTTGGTATGGGCCCACGAAGCTGGACTGCAACTTTGGATTGCTCCCCTTCGTACGGCGTTTGTTCTCCACTACCACGAGGTCTCCTGGGGCAAACAACAGGGGTTCCTCGGTGTCTTCTTGCCGTACCGCACGCTGTTCCTCTCTTAGCAGTTCGTGGGCTGTCTGGAGCCGCTCTTCCATGTCCAGTACATAGTCTGTGACATTCTGTTGCTCGACCATCGAAGGCCGTCCGTCGAGTTGGTCGGGCAGGCAAACCTCTCGACCCATCATTAAGAAGTTTGGTTTTTCTCCGGTTGCGGAGTGGGGGGTGCCTCTGAACGCTCTCATGATCTGTGGGAGCAGCAGGTCCCATTCTTCCTGACCTCGTCTCAGCAATAGCGTCCTCAGGGAGTCTCCTAGCGTCCTGTTTTGTCGCTCGACTACACCGTTGCCTTGTGGATGGTAGGGGGTCGTACGGGTTTTTTGTACGTTCCATAGACTGCACAGCTCTGTCAGTATGTGGGACTCGAACTGCGCGCCCTGGTCTGTGTGTATCTGCTCGGGAAGGCCGTAGTAACAGAAAATCCGTTCATCCAAGGTAGTGGCTACGGTGGGGGCGGTAGCGTCTGGAATGGCTATAGCGTCCTGCCATCTCGTAAAATGGTCGGACAGTACCAAAATCCAGCGGTTCTTGCGCTTTGTCTCTGGGAGTGGGCCCACTAGGTCTACTGCCACCTTCTGAAACGGGCGGCCGGCGTATAAACGCTGTCTCTCCTGTGGGGGTGTTGTCCCTCCTTTCTTCGCGACCTGGCAGACTTCGCACGTCATCACCAGCCTCCTCACCTCACTGGTCATGCCGGGCCAGTACCAATCCAATTGGATTCGACGCTTGGTGCGGTCTACTCCCGCGTGCGATAGTCCGTGTCTCCCACACCACTTGTTGCCTCCTGGGCGTCGGGCATACTGAGCACATTCGCGTCCGGCCCTTGGGTGCTATCTGTATGATGAGCGTCCCGTCAGGTAGAATCTTCATGGCCTCTTTTTGTTTGTGCAGTGCGCGTAGCTCCCTGCTACCTTCGTCCAGCTCTCGTCCGGAGATCTGCTGACTGCCCTGCAGTTCCCGGTATATCCTGGCCACTACTCCATTTCCCGTCCGCTGCTGCTCTACTAGAGCCGGACTCGTGACCACGCACATTGCAGGCGTGTCCGTCACCATCTCGTTACCCATCTGTGCCACTAGGGGTGCTCTCGTGACCACGCGCATTGCAGGCGTGTCCGTCACTGTCTCTCTTCCCGTCCGTGCCACCTGAGGTGCTCTCGTGACCACGCGCGTTGCAGGCGTGTCCGTCATTGTCTGGCGGTCTGTCCGCGCTATCTGGGGTGCTCTCCCGACCTTCTGACCGGTGGTGTTGCCTGGCTGGAGTCCTGGTCCAGGGGCTCTGGCAAGTTCAGCATGGGTCGGCCCTCCGTCCCTCTGCTCGATGGTACTGCATTGTCGGCAGTCTAGACATGGCTCCTGTCTACTTAAACCATCTGCGTTCCCATGCTGGTTGCCAGCCCTGTGCTCAAGTTTGTAAACAAACTCAGCGAGGATCTCCAGCCATCTGGCGATCTGGTTAGAAGGTTCCTTCCAGCGACACAGCCATCTTAGAGATGCGTGATCCGTCCTGAGTTTGAACTCACGTCCATACAGGTAGGGCCGGAAGTGTTTTACTGCCTTTACGACAGCTAACAACTCCCGCCGCGTCACGCAGTAATTTCTCTCGGCCGGTGCTAGAGTCTTGCTGTAATAAGCAATGACTCGTTCCTGTCCGTCCTGAATTTGAGAGAGGACTGCCCCTAGTCCTACTGCACTGGCGTCTGTATCCAGTGTGTACGTCAGTGACGGGTCTGGGTACCCCAGCACAGGTGCCGTGCTGAGGCCGAGCTTAAGCTGTGTAAATGCAGCTTGTTCCTCTGGACCTCACTTCCAGGGGGTGGCTTTACTGGTTAGGACCGTTAGTGGCTTGGCCGTGGTGGCGTAGTTCGGCAGGTACTGTCGATAATAGCCGGCTGTGCCCAGGAATGCCTGCAGCATCTTCAGGTCTCTTGGAGGTGGCCAGTCGGCGACAGCCCGTATCTTCTCGGGGTCGGTAGCAACGCCGTCGGCGCTCACTATGTGCCCCAGGTACTTGACCTGCGGCTGCAATAGCTCACACTTAGACGGTTTTACTTTCAGATTAGCCTTCTGAAGTCTATCCAGTACCTCTCCCAGTCTTTCTACGTGCGTTTGGAAATCCGGCGCAATGACGATAACGTCATCCAGGTAGAGCAAAAGCGTCTTCCAGTGCAACCCTTGGAGCACACGTTCCATCAAACGTTGAAACGTGGCCGGGGCCGAAGTCAGGCCGAAGGGAAGCACCTTCCAACGCCAGAGTCCACTCCTGGTGATAAAGGCCGATTTCTCTTTTGCGTCTGCGTCCATGGGGACTTGCCAATACCCACTGGTCAAGTCGAGCGTGCTGAAATATTTACTGCCTGCCAAGGCGTCCAGTGACTCGACTATCCGCGGTATCGGATAGGCATCCTGCCTAGTCACATCATTCAGCCGTCTGTAGTCTACGCAGAATCGCCATGTCTGGTCCTTCTTCCGCACTAGCACTACTGGGGAGCTCCATGCCCCGTCTGCTGGCTCAATCAGGCCCTTCTCAAGCAGATCCCGAACCTGTCTTTCTGCTTCTGCCTCTTTCTCTGGTCCCAGCCTGTGGGGAGGCAACCGAATAGGCTTGGCGTCGTGCGCAACGGGAATGGAGTGCTTTACCAGGTCAGTTCGTCCGATGTCACCACTGTGACGACTGAACACTGCCTCGTACCTCACTAGCAACTCTCTCAACTGCTCCCTCTGTTGCCGACTGGTGCAACCTGTGCACGCCTGTTCATACAGCTCGGCCAGATGTTCTGGTATACCCGAGCGTCGCGTCCCTGGGCCTGTCTGAGGACTGGGATCTGTCTCTGCCTGAACTTCATCTGCCGTGATCCCCGTGAAGGTCCCGATCACTTCACCTGCTGGCAGGTGAATCGCATCCTGGGTGGGGTTCAGACAGCGTACCAACACTCGTCCTTGTTGGTCGGGGGCGTTCACGCTGGTGGCCAAGGGAATACTGCCAGGTATACTCTCTATCACTCCCTGTGGGCAGTAGCTCCTGGCCGCCAGGTGGCAGGATATTGTAGCCTCCGTCTGTGGGGTATCTCTGTCTTTCTCAAGACTTGCACCTTCGAGATCAGCGTTCGTCCGTAGCGGTCGGTGCATACCAACTCTGCGCCCTGCATCGTCAATGTGGGCTGGTTGAACCCCATGTAGCACTCCTGGTTGGCTAGGAAGGGCATTCCCAGGATCACGTCTTCACTTATTTGTGTGACCACAAAGGTCTCCGTATAAGCTACTGACCGGACGCGTCCTGTCACCTTCAACAACCCATAGAACGGCAGTTTCGTGCCGTCGGCCATCAACCCGTGGGAGTCGTGCTCTTGGAGGTCATTCTTCTTGTCTTCCGACAGCTTGTCGAAGACTTTCTTTGATAGCAAGTTCGTGATGCAGCCCGTGTCCACAAGATACGTGACCGCTTTGCCCTCTACCTTTCCAGGCAGATAGTAACTCGACTTGAAGGGACGTTCCATTTGGTTCACACAAGAGGCCAGTGGAGTAGCCAGTCCGGGGGTGTCGGCTGTAGCGTCGTGCTGTGGGTAGTACGACCGTGATGCCGGCGTGGGTCTGACTCTTCTTGGCTTTGGCTCGTGTTGTTGGAACACCTCTGGTGGACAGTCGTCCTTGCTGTCTGTGAGTTCTTCTGTGGTGCCTTCTAAGTAGGAGAAGCGGTTGTGAGTGTGGAGCGCTACGGGTGTGGTTGGTGGATGTGGGTAAGCTGGCCGCCGTGCCTTCTGCCAACCCTGAGGGCTCGTCTTGATCGCCCTACTCGGTTCCCTATACTTCCCGTGTGCCCGTCTGCAGCCAGTAGGTTGCTCTACTGCTGCGGGCCGATATCGTTTCCCTGGTTGCTGTACCAGGGGTTCTGTCTACACTCCCTTTGAGTGTGGCCCAGTTGTCGACATCCCCAGCACCTGGGTGGCTGTTTGGGAGGAGGTCAGTTGACAGGGGGTCGGTTGACAGGTCGGTTGACAGGGGGTCGGTTGACAGGGAGTCGGTTGACAGGAGGTCGGTTGACAGGAGGTTGGTCAATGGTGGCTCCTGCTCGAGCTGCGCTCAATGCGGCTACCTGCTGTGTCAGCTCACCAAGTACCTTTGCCATCTCTAGCAGGGGTTGCACTGTTGATGCCTGGACCTGCTGGCATCCTTCTTCCTCCGACTCTACTGGTCGGATCTTAGGGGTAGGAGCATACGACGGTTGCACTTGAAGAAACTCCTGTCCAGCACGTACGGCGTCCTCTACTGAAAGGGGCTGCATCGCCAGGAGGTGTCGTTGGAGATGAACGTGTCCCAGAGTATTCTGGAAACTTTCCAACGCGTGTTCCTCCTTTTGGGCGCGTGTAGCGTCGTTGTAGGCGGCCTCGACCATTGTCTCAATGGCCATAGCGTGCTCTCGGAGAGAGTGTTTTGCTTCCTTGTGGTAGCCCGATAGCTTGGCTCGTGCCTCTCGGCGCGACAGCCCAAAGCTTGCTTTCAGTGAGTCAGTTATGGCCCACAATGTCTCGCCTCGTCCGTACGGCTGTGCCTTTCCTTTCAGGGCTTGTCGGAGGTGGATGACTGCCGCTGCCGGCTGCCACTGGTTCGCTTCAGATACCTCCTGAAATTGTCGGATGAAATATTGGACGTCTCCTGTCCCGTCAAACTCCGGCGTCTTGAAGTGTTCTCTTCGAGAGTTCTCACTCATCTTTTCAAGAGCGTCGGTAAGGGCTCCAAACATGCGTCCTGCTGGATCTCTATCCATACTCATGGCACGTCGGGACGTCATGTTGATTGGTCGTTTGATTCCTGCGGGTCGTCTGTCGGGATTCGCTCAGATCCCACTGCTGCCACCAATGTACAGGATTTTATAGTCGGTTGGCAACGACTGGTAGCATACACCTGTACACGACCCCAGGTTACTTGTAGTTACTGTGTACGACCACTGCTACAGCCACGACTGACTGTCAGTCCCTACCACTGCCTGCCCAGCATAGTCGGACTAGCTGGGTAGGAGACTAGAGAGAGTATAGGGCTTTTACAAGCCGGCACTCCTTAGTCGTACGACAGTGTAGTAATGTAGTTGTTCTTGTAGGCGAATGAATAAGGCTTTGTGTTGAAGAGAGAGAATAGGTTTGTATTGTGTACTTGCCTAGCTGAGCTCTTGTCCTGCTCTGTTTGACAAGCAGCTTCAGCTGGCTTATAAATAAAATGTTATATAATAGTTAGCCTCAGTGGCTAGTTAATGAGTGTCAATTGCATAATATGATAAATATGAGTAAGCATGGAATAAACAAGCTGCCTAGAATAGTGGCTAAGTCACATGAGTGTTTCTTTGTGCTCACGTGCTTTCATAGAGCAATTGTATCTAGAGCGCATGTTCCTTGTTGTAGGTGAAGCTTAGCAATTCTACCACATTATCACCAATCATCATACAATAATACATGGCTCACTGTAAACAATAATACTATAACTATAATGTTGAGTGATATAATAATGTAATTGTCAATAAGTAATAATAATAATAATAAGAATAACAATAAAATAATAATAAATAAATGATCATAAATATAAATAATAATAATAAAATTTCTATTTTTAAATATTATTATTAATTATTACAATAATTATGTTATGTTGGAAATCTACAATACAGTCTACCTACATACAATACAGTCTACCTACATACAATACAGTCTACCTACACACAATACAGTCTACGTACACCACCTGTGTCATACAACAGTGGTAGTCCACGGAAATTTATTACGCATATAAACTGCCGCAATTCCGTACAAACAAGCGGTGATCAATCACCCTACAATAGGGAATCCATCACAGGCTACTTAAGATTTCGACAGGCAGCTTTCCTTCTATTAGGATTATAACTTAATCCTTACTCAGCCACCTGGACACTGGAACAAGAATAAAACATTCTAAGACTGGGAGTCAACCAAAGCAGACGTGCTGAAGGAAGCTGCCAAACTAGAAGATACACACATACACAAAGTAAGGTGAGACATTTGGTTTACATACAGTTGTTTGCATACATACTTGATATAGCTGAGTATTGCATTTTCCCCTATTGTAGGAAAAACTGTTATTTCAATATTCAAACATATCAATTATTCCCATTGTTGTTAATTATATATTAATAATAATAATGTACAGGAATTTACCGTCAGGAGTGGTAGCGACCACCTGTACAACGGCCCACAGTAATAAGTAAACACAACAGTGCAGTGTACGCCTATCTATCTCGCCTTCCACCTATCCCGAGGAGTAGGTGTAGTAGGTCGACCTAGCCGTTCGAATAACCGTTCCAGTATCACTTGCCCGTAGGTCAAGTGCAGTGTGAGTCGAGATCGACTGACCACTTTCTACTGACTGTTTATTCTAGTTGCTAGTCGACTGAGTCAGTGCAATGTTCCTGTCCACTTTGTTTGTGCAATTGCTGAACTTCTCAAGTTCTTTCACCAGCGCAATCAGTGCAAGCTTACTTGTGTTGTTTCTGCTAAGCTACCTGTGCTTTAGCATAAGTGCGCTTATGCTATCAGACCAAACAAGCAAGTGAGAGTGTAGGCAGTAACTCTGACTTTATTAGACAATACACGAGTATTTATGCTGGACAAATTACATAACATGATTGGCATACAAGAATACAAAGGCAGGCCACGCCTGTACACGAGATTGGATAATTGCTAACCAATAGAACTTGCAGAAAATGTAAACAGGTGTGGCTTGGCAGCACGGTTGGCTGCCCAAGCACATGTACGAAAATAGTGAATGCGTGCAAATAATAAATCTATATAAAATGAGTGCAGTAGATAGAACAGTATATAAAACGGATAGACAATTCGGTAGGATAATAATACGTGGATATGTGTACAATGTAGTTCGGCAGTTGATTTATTGTTACTGAGGTCGACCGATCGTTGGGTCGAGGCATGTTTCCTCCACACACCCCCCCCCCCCCCATTGGCGCTTGTAGGGCCAATACAAAATACCTGGAGGAAATGTTCCATGTTTGTTCCTTTGTCCAGGGGTGGGTTACTCCCCGGATTGTAGTCGTCGTTGTTGGGCGATCTGATCTAACTGGCCACGCCGAAGCTCGATGTATAGGGTGTAAACATTCAGTACTCCTGCTACGGTGTTTCTTTGCAGTAACAGACTGGATATCATGTGTTGTTGTCCGCTTGTGTGTCTGGCTCTTTCCAATCTTACAGTGATATTCTCCAACTTATTCTCGACTATCTCGTGCTGTTTGATAGCAGCAGTTAGCTCTCCGTCGTACTCTATCTCGACGTCCTCTAGCAATTGGGCGTTGAACTGTTGTACAGAATAGGCCATAGTGCTGTTCAGAGGTGTGTTGGGAGCTGCTAATCTTCCTTTGTTGCTCGCTGGTCGTGCAAATGATCTCTGCTTCGGGGTATTCGTAGTTCCCGCTTTCTCTTCTCTCCTTTTGTTTGTGGCCCCACGTGGTACCACGTGTTGTTTTTCGGTCACGCCTTTTGTCGATTGCGGACAATTGCATTATCTCGATGGCCGTTTCCGTGGGCGTCGTTTCCTCCAAGAATTGATTTTCTCTGCGGGATTCCCACCAGGGAGTTGTCTCCTCACTTTCCTCGCATTCCGTCGTAGTCTCGCTGGAGGGAGTTATCTGCTCCGCACCATACTTGGGAGTTGCTTGGCCCACGCTCCCTCTTCCTAGCATCTCTCTTCGTTTGTTTTTGTCGCCCGTTTCTGTCGTTGTTTTCGGTGTATTTAGGCCCAACTTTCGCCGGGTCTCTGCCATGTTTGTCCAAGGAATATACACCATATTCTCCACCCTTCCACGTGACTCAGGTGGCCTGTCGTTTACCTGCAGGCTTGGATCTGTGGTCCCTTCAGTGTGGTAGCATTGGTAGTCTGAAAAACGTACCGGTGGCTTTCGGGTCCTGGTGGGCCGTCCCTCGGGGTTGGCCTGGAGTGGTGGCCATTCTGGGTCTTCCAGAGGGGGGGTCTCAGCTACTGGTACTTCTGCTGGCACTGTGGGTGGTGCAACCACTGGTTCAGGTGGGTCTATGGCTGGTTCGGCGAGTAGTGGTATATGAGGTGTCTCCTCTGGGGGTGCCTCAGGCTCAGGAGGTTCTCTTGGTACCCTTTCTCTTGGCTCCATCGGAGGTGGTTCTAAATGCTCTATTGGCGGGCGGGGTGCTCTCCTTTGATATGCTCCTCGCATATTTGGCCGAACTGCCTGCTCTCTGCTGGGTGGTGCCCTTCCCACGGTCTCCCTACACGTCCGGTATGCCTTTAGTCGTCTTCCGTTCTGAGTGAACCCTTGTCCATTCCTTTCTAAGCGATAGGTGTGGTTTGGATAGGTCTCAGTGACTGTATACGGCCCGACATAGCTTGGCTGGAGTTTGGGATTACTCCCCTTTGTTCGTCGCTTGTTTTCCATCACTACCAGCTCGTCTTTGCTGAACCGGGGGGGTTCTCCCGTCTCCTCTTGGCGGAGCTTAGCTTGCTGACTACGCACATAGTCGTGGGCTATGGCGAGGTTCTCTTGGACACGCAGGGTGTGCTCGGTGATACTGTGGTGCTCTAGCGAGGGTGGGGACCCGGTCAGCTGATCGGGCAGTCGTAGCTCTCGGCCCAACATCATAAGGTTGGGTGTCTCTCCAGTAGTAGTGTTGGGGGTGGCTCTACAAGCTCGCATGATCTGGGGTAATAAACCATCCCATTCATCCTGCCCCTTGCTCAATATAAGCGTTCGTAGGGCGTCTCCTAGCGTCCTATTCTGCCTTTCCACCATGCCATTGCCCTGGGGGTGGTATGGGTTGGTGCGCGTCTTGCGTACTCCCCACAGCGAGCAGAGTTCTTCCAGTATGGTCGACTCAAACTGTGCTCCTTGGTCAGAGTGCAGTTGTTCTGGGAGTCCCCAATAACGGAACACTCTCTCGTCCAGTGTTGTCGCTACAGTGGGTGCGGTAGCATCTGGCAGGGCTATCGCGTCTTGCCAACGAGTGAAGTGGTCGGTGAGAACCAATATCCACTTGTTCTTTCGTCGGGTGACGGGTAGTGGGCCTACCAGATCTACGGCCAGCTTCTGAAACGGCCGTCCAGCGAAGAGCCGTTGTCCTTCCGGGGCGGTGGGTCGATTGCTGCGTTTCGCCACCTGGCACACTTCACAGCTCTTGACGAGTCTGCGTGTTAACCCCGTTAAGCCTGGCCAGTACCAGTCTAGCTGCAGTCGGTGGCGCGTCCGATTAATCCCTGCATGGGCTAGTAGGTGCGTGTCCCACACGACTTTGTGGCGCCATGCCGGCGGGCATACAGCACAGGTTCGAGTCCGTCCCTGGTGCTTCGAAGTAATGACCAGCGTTCCATCTGGTCGGAGGCTCATCGCGTCGATCCTATCGTGTAGGATGCGGAGCTCCGTCTCTCCCTCTTCCAACTCTCTGTTGGACAAGTGTCTCCTGGCCTTGACGGCAGCATATACCTTCGCTACAGGGTGTCGTCCTTCCTGCTGTGCCCGTACCAGCTCCTGCGCACTCTGTGCTGGGTCGGTGATCGTCACGTTCACCTGTCCCTTTTGCTCTCTTGACCCCCTTGAGGGGTGCTCAGCACGGGTGGGTCCCCCGTCAGTCCGTCCCCTTTGCTCCGCTGGTCTCCTCGGAGAGAGCTCGGCACGGGTGGGTCCCCCGTCAGTCCATTCCCTTCGCTCTGCTGGTCCCCTCGGGGAGAGCTCGGCCAGTTGGGTCCCCCGTCAGTTCGTTCCCTTCGCTCCGCTGGTCCCCTCGGGGAGAGCTCGGCACGGGTGGGTCCCCCGTCTATCCATTCCCTTTGCCCTCCTAGCTCTCCTAGGCTGAGTTCGGCATGGGTGGGTCCCCCATCTCTCTGCTCAATTGAGTGGCATTGTCTACAGTCGAGGCAGGGCTCCTGTCGACTGAGTCCGTCGGCGTTGCCGTGCTGTGGCCCTGGTCGGTGCTCGAGTTTGAACCGGAACTCGGCTAGGATCTCCAGCCATCTGGCGATTTGGTTGGAAGGTTCCTTTCTCCTGCACAATCACCTGAGGGAGGCGTGGTCCGACCGCAGCTTGAACTCCTTGCCATAGAGGTAGGGTCGAAAGTGCTTGGCCGCCTTGATCACTGCCAGCAGTTCTCTCCTTGTCACACAGTAGTTCCTTTCTGCTGGCGACAGGGTCTTACTGTAATACGCGATCACCCTTTCGCGTCCTTCCTGTATCTGTGACAGCACTCCGCCTACTCCGACCGCGCTGGCATCCGTGTCCAGGATGTAGGGAAGCGTTGGATCGGGGTATCCTAGTACGGGTGCTTGGCTCAGTCCTATCTTTAATTTCTCGAAGGCTTGTTGCCCATTCGTACCCCACACCCAGGGGACGTCTTTTCCAGTGAGCACCGTGAGTGGTTTAGCTGTAGTGGCATAGTCGGGTAAGTACTGCCTATAATAGCCAGCCGTCCCCAAAAATGCTTGCAGCGCCTTCATATCCTGGGGTGTCTGCCACTTCCTTACTGCCTCAACCTTGTCGGGGTCCGTGGCTACGCCTTTCGCACTCACTATGTGTCCCAAGTACCGCACCTGTGGGCTCAGTAGCTCACACTTCGAGGGTTTAATCTTTAGGTGTGCACTCTGGAGTCGTCGCAGGACCTCTTCTAACCTCTGCAGATGGGACGGAAAGTCCGGAGCTATGACGATCGCGTCATCGAGATATAGCAGCAGTGTCTTCCAGTGAAGACCTTTGAGTACGCGCTCCATGAGCCGCTGGAACGTGGCTGGGGCGGAGGTAAGCCCGAAGGGCAGTACCTTCCAGCGCCACAGACCACTACGCGTGATGAATGCTGACTTATCTCTTGCGTCCTCATCTAGTGGGACCTGCCAGTATCCACTGGTCAGGTCGAGAGTACTGAAATACTTGCTGCCAGCAAGGGCGTCCAGGGAGTCATCGATCCTGGGGATGGGATAGGCATCCTGTTGTGTGACGTCGTTTAGTTTTCGGTAGTCCACACAGAACCGCCAGGAATCGTCTTTCTTCCGCACCAGGACGACTGGGGAGCTCCAAGCTCCGTCGGCTGGCTCGATAAGGTCCTTTGCCAACAGCTTTTTGACCTGTCTCTCCGCCTTGGCCTCTTTCTCGGCTCCTAGCCGGTGTGGGGGTAGTCGTATGGGTCGGGTACCAGGTATCACAGGGATAGAGTGTTCGACCAGTGGGGTGCGGCCGATATCTCCATCGTCTCTACTGAACACGTCCTGGTAGCGGTTGAGGAGGTTCCGTAGTTGGTATTCCTCCCGTGTATTTTGACAGCCCTTCTTGGCCTGGTCGAACAGTGGTCCTAGGTGTGGGGGCAGCTCCCTATCCTGTCGGTGGAGTTCCTGCTGAGAACCCTGTAGCGCCTGTACCTCACTGGGTTCCACTCCGGTGAAAGTCCCTATGACCTCTCCTGCTGGAACCTTTATGCTCTCTTGTGAGGGGTTCAGACATCGAACCAGCACCCTTCCATGCTCGTCTGGGGCATTGATGCTTGTGGCCACTAGTAGTCCTCCTTCCCTACTTTCTATTATTCCCTGTGTACAGGGGGTCCGGCTGGTTAGGTGGCAAGGCACCGTTGCTTCTGCCTGGGGTGGAATATGGGTGTCCCTCTGGACTTGCACTTTCGACACCAGATCTCTGCCATGTCGGTCCGTACAGGTCAGCTTCTTTCCTTGTACGCACAAGGTAGGTCGGTTGAACCCCATCTGGCAGTTCTGCTTTGTTAAGAACGGCATGCCCAGGATTACATCCTCATTGATCTGGCTCACGACAAACGTTTCTTCGTATTTCACGTGTCGTATCCTCCCGGTCAGCGTAATCAATCCGTAAAAGGGCAGTCGAGTGCCATCTGCCGTCAAGCCATGTGAGTCATAGTCTTGTAGGTGATGTTGTTGCTGAGGAGGGAGTAGGTCGAACACTCGTTTCGACAGTAAGTTTGTGTTACACCCGGTGTCTATTAAGTAAGAGACTGAGCGTCCTTCTACCTTGCCCGGTAGGTAATAGCTCGATTGGTAGGGTCTCTCTACCTGGTTGAGGTGAACAGTGAGGGGCTTTCGGGTAGTCTCTGGGGTCGGTTTTGACCTCTGGTTCCTTCTTCGTTTTGAGGGGGGTTCTTGCGGATGACTTATCCTAGTCTCCTCCTCCTCCTCTTCCTCTTCATCGTCCTCCGATGTCTCATCGGTCAGCGGGCTGAACCTGTTGTTCAGCTGAATTGGCAGGGGTCCGTTTTGGATGAACCGGTCTCTTCTTTCTCGAGGTCGACGGGGGTGGGGGCCCTGTTGCAGCCAGTAGGGGTTCCTACTGCTGCGGGCCGTACCCGTTTCCCTGACGTGGGTGCCATGGGGTAGTTGGGCATCGGCTCCTTATGTGTCCAGTACGCTGGCATCCCCAGCAACGCGTTGGTGGGGGCTTGTCAGTTTCTTCCTTGATGCGGGCCACCTCCTGACTCAACTGTTCCACCGCTTTGAGGAGCTTGGCTAGGGGGTCTCCTATCTCTTGACACTTGAGAGTGGCTTCAGGAGGGGTTTGGGTGCTCTCTAGCTCTTCTTCCTGTACGATTCGTACGTTGGGCTGTAGGGGGTTCTGATGCTGAACTTGCAAGAACTCGTTTCCTGCTTGGACGGCCTCCTCTAAAGTCGTCGGCCGAATGGCCAACAAATGCCGTTGAAGATACACATGTCCCAGTGTATTCTGGAAGGTCTGCATGGTGAGGTCCTCTCTGTTCTGGAGCGGTAGGTCTCCGTAGGCTGCTTCCACCAGCCGTTCGATTTGGAGTGCGTGTTCCCTCAGCGTTTCCTTGTGGGCTTTCCGGTAAGTGGTCAGCCTGGTCTGTGCCTCCGTGCGAGTCAAGCCAAAACTTGCCCTCATTGCTCGAGTGATGGCCGTGGTATCGACCCCTCTCCCACACTGTTCGGCCTTTCCTATGAGTGCCTGTCGAAGGTGGATGTAGCTTCCTCCGGTAACCATCTATTGGCTCTGGCGACTTCCTCAAATCGTTGGATGAAGTATCCAACATCTCCTTCTCCGCTGAACTGGGGTACTCTGAAGCGGTCCCTTCCATTGCTTGTCGACATTCGATCCAGAATGTCAGCTAACGTGCCCATGATTTGTAATGGTGACCCATCACGATCTGAGCTGAGCGCTCGTCGCCTGCTGGCCATCTCCGCGCCTGCTGCCTCCTGTTTGTGTTCACCGTTCCTGTGGGTCGTTCGCTTGGATTCCTCACAATCCCACTGCTGCCACCAATGTACAGGAATTTACCGTCAGGAGTGGTAGCGACCACCTGTACAACGGCCCACAGTAATAAGTAAACACAACAGTGCAGTGTACGCCTATCTATCTCGCCTTCCACCTATCCCGAGGAGTAGGTGTAGTAGGTCGACCTAGCCGTTCGAATAACCGTTCCAGTATCACTTGCCCGTAGGTCAAGTGCAGTGTGAGTCGAGATCGACTGACCACTTTCTACTGACTGTTTATTCTAGTTGCTAGTCGACTGAGTCAGTGCAATGTTCCTGTCCACTTTGTTTGTGCAATTGCTGAACTTCTCAAGTTCTTTCACCAGCGCAATCAGTGCAAGCTTACTTGTGTTGTTTCTGCTAAGCTACCTGTGCTTTAGCATAAGTGCGCTTATGCTATCAGACCAAACAAGCAAGTGAGAGTGTAGGCAGTAACTCTGACTTTATTAGACAATACACGAGTATTTATGCTGGACAAATTACATAACATGATTGGCATACAAGAATACAAAGGCAGGCCACGCCTGTACACGAGATTGGATAATTGCTAACCAATAGAACTTGCAGAAAATGTAAACAGGTGTGGCTTGGCAGCACGGTTGGCTGCCCAAGCACATGTACGAAAATAGTGAATGCGTGCAAATAATAAATCTATATAAAATGAGTGCAGTAGATAGAACAGTATATAAAACGGATAGACAATTCGGTAGGATAATAATACGTGGATATGTGTACAATGTAGTTCGGCAGTTGATTTATTGTTACTGAGGTCGACCGATCGTTGGGTCGAGGCATGTTTCCTCCACAATAATATAGTAATAATAATAACAATAATAATAAATATTGATAAATAATAATAATAATATTATTAACATCAATAATATTAACAATAATAATAATATTATTATTAATTAACATTAATAATATAATTAATAATAATATTTATAATAATAAATAATAATAATATATATTAATAAATAATAATATTATTATAAATTATTATTAATATTATTATCATTTATTATCATCTATTATAATTATTATATTATGATGATACGATCGATGATGATGATCAATCAACAACAGGAGTAAATTCTTATTATTCGTACTTCAATTTCAATAAACACTGATGATAGCAACAACTATATTATTATTTTCTAGACGCAAAAATATTTGTATGCACAAAAACAAATTGAGGGAATAGTGCAGCATTCAACCACAGTGAGCTGAGCTGAGCCATGTATGATTAGTAACAAACGAGAAGAATTGTATTAAAAAAAAATTTTTTTTTTACAATAATAATATATACAATACTAATAATACTCACTCACTACTATGAATGATGATGTATTAATTATTATTATTATTATTATTATTTATATGTAGTATTATTGTAAAAAAAACAATTTTTTAATTATTTTTTAATAAAATTCCCATTTGTTACCAATCATACATTGCTCACTGTGCATTCAACCACGGATTGGTAAACTGGACTACTCACTCACCTCTGTGAAATTTAAATTTTTGATATTTGTTACGCTAATCATAGAAATAATATGATTGTCCGCCTCAAGGATATGCTAAAACATAGCGGTGGTTATACACTGTATTTACAGTATGTCAGAAAAGGCGGGGTAGATATCGCAATCATTGATATATATTTCAATGGTTGAAGTTGGATGAGCGGGTTTGCTATTTCAATGTGGAGTTGTTTCGGTAATGTGAAGACAACTAACAAAGACTTTTTAACTTCTTTCTTCCAATTTGTATATCACTCATAATGGCCATGGAAAAAGGGATATTTTGGATTTGGAGGACCATTTAGTTTCAAAGGCTAAAAATAGGCCCAGGAGAAAACAAGAGAGGTGAAAACATGCAATGAAGAGTTTTTCAATTCAATAAATTTATTTTTGAGGTGATTGCCTATTAACTAAGGCATGAGTACAAAAATTACTATGGTCAACAAACTAAAATAGTATGTACATTTGTCATATGACAACAGGGTAACCCTGCGCTATCTTTCAGTGTGGTTTCTGTTCTGTAGAAAAAAATTCAACGTTTGTGGAATTTTGAGAAAACTAAAAATGCTGCATAAGTTTTAAGAGGCGAGAAACTTTAAATAAAATCTCAGCAGGGTCCTCGACAAATCAAGGACAAGACAATTGTGAAACTGAGTGGTAGTGTGAGTTGATTGTTTTCAAACATTTACAGCAAAAATCATTTGTGGTCGCAAAAAACATCAGCTATTGGTGGCCATGAAATATTCAAACCTCAATTCTTAACACATTCATTCACAGATCTTGCCATCACGACATGGCTAGAAGCGCTTGATGCAAGGATTTTGTTGTACCCAACGATTGTTGCATCAAGTAACTGTGTTCTTGACCAACAACAAATCAGCCAGTCAATTGTACCTATATATGTGTCTCTAAAAGTAAATTTCACTTAGGCTACAACATGCTATGGGAATTAATTATGTATGGAATGATAAAGAAGAGGAGAAACTCTGGTTAAACTTTGGCAAATCTCTGCAATGAACTCAGAATTGATACATTGTTGTTGGAGTGATTTCTATCTAAATATTACTTGGATGTTGTGATGTTGCCAGGTAAACAGGCTAAGCATGTAAAGTATAGGAAATGAGCTTATATTCTTACACTCAAATCTATTTATTCTTGCCATTTACAACTGGTTGAAAAACTTGGGCAGTTTTTACCAGATATGTTTCATTGCACGCAGTGCTCAACTAATGCTGTTAAAGACCAAAGAGGGCGCTTAAGCAGATGTCAGAGACAGAGGGAAAGTACAAGCCAATTACATAGTAGCAAACTAGTGGGACGGCAACCAAGTTGATTGGCCGTAGCAGGTCGGCAGTCTTGGGTAACATTTATACACTTTTGCTTCACTGACACATACCAACTCTATTCGCAGCTTGGTTGGACCAACTCTATTCGCAGCTTGGTTGGACCAACTCTATTCGCAGCTTGGTTGGACCAACTCTATTGGCAGCTTGGTTGGACCAACTCTATTGGCAGCTTGGTTAGACAAAAGTTTTTGAATAAAAAGTTTCGATAAAAATTTGGCAGTCAGTAAACTTATTGGTAGCAATACAAACTGAAACAAAAAACAAAGTAATCTTCAAAATCGAATAAAAATGACAGTACCTTCAGCCGGCTGGCAATAAAATAGTTTGATGTTTATCCTGTCTAGTTGATTTCTCATCATGGTGCTTTGGTTTTGTTACCATTAACAAATCTATTTAGTTCATTGCCGGTTTGAGTAAAGACAAACAGCAAAGAGCTTAACAGATTCATTTTTATGATAAAGAAATGCAAAAATAACTTGCAGTCAGATAGGTAGGTAACTTGGTATGGCAACTACTGGATGAAGGTTTTATAGTAAGATACAGTTGGTACTAAATGCTGGTGTTGAGCAGTACCAGTTTTTGCATGTGAGTAACTGCTAGGAGTTGTCCACCCACTTACACTTTACAACACTAAATTATGAAACCCAGGTGGTTTATTGAGTGATTACAGTAGTAGTTCACTGATTTGGAAATGCAATTATTGAGCTGGCTGTCAGTTGTTAGTCTGTTTCGGTTTAGAGTTATTGGTTGGCGATTCGTAGGGGTTGGGATTGCAAGTGATGAAAAATATTTAATTTAAAGATCATGATAAAATGTACGTAGGAAATATCTCCTGAAACATGAGGGATTGCATAAACAAAATAACTTACAAAAAATAATGACAGTCCATTGATAACAATTGCTATTGGTCAAAACTGAATCGTAGTGCTCTATGGTTTTGGAATCGAAAAAAAACCTTAATGATAATTCTTTACAATCATTTAGTCAATTATGGACTATAGTAATTATGTTTCCACAAATTAACGAAAAAGTTGTAGAATTGTCTAGGAAGTTTTTGTCAAATTATCTTTTTTTATTGGTCTACATTGATTGAAAGAATGCTTGATCAGTTTTCCTTCTAGTAAATGATGTAAGATCAACTTTGGAAATTTTATGCTGTTGAAAAAAAGATTACAAAGCCTGTCTTTTGACAATGTGACTGCAAAACTGACTATTTTGTGACGTAGTCCCTGTTGTTCTCCTATTTGGTAAACGGAAACCGACAACCTTTAACCCGGAAGAGTGTTATGGTGATAAATTGGTGGTCGAGCATCTAAATGCTGTTTACTCATCATGAAGGTCCTATACTAAAAAAATACTGTCTAACAATTTTATCAACTGGATTTCATACAATGTGGCTTGATGCAGCTATAATTATTAGCAAACCAAAGCAAGCATCTTTCTACTACACTGGAATATGTGCTTTGTCAACCAAATTCAACCTCAAGTATGTCCCATAGCTATATGAACTCATTGTGGTCAATAGTTAATAGCCAGCCCGCTGGCAAGTCAATCATTCATTTATTGATGGCATAATGCTGCTTGTAGCTGCAACATAAGGTAGTGGGTGCGCAACTGTCACGCTTGACTAGAAAACTGGTCAAGCTTCTAACCATTGAAATGTACTGTATGCTACCAAATTGACATGAGCATTTATTAGTACTGAATAGTGCGTGACAGAGAGAAAAGATAACTCCATTAAAACACATATAATAATTACAGCATTGGTTGCTTTATTTGTTTTGGAATAGAATCACTTTTAATAGCAGAAACAACATTCAGATCAGAAAACAAAAAGTTTGTGTGATGATATACAAACATTAAGTGACTAAACAAGTTTCTGTAAAAAAGAACCATTGATAAGGAGCCTTTTGCTTGTTCGCATGGTATAGAGATTATAACAAGGTGGATGAAGACAGCTTGCAGTGGTAATCAAGGAAGTATATGTTCTCTTTTACATTCCCTTCTTGTCAACTGTCTGCAAGAAATTACATCTAAGCTAAATTTTAAAATACAATACACAGGGCGTTTATGCATAGATCTCAGCAACAAAGGAAATCATCACATGTTGTGGGGTGAATGCATTTAGTAAGACCTGTATTTTGCCTAAAACAGCAAGTACTCTTGCCGGTGATACAATCACATTACCGCTGCAATACATCAGCTGCTCTTATTTTATACATAAAATAGACAAGTAATATGTTTGCCATCAATGTAAAACAACACTTTACCTCGCTATATACGTCAAACAGCAAATGACCCACATCATCTAGTAGAGATTGGTCGCACTCATGTTTTCAGCAGTTCTAGATCCATTAAACTTTCATAGACCATTATTCATCCATTTACCCGTAAGCTGAAACAAAAAAGAATCTCATGTTTATCTCACGCTTGGAGACAGCTAAACAAAATTGAACAATCAAATCATTTGGCAAAAAAATTGAACAATAAACTTTTAGTAAAACGAACCCAGATTTTTAATTAAAAATTTTTTCTGGTGAAAAGATAAAATCATCGAGTTTACAAGAAAAGGTTTCTCTGCTTGGTATTTGTGAACAGGTTCGCAGAGTATGAAGTCAGTTGTAAAAAAACCTTGGTATAAGGTTGAAACTGTGTAACAAACCATTACTCATATGTTGCATATGTAAGAGCTTACAATCATAGAAAAATGTGACACCATTAGGAGTATTTGCGACGCGCTCGTCGAACAAAATATGAACGATATTTTGAAGCCGAAATCGTCAATTTGGGAACAGAACATTAGTTCAAAACATAATAATTGTTCAATAACATTTTATAGATTGCCAAGCGAATCATGAAGAAAATAACTCTCAAATTACAAATTAATCAATAAAAAATGAAAGTGGCATTGTTATAAACTAATATAGCTTGTAAAGTCACCCATTTTGTAGTATATTTTTCCTGATGGTAGTTATCGCTAAGTTTTTGAGGATATAAAACCGGTCTATTAAAATTAACAAATTAGACTTGCATGTTATAATTAATTTAGTGTTCAGTTTCATTCGCTCGTTGATTGTTTTTTCAATCAGTGAGCTATCTTTTGTCAACCCTCAAGTTCCAAAAAAAAGATTATTTATTGATTTAAGTTACTGCTAATGAGATTATTTTTATTGAGTTATCTTTGGTGAAAATAGATGGCAAATACTCTTATTAAAATAACGACATCAGTATTATTGTTGAGAAAAATGAGGCTATCTTGCATATCTCAATGTATAAAGCCATTGTAAAGAATGTAAAAGGAAGCATGAATGGTTAACAACCATTTTTCATTGTGGATTGTATATATGAGTAGGATATTGGCCTTCGAGACAATCTAAAAAGATGATATGGGGTTTCAATACACATACTGATCAAGTGAGAGAGCAGAGCTGAGTAAGTTAAGGCCGAGCAAAAAGCTTTGAGTCACTTTCATAGTACATGTAGGTGTGCTGGGCCAGGTGGTAAGCTGTAGGACCTACATGTACTGGGCCAGGTGGTCAGCTGTATAGTAATACATTGTGCTGTTCAATTTTTCACATAACAATCAGTACAAAAAGACCTTTCACTAAAACCATTTGCACTCATTATTTTGGGGCTGTTCGCCGGAGGCGACTACAACAATAAAATTCATATAAGAAAAAGCAGACACTATCCTAATACTTTCATGAATGTTTTTGTTAGTCAGCTATTAAAAAACAAAAATGGTGCATCTTTGTTTCGTTCTTGTACTTTCATCAATATCAACTGCAATGCATTGGTAGCAGAATATATGCAAAAAAACATCAGTCTATGCCACAAAATAACCGCTTACTGCATTTAGTTTTATGAACGCGCAGTGTATAACGACATCTTTGTGTTGAATTACAATACGAGCATGCGCTAATGATTACTACATTAGGCGCAGGCCAAACTGCTCAATCTCCGTGGTAATTGATAACGCACAATGCACCTTTTACTTGGCGTTTAAAGCTATGTGCAATATATATAATCAAATAGATTAATCTTGTCACTTAATAATCCTAATGTTGTTTGTTATTGCTGGCTGCTATCAGGGCGATTGTTTGCATATTTTTGCAAAAATGACAGTGGCAATATCTTCAACACCGCAACAATATGACTGGCATAAGCGAAGCATTGCACCTAATTCTCACACATATCATAAGGAGTGCTGAGGCTTACTTCAAATTATTGTATGTATAAAAAAGGTGAACAAGCTGAACTGTTTGGGGCGGCAAAGATAAATAGGCAAAATAAGACATGTTATAGAATTGTAATTACTGTCATTACTTTCAGTTTTGACTGGTGTCGTCCATTTCTGGAATTATAAGAAACTGTAGCAAACAAATATTTTTCATGAGAGTTGTTCACACATTAGTGTAATCCTCAAACAGGCAAAATGGAATTTCCTGCTGGATCAGTTTTTTTGGTAATTGACAAAAACCTCAATTAGCTCTACTTAGTTTCTGTTTAATTTAATTCACTCTTTCAAGATCAGGCAACTTCAACATCTAACCCAAATGTAGAAAATGACCGCCCAGCCCTACTAATCAAGTACCTTTGCAAGAAGAATACAACAAAAATAAAAGCTTGCACATTGCGCAATGGAAGCAGTATTCCTTTTATAGTCTATATGGCATGCTGAAAAAAATTTGTCATAATCAAAAGCTCAAATTAAGTATCAAATAGAGGGGCTCCTTGCTCCTGAGACTGTCTTCAGAATTTTTGAATAGGGAAATGGGAATTGTCGATGTCTTATTGGGTGTCAATAAGTTTCATCAGAAATTTTTTTAAATTCAGATTTCAGACAATTACAGATGCAAAGACTCATAATGGTATATTAATTGTAGTACAACATTATGTGCTGGGCAGCATTTTATGCATGATATAGAACTGCCTCATTTAACAGCAATCAACTACCTTGTATAGCAACAGGTGAGTCAATTAAGTTGGTAGGGCCTAATGTCTGAGACTGTAATAAATGCATGACAAAGTGATTCCCTGGTTGCTAGAATTGCACCTTCGAGCATTTTTTTGATATAATAATACACCACTTTGTAATCACTGGGTGTTGCATTAAACAGAGCAGGAAATGATTTGCATTTAGACAAGTTGTTATGGAGGAGGGTGCTTCAAATTGAAACCTAGGACTATTCATCAAATGTGGGCTACAGACCTGATCGGAACTACAGCCACAACATACAGAAGTGATAAATCTCAATAACCAAGCAGACTTAACAAGCATCATCATGCATTCCTTATGCAATTCAATATTCAAAGTTGAATATTTTGTGTCAAACAGTGCTAAGCGATTGCGACCAAATGACTAAATAAAAAAAATGATAATAAATTAGCTCATAATTTTTCGTTTGTTGTATTAGGAAATGAACACCCATTTACATGTTATGCTGTCTGTCTAAATACTTGCCACTCTGCCTTGTGGCCTCACATGTTGTCAAAGTATCAAAAAATATTGCGGCAGGTCAGAATCTGTTATGTTTATACCTATACTTAATACAGAAACAGTAAGTTGAAGATAGTCAAAAACATAGACATGACATCTTTAACAAAAGAATTTTAAACATCTATTGTTATAGAATGAGTCACTGATAGTGACAGATGCAACAATAATTGAACACAAGAAAGATTATCATAGAAATTTTACCCAAGTAACTGTTTTGACACAAAGAAAAGTTACGAGAATAATTAAGATTTTGGCATTAATTACTGTAAAAAAATTAAGATCGAAAACAACACCTGATGTCTACCTGATAAATTGATATCCACTTGACAGGAAAACTTTGAAAATAATCACTCAAGTTAGTATCTATGGGATAATTTTGTAGTAAAAAGCCAATCAGTGAAAACAAAGAGATAATCAGTGAACGTGCAATGCAATCATGAAAAAACAATTTGGTTAGCGGGGTGAAGAAACTTGCTTAGCTTGATGGCAACAGTATTTTTGAGATTTTCTGCTTGATCTAGAAATGACACTGGTAAAATTTCAGATAGCATAACATAGCAACCAAACTGGTATGACAATTGACAGTTATGATAAGGCTCGTCATATTGTCTGTGGCATTTTGTGATACTTGTCACTATGGGTCTAGCAACTTTTATTTATCATACAAAATAGTGTAGATTAAAAATACTAAAAACAAGAATTACAGGACTGATGCTTAAAACAACATTCATTATAAAATGTATTTTGGAAAAAAAAAACTAAGTAAATAATGCCAAAAACCATTACTGTTGAGTTAGCCTTGCTGTTTCAGAAAATTAATTTGTCATTTATCCATGCGCTGCAGAAAAATTTGAGCGTTCTCCAATTTCTATGTACCCCTATGGTCAAAGACTGATAATCGCAAAAATCGTATCTGAGCTTGATGATAATCAGTCAAATATAGATTGCCACTGACAGGCCGTGACTGCAAGTGATTGATAGGTGAAACATGAAATATTGAGAGAAATTACAGATAGTTAATGCCAATACTCAGAACATATATCTTTCCTTGACAGTTATACATAAATAAAGATTGATATTATTAGTACACTACCATTAGAAACTACTTGTTGATGATTTGTTATAAAAACTCATATAAAGCTGAATGATTTTGGAAAATGTCATATCAACCAAAAATAACAATTAAGAGTATTTGTGACGTGTTTGTCAGACAGGGTACAAAAAGTAATAGGGGTTCATAATTCTGTACGTTGGGTATGGAACAAAAGGTTAGTTTACAACATCACAATTATACAATGAATTGTAACAGATTTACTGAACAAATTGTAAAAAAATATAACTCATAATTTGCAAAGTGATCAAGAAAAAAATTGAAATGACATCGCCGTAAATACAAAAAGGTTTGCGAAAGTACCCTTTTCATTTAGTAAGTTTGAAAGATCATAATTATTTTGTAATCACTCGCTTGTTACAATTTATTTAGTTTTCAGTTTCATTCCCAACTTATGAATAACATAAATAAATGCTCGCCGATTTTTTTTATTCATTTACATGCCTTTCGTTGACTACTTATTAAATTCATTGTCAATCCCATTATTCTTATTGAAACTCGTTTTGGGAACAAAGTGGCGCATATTCTTATTATTGAAAAATAATTACTTTTTATTACTAAACCGCAAAAATGATAATAATAATAATAATAAATGATACTATAAGAAGTAGACCGTCATTCCCCAGGACATACCACACATACACAAAAGAATCACCAGTTTCTGGACATTTTCAAAGAATTACAGAGTGAGGTTACGTATTTGTTGTAATGATGACTGTATCCTTTAATTTACTTTGTAAAATTGTCTGAATTGTACCGGATTTGACAGAAAATTGAAGAAAAAAAACCTAAAAACTGATGTTGCCATTGCAAAAAAACTTAGCTATTTCGCGACTTGATCTTATTTTTTTCACGGTTGTTTTTGCAAATCATCTTTGTGACCATATCAGAGGAAATTGCACGCAGCTCAACATTTTCTATCATCACATTCAACCACAATTTGTTTTGCTTTGTGCTATGCTATTTTGTTGTTCCTCTTCTGCAAGGCCAATTTTAGATCTTTCTCATTTACATTTCTTTTGACGGTATCCCAAAACACCGGATGTGGTAAATTTTTGTAGAGCCTTTATAGGGCAGAAGAGATGCCAGTTGAAAACAACCGCAGTTATGTGTTTAATACCATTAGTTGGCCTTGTTTTACCTTTAACATGTCGCAGTCACGCTCGACGAGACGCAACCTGGAGGCAAAGTCGATGTTATCGAGCATTTTAAAACTTTCGCAAAAGTCATAATTGATATATATGGCTTCAACATCAATGAAATGTGTTACCTGCAAGTGAAAGCTCCATAACAATATCATATGGCACATATTAAAAATTTATTTCAAAATTTAGATGAATTTCTTAGGCCCCAAAACAACTTATACAGAACGCTTCAAAATGTTATTTCATGTTTTTAAATTTTGTTCAAGAAAACTACCAAATATTTCAGATTCAACTGTTATTGTCATCGTCAAAAAGCAGTTTTTAGTTTCGCCGAAAATTAGTAAAAGAACAAAAGAGTATGCTAACGCTGTTGTTACACTAACTCTAAACCTAAAAACTGTTACTTAAAAAAAAAGCTCTTCCCCAACAGATTTTTGGCAGTAAAACTTCACTTGATTGCTGGTGCGTAAACTAACGGCACTACTAAACCCGATCAAAGCTGCTGGTTTGAGAATAACAACTCTACAGAACTAAAAACTACTGCAATCTCTTTCTTACTTAGGCAAAAGATTTTGCATCACGCCAATATCTGAGAAGCCCCGATTGTGTGGAAACAAATTAAACGTTGACAAATACCTGCACTAGAGCTAAGTAATAGCTATAAAAAAATTACAATATCTTATCAAAATATTTGTGTTTGTATGGCATATATATGAACCGCCTTACTAGATGTTTTTACACACATTGACCTGAAAAAAATTAAATCAAATCTACTAAAAGTCTCAAGGCAAAAATGACAGTGTTTGTCACAACCCAATAATCGAAATGTCAGTAATTGTAAAGTAATGGCTTTCGAATTTTCAAACTAATTTTCATATAACCAAGTTGGTTTCTGGCAAGAAAAATCTTGCATATTTAGCCCAAGCGGGTAATAATGTCACCATTTAACAACAGGTGCATTAAGTCTTTACCGACATATCATTCCATACTTGTAGCGTTTATACATTGGATGATGAAACGAATATGCAACAAAGATTGGTTCGTTAGTAGGAACAACCAATCTGTGTAATTACTAAATTAAAGCCTAGTTTTAATGTGAATAACAAATATCTGTAGCTTGGAGCAGGTATTTTTATTTGAATAAACTTTCCCCGAATATAGTGTTGTGTATCATAATCATTACCCTAGAGGACTTAACTTTCGCTAGAGTTTAATTTCGCTACCTCCGTGATTACAATTGGTTCGCTAGCAAACATTTCGCTAGCAGTTCCGTGGCAACTATATTCGCGGTACACATTTTCGCACCCGGCTTTTCATATTGCTATTGTTATAATAATAATAATAATAATAATAATAATAATAATAATAATAATAATAATAATAATAATAATAATAATAATAATAATAATAATAATAATAATAATAATAATAATAATAATAATAAATAAAATAATTATTATTTGTCTAAACAACATCAACAACAATGTGATGTATTTATTTACATGAGGGTATATTATCTTCTTGCACTTTTTAACCTCACAATAAAATATTCCCTAAATATGTTCTCATCTGACAATAAAGGTATGACAGTGCCAAAAAAATAAATCACAGATGAAATGGTAGGGAACAATATTTACCTCTCTTTATCTGTGAAGAAAAAGACAATGAGAGTGCATGCTGTTAGGGGCAAAACAATGCTGGAATGCGAGATGTAATTGTTAGTCCCTCAATGACAAATAAAAACTTAGGCTCAGCTAGCGAGCCAAGTCGTTGTTCTGTATGAAACAAAATCAGAGTGGAGCTTAATATTATAATTTATTATTATTTTGTCGTTCGTTATTATTTTCATTATTACAACAACAATGGTTTTATTATAATAATATTATATTTAATTATTGTGATATATCATTAATAATAATAAAATATATTATTATTTGTTTTGTGTTCATGTTGATATCACATCACTTGGATTATTTTTTTTTAAATTTTGCTATTACAGGGGCGGGAAAGAAGTTTGTTGGAACTAAATTTCGCTACTTCCAGCACCCGCGAAAGTTTGGTCCGACGAAAACTAAAGTCCTGTAGGGTATGTCAAAAGTTTACCAAATGCACAATTGACAGAAATCAAATAATTATTCAGCTACAATCAATCAACTAAAACAAGTACAAAACAATTACGTAGCAGTACACTACAATTATGCCAAAATATTTATCATTGCTCAATTAGTGATATTTCCGTAGAATTGTACGCACTGTTAATGATGTTTATATATTGATATAACTAATGATAAACGATTTCGACATTGCTACTGTGATAACTATTACCACCATTGTTTATCCATTCCAATCAAGTTCCTACTAGATCGATCGATTAAGGTCCCAAATGACTAGTGACAATAG
Organism: Cryptosula pallasiana; assembly: GCA_945261195.1. Classification (NCBI taxonomy): domain Eukaryota; kingdom Metazoa; phylum Bryozoa; class Gymnolaemata; order Cheilostomatida; family Cryptosulidae; genus Cryptosula; species Cryptosula pallasiana. The sequence goes on from CALYOO010000099.1 coordinate 78,094, forward strand.
AAAGTAACCTGGACCGACATTACATCATCTGTTACTACTGCACCTTACAAAATTCATAACACTAACAATCTTTAATGTAATTCTATGGCAAAGATGTTGTTTTCATAAATATTATTATACTATTTGCAACTTCATTGTATAAATTTAACACCAAATTTTTGGGTTATCATTCTGTTATTCTTATTAATCTTCCACTAGAATGCTTGAGAGAACTTATTATATCATGCTTTTTGCTTAAACAATCTTCAGCATTTTTCCGGGATCACTAATGTATTTTTCTCGACACATCCTAAAACTTTACATACCGGCTTACTGAATATTGATACCTCTTCTTTTACATATCGAACAAAAAATGGGGATTATGTCTGACTTTTATTACAGTGATCACTAAAATTTTCTACCCTGACAGCATACCTCACTGCTGTTTCACATTTTTTTAACGATATTGTTCAATGTAATAAAATGTTCAATTGGGCTTGCTGTAGCTTAATTCTTCCTGGCGCAAACAGAGCTTTGCATATTTGTTTTCAATATTAAAGCATGACTGCATTGAACTTATTTTTTATTAATTTGAAAATTCAGAAAATCTTAAGCAGCAGATTCAAATACTGGGTGACCCTCTAGGCCCACTCAGTCTCCAACAATCTTGCCAAAAAATCACCAACATCAAAAGCTAGTCATGTCAGCTGAATTTTGATTTACTAAAATTTCTATTGATTGGAAATCACATCATCTTCGGGTTATGACATGGTCAATTATAGTTAATTATACGCAAATTGATATAAATGAAGTTACATTATCTTCATATAAAATAATTGTGATTGGGAAATTCATTTAGTTTTGGGTCTACTGAACACTACTGCAGCAGGAGCAGAGGATCCCCAAGAACACACCCCATCAAATTTGGCTCTAAGATTTACTGGTGTGTTTTACTATAACATGTTATTTTTCATCTGGCTTGAATTTACAAGCTGTGCACATGAAATCGGAACTGGTGATTTCAATCAATATGAACGTCATTAATGTAAAATTAAGCCCATGCTTGTTTATTTCGTAATATTCATATGTGAAATGGCAATGAATGACGACTGCTGGATTTGTTAGGTAGCCCAACGCGATCACAAGGATCAATTCATACCTTTTCTATCAAATGACAAGAAAAATTTTTGCTTGTCTTGGCGGGTTGAGGAACAATAAATGGCAGTCATAGAAGAATAGATAGTAGTGGATAGAAAAATAATAAAAATAAATAGCAGGGTAAGATTGGTCAAACAAATATTGTACGGGAAGGAAAGAAAACTACTTTCGGGCAGAAGATGACATCATTTTTGTGCAACGTAAAGCTTGGCAAGCATTTCTGGAAGATGAGTATTTTTCAGGCTGGTAAATCAGGAAGGAGTAGGCCTAGAAAGTCATTCAATACATCTATCTGCTGGTTAGGATCTGAATATTCAGATAGTTAACCAAAAAATGTTCAATGCAGCCACGCTTCAAGCATTATTTGAAATTGTATCATATTCCTTTTGTAATTTATTCTCTTAGGCCTACAAAGGCAACAGAAACTTTAGAGCAACTGTTGTTGTTAGCCAAATACTTGCTCTTAGCCATGAGTTGACTTTAAAGCTGCGTACACACTAGAACAATTTTTGTTCAAAAAAATCGGTCATGTTGGAGTTTTGCCCTTTTTCGGCTAATGGTTGCATATTCACTAGAAAATAATTTTGGCCAAAAAAGCATTTGCTCTTTGGTGAGAGATGGACAACTTCTTTCCAGCATAACCATAGCATCACTAATGATATTGCTGTCAGTTATTTCACATATATTCACCATGTCTATGGTCGTTATGCATTAGCTGTTGCTGCGTCAATATTTATTATCTGTAATATCTGTTGTTTTGAACAGAATATTTTATTACTTTTTTCAGCTCTCCATAAAACTTATTTCAATAAATTCAATTTCTTTTTAAATTATTTAAACCTATGCTTATCAATGAGTGATCCACCATGTTGAAATAAAAATGATAATGCATAACAGATTTTCTTGTTGAGTTTTAATAAATAATAATTATTATCATTTGGTTATTACTGGGAGATGTGATGATTTTCAGATTTATCCTCGTTATTTGTGACCACAAGCTACTTCTGCACTGAGTTTGTGTTGCAATTTGTTTGATAATCTGCTAAAAATCTTCCGTGATTTTGAGCAGTGCTCAAATGGCAATAACGCCGGCCAATATGATAAAAATTGGCCATTATTGCGTTCACACTAGGCCGTTTTGGAATTGCGCTGATTTCGGCCGCCAAATCGTTCTAGTGTGTACACAGCTTTACACAGTTTGCACCACGGTTCCAACTGCAAAGTTTCCAGAAATTCAACTCCTGACTGTTGACTCTAGCCTTTTGTGGTGCTACCATTCTCTCCAGCCTACCACTGCTTAATGATTTTGGTCCAGATTGGAGTTTGCCAGTTTTGGTGATCCCTCATCACAAGCTCGTACAATCAATGAATTCGCTATGGTTCACCGATTATTTTCATATTTCACGAATAGCGAGCCACTCACTTTTTTAGAAGCTTCTTTCTAGAGCATGCCAAAATATGCACTTCATTTCTGCATAATTGCGGTAGTATTTATTTGTTATTGTTATAACATTATCATCATACTTAATGAACATAGCTATCATAAACCCTTTTACCATGAGACAAAGAAAATATGCCAATATATGTTGAGGTGAGAAATGTGAATCAGTGAGGTAATAAAAAAGAGAGCGAAAAATATCGATTCAGCTATAGTATTCATGTTTCATTCATTGTCAAATAAATACTGTCCAGCTTTTTCCGTGTTTATTTTATGGAGAAAAAACATGGGAGCTTCCCCAGCTTCCATCTAACCAATCACTATGCCAAAGATAAAAATGATTTCTTTACTCCTTATATTAGTAAAGCAGGGCGGTACAAAAGTGTGATGAGGACATAATCACCCAGTACTCTTTTGCTAACAGCATCGTTAACAGCTTTCTCTGTCATTGCCAAATTCTGAGCAGCAGTACTGTATTACTATAATTGTCATTAATATTATTACTATGTAGAAACAACGACATTATCACAAAGCAACAATTATTACCGCTAGCCTTCTCATTGTGTATTGTCCGTTTTACTTTTATTATAACAATTATTGCCACCCAATACAGCAATTGTTGTCATCAAGAAAAACTGACCGCAGTATAACAATATAAATTTACAGAACTTCACTCATTTATAATAAACGATAATAAATCACTTAAGACAAACAAATGAATAAAATTGATTATAATAAAATTGTTTTTATTCAGATATTATATGGAGCAACAACAATAACAACCATCATAACAAGACCACTAATAACAAAAAACTACACAATGATGATGAAGATAATAATAATAAAAGCAACACCATCATGATCAACAGTATAATATTAACATATACATTATTTTTGTTATTATCATTGCTAATTGTCATTATTATCTTTACTATTATTATTAATTACTCTTCGAGTAGTTAGTATTAATTGTTATATAACAAAACATTTAACATATATTATTATTACAAAAAATAAAATAAAAATAACTTGTTCATGAAGAGTAGCCGCAACAAAAAATAAATAAATAAAAATAACAGATTACATAACAGTGCAATGCAGCTACTAGCAAACAAACAAATAACTAAACTACTACTTAATAATTCAACAATCGTCATAACAAGAAATACAAAAAAATTAATACTTACTACTATAAGCACAGTGAGCCATGTATGATTGGTAACAAACTGGAGTGGTAATAAAAAAATAATGAAACATTTTTTCTTTACAATAACATATATAGTACTGGAAGTGTGGACACTTCGTTCGCATTTCATCACGACACTCTCTCAATGAATGTCGGAGATGTCTTGAAAAACATTGTGAATCACTCACCTTTTGCCAATTTTCTAAGAAAGGACACTTTCAGCTAACCACTGGTGCATAAGAATTTGCACTTTGGTCTATTTTTACCAGTAATTTTTGATTGAGTTTTTAATTTTATACTTAATCTCTTGTTAGCGGCGAATGGCTCAGATGGGATGTGATATCCGCCTAAAATACTCAGCTGCTACTGGCCTGACGGAAGTTTTCGCGACACTGGCTGGTTATAAGTCAATGCCACAAATCTTAAACAGTGTTTAAACTGTTCACGGACTCTTGTACAAGTCCATTGTACTTATGAGATTTTGGGCACTAACTTTTCATTGGCAAGATTAGGTACACTGTTGTTAAAGATTTGTGGCATAACCAGCCATTGTAGCAAAAACTTTCATTAGGCCAATAGCAGCTGAGTATTTTAGGTGGATATCACATGCCATCTGAGCCATTTACCATTACCAAAAGATTGGGTATGAAATTAAAAACTTTATCAAAAATGACTGGTAAAAATAGACCAAAGTGCAAACTCTTATGCACCAGTAGTTAGCTGAAAGTGACCTTTCTCAGAAAATTGGCAAAAGGTGAGTGATTCACAATGTTTGGCAAGACATCTGCGACATTTATTGAGAGAGTGCCGTTATGAAATGCGAACAAAGTGTTCACACTTTCAGTATTATTATATATATTATTGTGAAAAACTTTTTTTAAACTATTTTTTCATTACCACTCCAGTTTGTTACCAATCATACATGGCTCACTGTGACTATAAGTAATAAAATAATACTGCAATAATAATAATGAAGAATGATAATAATAATAATAAGTAATAACAACAACAACAATAACAAAAATAATTAATAATATTCATTATTATTATTAAATTATTATTATTGATAATAACAATGAACAATAATAATACATTATTATATATATATATATATATATATAACATAAATTATTATTAATTAATTAAATAAAAATAATAATACTAAAAACATTGACAATGCTAATAATAATAATAATTATTATTGATAGAAAAATTACATATAAATACACATTACATTGATTGTATCGATACACATACATACATACACACGTATATAATATTATAATATATATATTATTATAAATATAATAATAATTATAATAATAAATTAATAATAGATATATATTATTACTATTATTTATATATAAATTCAATTTATATATAAATAATAGTAACAATTTAAAATTGTTACTATTATTAATTATTATCAGTGAGAGAGATAGTAGACACTGAGTCTGATGCTAATAATTATAATAATAATAAATAATAATAATTAATAGTAATAATAATTAATAGTAATAATGATTATGAATGAATGAATGGTTGGTAGTAGTAGAAGACAGATGATGAGAAGTGGTGTGGTTAATGCGTACTACTACTATATATATATATTAGTCTATTAATGTCGTGACAACCAATTCAAGGAGCAATACCAATGCACAGCACTGAAAACAAGAATGACATACCATATTGACACGAAAATAACAAATTGGAAAAAAGAATAAAGGTCGCAACAACAAACAAACAAAGGCGACAAACAATAATAATACTCCGTCCAAAACTAAACAGCATTCATCCCATGGATGAAATACACCATGTATTTCATCCATGATTCATCCACACAAAAACGACCTTGACATCCTGTGCATTGTGGGAGCGAAGAGAACAAGAACACAACTCCCGTAAAAGTTTCTTGTTATCAGATTTTATTTTTTATTGGCCATAATTGTTTTGAATTGAAGTAGCAAATGTGCCCAGCCGACGCAATGAGTGAGTGCAACAAGTAATACTCAAATTCCACAAAGAGTGTCGAGGTAACATTAATGTAGTTGTTTGAAGTTAATTGCAATGTAAATAAAGAACTCAATCAACTCAATTATCATTAAACTTTTTGAACATTGTTTGTTTAATATTGGGGTTTATCTACTCTTGGATCATGTGGTTAAGACCGCCCGAGAAAACTTATTCTCGATCAAAAGCAAAAAAATGTTTCAAGCAAAGCCAAAATAGGTCGACCAAAAATTGAAACGTCAGCAATGATGCTTTCATATCACCATTAAAAATTAAAATAAATATCAATGGAACAACCATGTTCATGCGGGAGAGAGCAGCTCTGTAAGGAAAGTTATTGTCCAATTAGAGCTGACATCACAAAGTCAAGCGAGTTTGATTGGATTAGTGATCTATTGACAAATAGATCATACAGCTGAGTGCACACCGTATGCAAAATTAGTCCATACAGCTTGACTTTGTTGTTTGTTCATATAGCTCATACAGTATTGTATAATGGGTTGGTCTGTCACTCATCTTTATGCGATTACAATTAGACATTGTTTGTTTTGTTAGTGGTAATAAAGTATTGTTACCCTAAATCTTGTGATCTCTGTGAGGCCGGTTGGCCTATCACATTTGTGCCTGCTTGTTAGCAGCATCTGGTTGTATCTAAGCATGATAGATAAGCCCACCTAGCCTTGCCATTCTACTGCCACGCTACCACGTTAAGTAGAGACGAGACGGATCATATAGCACTCTTGTAAGTACCTGTAATAGTTGACCTCATACACGGGGAAAACTGTTCCAATATTATAGTTGATAGGGTTTCAATGGAGTTTGGTATTATCTACTCTCTTTGGTTCTACTTATGTATTTGGTTCTATTTGTAGATCAATGTGTAATGGTGTAGGTTGATTAGCACTCCGGACTGCAAAGAGAAAACTGTTGCTGACTTATGGTTCTCCCTGACTCGGTAAGATAACAAGTTACTTCTATTTAGAATGGAGTGTTGAGAAAGGAAAGTAGGTGATTATAAACATTCACTAGTAATTGTTTTTGAATAAAAATGGGTATAATATATTTATAAAAAGCAAAGTGGCTAATAGGTAGCAAAAAGGTTAGCACTTTATTACAATCAATATGATTTTCGCACAATGTCAATATATTATGTATTGCCTCTATAAAACTTTTTATAACTCGATGCGACTTAATGCATTCAGAAAAAAATGCGTCTTTGTCAGATCTGCTTGCATTTATACGTATTGTCTATCGGTACCTGAAAAAAAATTTAAATTAATTACACTGAAAATTAGCAATTTAATAGCCACCCTTCACAATACGAGTATTCAAGATGTGCTCCTCAACAAAGGGATTCAACACATCGCGGATGGAACGAAAAAAAATTGTTTTGTACATCGCAACTACTCAATGAATTCTCATAGACTAACTACCTAACAAATCATAAATAAGATAAATCCCAATTTGCAAAGTAATCAACAAAAAATGGCATTGTTGTCAACCAATAGATTTTGCAACAAAGTTGTTTTTATAAAGTATAATTTTATCGACAGAGATCTAAAATCGGTCTGTTAAAATAAACAAACTAGAATCAATCGTTATTTAATTGGCGTTCAGTTTCATTCACGACCTGAGAACAATATAAATAAATGCTCATTGATTATGGTTTTATATCCAGTAAACTACTTTTTGTTGACCCAAAGTTCCGAACAAAATTATTATTTGTTGACAAAATTTATTGTCAGACAGATTATTGCTATTGCATTTTGTTCGGGAAACATAGGTCGTAACTACTTTCATTATTCTCGTCTCAATGACATCAAGTAGTCTGGGACTCGAACGATGACACCCGATACAATTTTGAAATTTGTTTGTTACATTTTAATATTATTTTTATTTCATTCTTTCAGGGCGTTAACACTTGGATCAATGCAAAGATTCATATATATTCCTTCATGTTTTCAGTCACTCAAGCATAGCGCGACAACACGTTATCAGGTAAACCACATTTGGGGTGCTTTGGGATACTCTATGTGTGGGTAGGGATTAAAAATGGGATTGAAAGATAGCATCTTGAAACCCCGTCATTGAGTGCCACAAATCGTGGCGTCAACAAGTAACTATGTCTGAACGATATGAAGCAACAAGTATGATAGGTAACGTTGTTGCGGACATAGAATTACCTCCCCATCTTTGTTTGAGGAGACGGTAGCTTCGGCTTGAGGGGGTATGCTCGTGTTCTGGCGTACTTGAACTTTGGAGATCAGGTTTCTCCCATGCCTGTCCGTGCAAGTCAACTCTTGCTCCTGGATCCTTAGGATGGGTCTGTCGAATCCCATTTGGCAGTGGTGGTTAGTTAGGAAGGGCATACCTAGGATGATGTCCTCATTCACTTGACTGACGACGAACGTCTCTTTATACTTAACTTGGCGAATGCGGCCCGTCAGTGTGATGAGTCCATAGAACGGTAACCGAGTTCCATCCGCCATCAGCCCATGTGAATCGTAGTCTTGCAGGTGTGCTTTCACTCCGTTTGGTAGCTGGTCTAATATGCGCTTCGACAGTAGATTGGTATTACAGCCCGTGTCTATCAAGTAGGACACGGCTCGTCCCTCTATTCGTCCCGGCAAGTAATAACTAGACTTGTATGGGCGCTCAATTTGGTTGAGGTGGACGGTCATAGGCTGTCGGTCGACCTCTGGGTCTTCCGGTGGTGGTGGAGTCTGGCTAGCTTTGTGCTGCGGCCGCCTTTTCTTAGTGGGGGGTTCTGTGAGCTCTTCGTCTTCTTCATCTGTAATCTCTTCCTCATATACTAGGGGTGTATATCGATTGGTTAGTGGAACAGGGGCAGGTGGCGTCGGCATGTATCTGGGGCGCCTGGTGCTCTCCTGAGTCTCTGTCCGGTGGTGCTGGAATTTTCGTGTTTTCTCGGGTGCCCTGCTGCAACGAGTAGGTGGCCCTACTGTTGCGGGCCGTACCCGTTTCCCTGGACGCTGGTCCAGGGAGCCGTCCTGCACTCCTTTCTCAGGTGCCCTGTCCTTTGACATCCCCAGCATCTTTTGAGCGGGGGGTCTTTATTCTTGTTTTTTATCTCTGCCACCTCGCGGCTCAGCTCTGCTATGCTGGCCATCAGCTTTCCCAGCGGATCCTCTACCTCCTTGCAAGCGGCTGGTGGTACCTCCTCTTGCTGGTCTTCGTGTACCACCCGTATATTGGTGTGTGTCAGCGGCTGGTGTTGGATTTGTAAGAATTCATTGCCCGCTTGTATGGCTTCCTCCACTGTAGCTGGTCGAATGGCCAGTAGGTGCCTCTGTAGGTATGTGTGACCTAGCGTGCTTTGAAATGTTTGTAACGTCAGCTCGGTTCTATTCTGTTGTGGGAGGTCTTGATACGCTGCCTCTATCAGTTGTTCCACTGTCAGAGCGTGCTCCCTTAAAGTGTCTCTTTGTGGCTTCCGATAGTGCATCAGCTTGTTCTGAGCTTCGGTTCTGGTGAGTCCGAAGCTGGCTCGTAGGGCATGCATGATAGCCTGTAGTGTCAGGCTACGTCCACACTGTTCTGCTTTTCCTAGCAGCGACTGTCGGAGGTGTATGATCGTCTCATCCTCTGTCCATCTGTTGGCTCCTGCTACTTCTTGAAAGCGCTGTAAAAAGTAGTTCACATCACCTTCTCCATTGAATTTTGGAGCCTGGAATTGGTTCTTGTTGTTGGTGATCGTCATTCTATCCAGAATGTCGGTCAGGGTGCCCATAATGTGCATGGGTGCTCCCTCTCTGTCTGTGCTGACTGCCCTACGTCGGTTGGCCATCTTTCTGTCACTTTATTGCCTTTTTTGTGTACTGGTGTGGGAGTTATCTTCTCTGGGAACTGTCGGAATCCCACTGCTGCCACCACTGTACAGGATTTTAGTAGTTGCGGTATTGCGCACACCTATACAACTCCCCACAATCACAAGTGCAATGGTAGTGGCTGTTCGGCCCTTTTCTGTAGTCAGTCGGTGCAACAAAGGTCGACTTGTCTGTGCCGAAATATCGGGTGAGTAGGAATGCTTGGCACTGTACACCGACAAGCGGGAATACACAGCAAGGATCGAGTTGATCGATTGCTTTCTACCAAGGTTCCTTACTGCACTGATAGTCGGTAGTGCAAGCTGTAGTCTGTATCCTGTGCTTATTGTTTGTGCTACTGACTAAGTCTGTGTAGTAATAAACAATCATTTGAGGCTCACCGTTGCTCTGACTTTATTATTGATGACAGCCATATTTATATGCATGATTATATAATAAAAAGTAATACACAATGGATGCCACACCTCACACAAATAATTGGTCAGAGTGGGCCAATAGAACAATATGGGTGGTATTAACATATTCGCATGAGTGCTCGCACATGGTAATTATATAAGTTTACATGTGTACTGAAAAATAATAATAAATGCATAGAATTACTTATGTTCGAGTGTCAACATAGAACTGCTTAGATTGGCAAGAGTGTATGTAGTGGCGATTGTTCGTATGGCGTCCCTAACAATACTCCGTCCAAAACTAAACAGCATTCATCCCATGGATGAAATACACCATGTATTTCATCCATGATTCATCCACACAAAAACGACCTTGACATCCTGTGCATTGTGGGAGCGAAGAGAACAAGAACACAACTCCCGTAAAAGTTTCTTGTTATCAGATTTTATTTTTTATTGGCCATAATTGTTTTGAATTGAAGTAGCAAATGTGCCCAGCCGACGCAATGAGTGAGTGCAACAAGTAATACTCAAATTCCACAAAGAGTGTCGAGGTAACATTAATGTAGTTGTTTGAAGTTAATTGCAATGTAAATAAAGAACTCAATCAACTCAATTATCATTAAACTTTTTGAACATTGTTTGTTTAATATTGGGGTTTATCTACTCTTGGATCATGTGGTTAAGACCGCCCGAGAAAACTTATTCTCGATCAAAAGCAAAAAAATGTTTCAAGCAAAGCCAAAATAGGTCGACCAAAAATTGAAACGTCAGCAATGATGCTTTCATATCACCATTAAAAATTAAAATAAATATCAATGGAACAACCATGTTCATGCGGGAGAGAGCAGCTCTGTAAGGAAAGTTATTGTCCAATTAGAGCTGACATCACAAAGTCAAGCGAGTTTGATTGGATTAGTGATCTATTGACAAATAGATCATACAGCTGAGTGCACACCGTATGCAAAATTAGTCCATACAGCTTGACTTTGTTGTTTGTTCATATAGCTCATACAGTATTGTATAATGGGTTGGTCTGTCACTCATCTTTATGCGATTACAATTAGACATTGTTTGTTTTGTTAGTGGTAATAAAGTATTGTTACCCTAAATCTTGTGATCTCTGTGAGGCCGGTTGGCCTATCACATTTGTGCCTGCTTGTTAGCAGCATCTGGTTGTATCTAAGCATGATAGATAAGCCCACCTAGCCTTGCCATTCTACTGCCACGCTACCACGTTAAGTAGAGACGAGACGGATCATATAGCACTCTTGTAAGTACCTGTAATAGTTGACCTCATACACGGGGAAAACTGTTCCAATATTATAGTTGATAGGGTTTCAATGGAGTTTGGTATTATCTACTCTCTTTGGTTCTACTTATGTATTTGGTTCTATTTGTAGATCAATGTGTAATGGTGTAGGTTGATTAGCACTCCGGACTGCAAAGAGAAAACTGTTGCTGACTTATGGTTCTCCCTGACTCGGTAAGATAACAAGTTACTTCTATTTAGAATGGAGTGTTGAGAAAGGAAAGTAGGTGATTATAAACATTCACTAGTAATTGTTTTTGAATAAAAATGGGTATAATATATTTATAAAAAGCAAAGTGGCTAATAGGTAGCAAAAAGGTTAGCACTTTATTACAATCAATATGATTTTCGCACAATGTCAATATATTATGTATTGCCTCTATAAAACTTTTTATAACTCGATGCGACTTAATGCATTCAGAAAAAAATGCGTCTTTGTCAGATCTGCTTGCATTTATACGTATTGTCTATCGGTACCTGAAAAAAAATTTAAATTAATTACACTGAAAATTAGCAATTTAATAGCCACCCTTCACAATACGAGTATTCAAGATGTGCTCCTCAACAAAGGGATTCAACACATCGCGGATGGAACGAAAAAAAATTGTTTTGTACATCGCAACTACTCAATGAATTCTCATAGACTAACTACCTAACAAATCATAAATAAGATAAATCCCAATTTGCAAAGTAATCAACAAAAAATGGCATTGTTGTCAACCAATAGATTTTGC
>CALYOO010000100.1:0-21317 GCA_945261195.1 Cryptosula pallasiana
AATAAATTTTTCAAGGACCATGACAGATGCTTTGTAGTCAGTGGCTTCAATTCTGTACTATATAACAAAATGACTGAATTTTTTATGAAGCTTCAACTTCCAAACTAAAATCGAAAAACTTTGTTGATCATTTAGTGATTTTCACTTATTCTCAAGGAAATGTATAGTGTTCAAGATTTAATTAAAAAGGTTCTTGAGAAAGAACACAGTAACAATTATGACTCTCACAACATTTCTTTCCAATCTCATGGTGTTATGAAAGTTCAACTGATCTTATTGCTTAATCAATTTCAAAGCCGAAAGGTAATACTATAATGATAAATTTGCTGGGGTTGTTACGCTTTTACCCAAAAAATTGGTCCTGTTACCGCCCGTGTACACAATAACTACTTTGCACAAAATGAGAGGAAGTGCTGATTCAGAAAATAAACTACAAAAAGATTGAAACTCATTGCAATCTCCTTTTTTCAATTACGCATATCATCCCATATTGCTGATATGTGGAAAGCCCAAGTTCTATGTAAGCTAGCTGAATCTTTTAAAACTAATTTAAAGCTTTATACAACTTGATGAGTCATCTGGAGAAAAAATTGCACCTTGTTCAGCATTGATTGTGCCAAAAGTGATAATTTTGATGTTGAGTGATGGTTTATGACAACTTTTACATTACTGGAGTTTTTGTCTTTCTGTGTTAAATAGTCTTTTCCGTGATCAGCTTCCTTACGCAACGAGACAATTGCTTTTGACCCATTATTTAGTTGCCAGAGCTGTAAAAGTACTATTTAATAGAAAGAATATATCTATTACTGATAATTACTTGTATTTTTAGAGCTAAGTTTGTATCATTACAAATAGATATTCATAAATAAAGGTTCGCAGATGTGAACATCTTCAACACCCTAACAATTAAAATTATTCTGAACAAATATAAAACTCGCGATTAATTTGAAGAACTCAAATTTTTTTTATAGGTTTAGAATGTCGTGAGTTTTTTCAACCCTGCCTGTTAGAATCACCTCCGAAGAATCGATTCAAAACTGATCAGCCGATTTCTTGATTTGAAATTAGAAGTTGTTTGCCCCTGTATTTCTCTCAGATGAGGAGAAAACTCTCAGTTTTATGAAAAGAAAGTTTTAGGAATGAGTTTCAGCCCTGATTTTACAATAGCTTCAAGTATATGAGAACTTGTGTTTTATTCACTCACACAAAATGTTTAAATATTTTGGTCTCTGTCAATAAAATTAGCTAACATCCGATGCAACATTTTCATCCCATTTGATGATAAATTAAATTTGGTAAACCAATGACGATGAAATTTTTGTTGGTTCCAACATTCCTGAAGCTCAGTAAAAGATTTTATGAAGTAAATTGCTAATTGATGAAATGTTTTGTGTTTATTTTTACTCAAATTGTACATTTGTCTATTGCAGGTTCGAACTCGGGTGGCTTTTTTTATGCTGCTTCCAATTCCAAGTACACTTTTGAGTAATAAATTTATTCAAAAAATATTCATTTTGTTCGGAACTTGTGGGTCCACAAAAAGTAGCTCACTGAATTAAAAAGAAATCAGCAAGTATTTTTTATATTGTTCGTAGGTCACGAATGAAACAGAACACTAAATAAATTAAAAAGAGCAAGTTGATTTTTTTCATTTTCATAAACTTGTTTTATATCCTTGAAAAATAGTTCAAAATAATGGCAAGCTTTGCAAATTTACTAAAGTAAGGGGCAGCTTGACAAACTAATATAGCATTCAAAATTTAATTACTTTCTCGATGATTTTGAAAATTGAGAGTTATCTTCTTTATGATTTGTTCAGTAAACTATAACATTTCATTGAATAGTTATGTTGTTCTAAAACTAATGCTCCGCTGCATATGCAACATAGTGAATTATGAACATCTATTATTTTTTGTGTTTGGTTCGACAAATAGGTCGCGAATACTCTTATTGTCGTTAAAAAACCTGTTAGTCGAAAGTCTGTAGCTCAGAACATATAGTGTATTACAAACACCGCTCTGGTACTTTTCATGGTGATAATCTGCATAACACACTTATTCGATCTTTTTGATGGCTACCAACCTGAATGTCTATTGACTCAAGTAAAGTTTTAGTTTTCTCAAAATGGTGATTTTTAATATCACTTGATCACCAGTTATTAAGCAATAACTTGGAAATTTTGGGTTGTTAGTTATTTGGAAATTTGATAGGCATGTGCCTGATAGCTAAGGTGTTCTGTGTAGCCTATTGTGATCTTAATATTCACATATTGATGCTCAAAAGAAATTGATATTGAAATATTCCAAGTCTACTCAGTTGCTATAGACAATAAGATAATAATAGAACGTAAAGGAAAGCATTTGCTTGTCACTTCAGAGGGAGTTTTTCTTTTGTTTTCTCCACAAATATTACTTGATCTCTACATATTCCCCTGTTTCAGGAGATAGTCCTTCTGGTGTTATGAGGAGAAGAACAGCAACTAGATGTTTTGACCAATGTCAATTATACTAAGCAGAAAGGCAGGCACTCTGGTAAGTGTCTTTTCCTTTGTCTTGCTATGAAGAATAGGGTAGTGTGTGTGGTGCACTGATTTGGTTACAGCTTCATGATCACATTCTTTTCACCTCTTATAAGAAGGTGCCCATAAATAAGTTTGAATATACCTCTCTATTTTACCAACAAACCATTGTCACATTTTCCAGTTCAGTTGGAACCACAACAACACAACTTGGTCTGTTCAAATTAATGTAGAGCAAGAGAATGCAATTCCGCTATTCTAGTCTGTTTCTTTTGATATAGTGACAAACCCTTTATTGAAAATGATAACTCCTTTATTTTGATGTTTTTTACTTCAACAAAAACCGTATATTTTGTTCAATGAACAGCTATTTTTAGGTTGTCTTTCTTACAATACGATAATACACTCTGCAATGGTAATAATTGGAGGATTTGTCTTCAACAATGGGGATAAACTTTTTTTGTTTTAAACAAAATTTTTAATGTTTTTGGTGCTAATGAATATGACAAATATCTTCATCTATTTTACAAACTCTCACAAACA
Source organism: Cryptosula pallasiana (assembly GCA_945261195.1). Taxonomy (NCBI): domain Eukaryota; kingdom Metazoa; phylum Bryozoa; class Gymnolaemata; order Cheilostomatida; family Cryptosulidae; genus Cryptosula; species Cryptosula pallasiana. The sequence goes on from CALYOO010000100.1 coordinate 3,062, forward strand.
ATACCGATCAATTTTGGCAAATTTATTACTGTTTAGATGTTAGGTAGACAACTCCAAAATATTGCGAGCCAAAACCTTGGAAATTCAAGTTCAAATTGTTGAAGGATTTTTAGCTTTGTATAATATTGAAGTAACAATCATCATCCGGTAAGCGGTGAGTGGGTGCAATCAAATAAATAGATACAACAGCATTTGCAAGAACTCAGGTTCCCAATATGAAAATGTATCTATCTTTTCTTAAATTTAATGTCGAGTTGAAAACTTGTAAGATCCTAAATTTAGGAATTATTTAATTGAGTAGAACTCGCTGCCGTTTTCTATAATCAGTTAACTGTTGAAAAATTGTGAATGCATCAATTTATGTTCCTAGTGATCACCGTTGTAAAATGGTGGCGGGGGAGTTTACAGTGAAACCCGCATAAATCGATACTGGGGAAATCAAGAAACTTATTTTATTCATGCCCCAGTTTGAAGTCCCGACATTTACTAAGTCAATACTGTCATCTCTAGGATGACCAATAATTTTTTTCAACTTCATGACAAGTTTGACTTCATAACCAGCTTTTCACTGGAGCTTTGTGTAAAGCCTTAAATACAGCATGTTGTTTGGAATCGAAATTAGTTCTGTTCAATTGACAAGCAGAAATTTCGTTAATTCTAAATCTAGATGGCATGTTATCGAAATTGCATAATCAGAGAGTTATCTCCCCTTGTGAATGACAGAAATTTTTTATATGCATTTCCAACCATGCCTGAGCAACTCGTGAGTTTTTTATTCCTGAATTTTCTTCAATTTGGAATGTAACAAAGACCAAATGCAATATCTCATGGTTGATAAAAATTTAAAGCTCTCTAAACATATTTTTTCAGATAGATGAAAAACAGTTGATCAATGAGTTAGTATTTATTTTTAGAAATTTTTTTGAATGATCGTTGTCATTCACTGATGAAGCATGAAACCAATGATAATGGTTTTTGAAAACTAAACCAAGAAAACTTATTACTTTTTATTAGTCGTTTATTATTTGGTTAGCATCCCAATAATAATAGATTACCAATAATTTTTTTTCTTATCATGGGATTGCTTCATGATTGAATAACTTGAAAACTATAAAATAGTCTGTTTAGTAATAATTTTTAATAATTTTTTTTTTGTATTTATTGCGAGGCTTTTAAAAAAAGTGACTAACTTCAGTTTTTGCTTTAATTTCATATTTTTTTTGGAAATCCTAGATATTTTTAAACTTTCTTATGTCAAAAGAGTTTGCGAAGACAATTTGTTCATGTTTCAGACTATCCGCTGTTTTAAATGTGTGCGCAAACTTTTGAAGTAATCAAACTTTCTACATATGCTGGTAATTGACTTTGACTCGTGTTGATTTTTTATACTAACCACACTGCTTCAAAATAGATGATTTTTACAGTTTGCAAGTTTTACATGAGGAAAAATTAGTTTGATTTTAAAAGGCAGCGCTTACACATCATTTAAAATATTTTGTTTCCAGAAATTGAATACTACAAGCATTTCTTGGCTACCAATGACCAAAACTGGTTAAACCTCTTGCATTTATATCTTCGTCAAATGGAGTTTTTTCGTCTATGACACAAAAGAAGTGATTTTTGATGATAGACATCTAACTTGTTGCACACTCGAGCAGATGAAATACAATAACTTTTCAAGGACCATAAATAATGCTTTGCTGTCAGTAGCTTTATCTCAGTACTATATAACGAAATGACTGAGATTTTTATTAAGTTTCCAGTTCCAAACTATTATCTAAAATGATTGTTGATCATTTAGTGATTTTCACTCATTCTCAAGGAAATATATGGTACTCGAGATTTAATTAAGAAATGTTCTTGTCAAAAAAACAAAGTCACAATTATGACTCAGGTAACATTTCTTTCCAATCTCTCAGTATTATAAGAAAACTATACTGATCTTATTGTTTAATCAATTTCCAAGTTGAAAATCATTAGTGTAATGATCAGTATGCTTGGGTTGTTGCACTTTCAACCAAAAAATTTGCTCAGGTTACGGTCAGTGTACACATTAACTACTCCGCGCAAACTGAGAGAAGTGCTGATTTAGAAAATGAGCTTCAAAAAGATTGAAGCTCACTGCAATCTCTATTTTGCCATTACACTTATCATCCCACAATGCTGATATATGGAAGCACAAGTTATATGTAATTTAGTCGAATATTCAAACACTCATTTTAAAGCTTTATACATTTTGATAAGTCATTTGGGAAAAAAATTACACCTGGGTCACTGATTGTTCCAAAAATGATAATCTTGATGTCTGACATTGCTGGGAATTATGCCTTCCTGTGTTAAATAGTATTTTCCATGATCAGCTTCTTTACGCGATGAGACAATTTCTTTTGACTAATCATTTAGTTGCAAGAGCTGTAAAAGTACTATTTATAGATAGAATACATCAATTAATGATATTTGGATATTTGGATGTTTAGAACCACATTTGAATCATTACAAAAATATATTGATGATGAAGATTGCAAATGTCAAAATATTTAACCTAAAACAATTAAAAATATTTTGAGCAAATGAAAGAGGAATTTTTTTATCGGAGTTGAAATCAAAATTATCAGACAAAAGTAAGTTGACTAGTTTGAATTTTTTTTCAATAAATTGGAAAAGTTGTGAGTTTTTTCAACCCAGCTTGTTAGCCTTCAATCACTTCCTACGAATCAATTCAAACATGATCAGTTGATTTTTTTATTTGAGATTAGAAGTTGTTTGCCCCTGTATTTTTTCAGTTTGGGAGAAAACTCTCAATTTTATAAAAACAAAAACTAGGGATGACTTTCAGCTTTGGTTTTGCAATGGTTTCAAGTATATTCAAACATGTATATTATTCACTCACACAAAATGCTTAAATTTTTTTGTTTCTAACTATAAAATTAGCCAAAATCTCCCCTGTTGATGATGAACTAATTTTGTAAGCCAATGATGATGAGTTTTTTGTTTGTGTTAACGCTCCTGAAGCTCAATATAAAATTTCATAAAGGACACAGTTAACTAATGAAATGTTTTGTATTTAATTTTACTCATTTTGTAACTTTGTCTATTGCAGGTTCAAACTCCGGTTGCTTCATTGGTGCTGCTTCCAATTCATACCAGCTGACGACATTCAAGTTCAACTTTCTCTTAGGTTGCTTTATGAATATTATTCTTATGTTTGCATGAAAAATAGCGTGCTCTATGATGTATTGTAGAGATTTTGTGACTAAATTGGTGCAACATGCTTATGTGAATGGCTTTTAACTACTTTAAAACAAAATTGGTGAAATCTGTTTCAGGAATCTTTTCGATAAATCTCTTAAAGATATTGGTGTAGCATGTTTTATGAACATTGTGTAAACTTTTTATACCTACATTAATGTAACATTTTCAGCAAATGTTTTCTAAGCATTTTATCACGACATTGGTGTAACCTCTTTAATGAATGTTTTGTAAAAAGTCTATTACAACATTACTATGACATGTCTAATGAATGTTTTGTAAACATTTTGTAGCGACATTGGTGTACTATTTTTAATGAACATTGTGTACACATTTTATAGCGACATTGGTGTAACCTCTTTAATGAACGTTTTGTAAACAATCTATAACAACATTGTTGTGACATGTCTAATGGATGTTTTGTAAACATTTTATAACAACATTGGTGTAACATGGTTAATGAACATTTTGTAAACGGTTTATACTGACATTAATGTAACATTTTCAGCGAATGTTTTGTAAACATTTTATCACGACATTGACGTAACATGTTCAATAAATGTTTTGTGGACATTTTGAGATGACATTAAAAAAACATTCATAATATGTTTTGCGAGGACAATGGGTGTAACATTGCGACAACATTGAAAGCTGTGTACGAAAAGTCATGAAATAAACATTTGCATACAGTGTCCAGAGGACATTAATTGACATCCAGGCAACGTCGATGCAACATTATTATATATCATTGCCTCAGCATTGTGCGAATGTTTGTGGGTAACATTGGGAGTAACATTGGATTAATGTTTGAGGGTGTTTGCAGAAAGTTGTGAAATAAATGTTCTGCGCACAATGTTTAGGGAATGTTGATGGACATCATGGCAACACGAATACAACATTTTGAATTATCATTACATAAACATTGTATAAATGTTTGTCCACAACATTGGGAAAAACGTTTAAATAACGTTCAAGGGTGTCTACAGAAAGTAGTGAAGTAAACGTGCTGCGCACAATGTTTAGGGAATGTCGATGGACATCCAGGCAATATTAATACAACATTTTGAGTTATCATTACATAAACATTGTACAAATGTTTGTCCACAACATTGGGAATAACGTTTAAATAATGTTCAAGGGTGTCTACAGAAAGTAGTGAAGTAAACGTGCTGCGCAAAACGTTCAGGGGATCTTCACCGACATCCAGACAACGTTTGTACAACATTCACTTGCTTGTTGAGAAATGCCTTCTTCTTGTTGTGTCAGTGCTGCCATGAGAAGCCGTATATCTACTCATGAAGTCCACTCATACATCCATCCCTACAAATTTTGTTTGCTTTTCTTTTTATATCACGTTGGTATCGAGAGATAGCGAATAGTCAGATTGCAGTACGTAATCTTTAGCATATTCAACAGGATTGCTTTCTATTGCCATTGTTTTTTCTTTCAACATCAAATGAAGGGAGTGAAGCATCCACACAAGAGCACATTATCATTATTACAAGCAAAATTGCTCCATATCGTCTTGCACTACTGTAGCTTTTACTTGCAAAAAAAGTTGTAAAGATTGAGATGAAACTCGTTGCAGTCCATGATGATAATATCGAATGGTCCATAAGACTTTAGTCTGTCGAGGTTGATGACTGCATATCTCACTGTTTGACTATCTGTAGAATCCGTCTTGAAAACATCCAATGGGGAGATTCATGAAAATGAGATCTTTCCATTTAATTTCCTGTTACGCCCTTTTACTTAGCCATACTTTGAATGATGAGGCTTCAAAGACCGAATACCTAGTGAAGCCAATTGTTTTTTATGGGAGTCTTTGCAGAAGCGATGACAATCGTTCAAATCTCAATCTTCCAGGTTCACTGTGTAATCTCCTCTGATTTTGACTAACTACTTCTCCTTTTAATACAATCGGGTATCAGCACACTTAGAGAGGCCCCAGAGATCATGGACTTGCTCCAACCCTTTTCTGCCGGTAAACAGAAACTGTGTACATGAATAACATTGCATGCAACATTGCTACTGATTGTCAGAGCTGTTTTTTTCTGAGACTAATAGCCCTTTTCCATAGCAGAGGCATCGCTAACTTCAGTATTAATGACAAATGTTTCCCAATCCAACATCGCTTATACCAGCCATCACTCTATGTTCCCTGTACTCGCAGACTTTGTTTTGGGCATGCATTGTAAAGTATGATTAAAAAAACTCTTTAAAGTCTTTGGGTGTGTATCAAATCATACCCAGTGTGTTTTGTTGCTAATTTTGTACCCCCAGGATGAACTATTTACAGCAAAGTAGGTTGTTTCAACATTCATCACTAGTTAAAAGTACTTGAAATATACAACTCCCCAATGATGCCGCTTTGATGTAATGAGGATTTTTTAACTCTTTAGAGACAACGATATTCTTCATGCATTGGACAGGCACTACTCATAGCAAAAATGCATTGGTACTCTCATACATCTCAATTACAACAATATTTTGGGGGAGGTGTACAGAGACATCAAAGCATTACTCACATCCGGCAGTGTGTCATTGATGTACCTGCGTCGTGGATATGAAGCTTTCCCGCTAGGTTTGAATCCAAAGGTGTAGGCAAATGTCTTTAGAAAATGTTATTGTAGTATTGAGATTGCTAATTGTCAGCAAACTCATGGTGGTCAGTTTGTCATTTGACATGAAAAATTCAGAATCTGAGCTCGTTTCGAGCATTTCTTTTTTGTATGATTTTTTCCAACTTTTCGATGCTATCGTATTTCCAGTTGTCGATTACGATGAGAAACTTGTTTTCTGTCACAGAAGGCTGACAGTTTTTTCCACATAGGTTTTACTCTCGACGTTTTTTTTTCCCAATTACTGGATTGCAATATACCTAATAAAGCTACATCTCATTGAATTCCCATAACTTCCAGAGATCTATAGCGTCGCACGGAAAAATTAAAATTTGTGTATCCCTGAAAGTATCTACCATTTCAATTTGGAGGAAAAGTCACTAAGATCGACACTTTGAATGCATAAGACGTTATTGATGAAGGGAATTGATTCATAAACTATATTTTGTATTCACTCATTGAAGTTTTGTGCATATCCCAATCATATCAATCAATCATCCATGTCTTTTCAATGTTTTTTCGATTCTGTATATTGATGTTTTTATTTACTTTTTGAAATTATTTTTATGTCAAAGAGGCTATCGATGTCTTCTTTTTCTAGATCTTTCACCATGTGCACAATAGGTGATGACATTCAACGCATCGACAATTATAAAAATCTCAATGGTCCTGTCTAAAAGATAGACTCTGTCAAGAGCTCATCTTGCCCTTCTATCTCTCACATAATCTGCAACTTTCAACTGAGGTTCATTACTGGAAATGTGTCCACCTTGCAGTATTCACACTATTCCGTACAACTTCTTTTGAAAGTTTGCATCATTTCATCTCAGTCCGATAGCTGTGTGAGTTGTGTTTTTGAATGAGCTAGCTAATTGAGACGAAACATTTGTTTTTTATCTTTGTGAGTCGAGTATCGGTAAATGTTGTCTTTCCAAGTTATCTTAAAACGTTCCACCATTGATGCTTTAAGTGGCACACTATGAGTCGTAAAACTTCCGATCTTTTTTAAGCTAATAGAGTTTTGGCTCGTTGATTAACGAACTCTTTGCCTTTATCTGACTAAGGAACCTTGCAGTTTTTGACTCCCAGTATGTTTTTGAGAGCCCTAGCTTCGACCATTCCAGCTCTAGAGGTGAGAGGCATGGCCCATCTCTTTCCAGATAATAAAACCACAGATGGCAAAAAACAGTTTGATTATTTGCTTTTTTTGAAAACGCACATCCATGAGATCAACATGATTCCACTCTCCTATTTTGATAAAAATTGTCGGAAAATGTTTGAGTTTTGTTATTGCTTTTTTGGAGCAGTGTATATGCATTGATTCCTCTCAACCATTTGTGAGTTATGTTTAACCATTGCTTGTTCCTAACAACCTGTAACAGAGCCAGAACTCCTCACCGAAATATGTGTAAAGTCGGTTTGCAATACAACCCTTTCAATTCAGCGTCAACCATTTTTCGGACCCCACTATTATCATCAGCCAGTTAGTAGGTGTTTGTTGCAGAGAGTTTCTCACAGTTATGATTCCTTGACTGACTGGCACACTTTTAACTTTACCAGAGTTCAATTTTTCCAATTTAATTTGTCACATATTTTAAAATTCTGAAAAGCGTAGAGCTTAACCATTTTCCCACAAAATTTGATTTGCACATAATTTGGATCAAAATTTCCTGTAGTCGACAATATTGTGGGAGATTTTAGCGGAAAATTACCCCCTCCCTCTTTCCACCGCTGCAAACCCCACTCTCTTGCTTTGAAAAACATGATCCTAAACCCTTGGCTATTTTGTCACCTACCTAATAAGGAGTGAAAGGAAGAAACCTTATAAGGAGAGGCAGTTGAAGTACACCTAAACCAACGACCATGTGCATGTATCCTCATCAGCTTGCTTTGTTATTGAACTTTGTAGCATGCTATATCATTCGTGAACCTTTTATATCCTGTTATGTTATTGGCTAAAAACGCAATGAGATTTTCCTTTATCTCCTATAAAAGGAGCTACTGTGCAGTTTGAGAGGTAGAAATCTTGGGGAGTTTGCTAAATACACTTGTACCTTGCTAAATGGATTTTGTGTAAATACAATATTGTTCGCAGAAACTCTGTCATGGTTTGTCTGGGTCTAGGACCCCCGGTAAGTTAATAGAGTCAATTTGGAGTGACTCTGAAGTACATTGAAGAAGTTATTTGAGTGACCCCGCTGTGTCTGAGTAGATATTTCAAAACTACTACAGTGTGTGTTGCATTGTGGCGTCAACTTTTTGAACATCTTTCCTGGATTTCAGGAAAAATAATTTTTTGAAGTTTTAACATATGCTGGTTTACTCTCTTCATCACCAACATCAAAATCGTCATTGATGGCATGATCTTCGCCATCATCATTAACTTCGTCATTGCTGTTGCTATCATCAATTTCATCATCTATGTCACCATTGACAGCATCGTCATCATTGTCATAATCACCATTATTGCCACCGTAATAATAATTGTCGTCATTGGTCAGTGCCATCGCCATCATCATCGTAGCCTTTATCAACAACATACAACATCGGCGTTTTTAATTTTTTCAACTACTGAGTTGTTTTCAATATTTTCCTTGTTCTATCATACTCATTCTTTGGAAAAAAAAGTAATGTCTCGGAACTTTTAAAAAAAAGAAGAGTCATGGTTTTATTGATAATAAAATTGGTACAATGGGAGGTATTGCAACATATTGTAAGTTCCTAGCACCAGTTATTTATACAATGTTCATTAATCACTATGTGCTGCTGTTTCCTGTACTACTGCAACACAAAAAGCTCTACTGAGTCTAAAGGAACAATCCCTGTTATATTTTTTTCATAGTTACTAGTGATGACTGAAGCAGATCTGAATTAGCTTTTTTGATGATGGCATGTTTTCTTCGTTTACTCCAGTCACTTGAAGCCAAGATAAGGTTTCATTTCTCATCAATATTATGGGACTTTTCATCTTTCTCCTGTAATAGCTTTCAGCATACCCGGAAATATTGTGCTGATGATGAGCCTAGTAGTGAAGTTAAAAACCCCCTTTTTTCCAGAACTGTCTTTTTATTGTTTATTGTTGACTTTCTGACTAAGTTACCAATATCAACGGTGCTTCATTGTAAATAAATAGTTGAAGTGATTATGAGAAGCTAGTGCATCACTGAATGCAGACCTTTGAATGACACTAGGAGCGTTGGGGAGTGACAACAACACAACTGTATTTTTTCTGAATTTTTTTGGCAAGCTTCAGTCATCTGTTATGTTTCTTTATAACTAGATGTAGGGGAATTCAATTGGTTGCTTAATTTGATGAGTCAGTGCCAGTGTTTACATAAAAGTTCATTGGTATTTTTTAAAAAAGCTGATAACTCTAAGCAAAGGCATTTTTTTATAGTCAATGCTTGTAGCTATGTGTAGCTTCATATAAAGAGGCAGAAACAAAAAACAGTCACATAGCAAAGTGAAAAAACAAGTACAGAGCCTTTAGCCTATAATAATACTCTGGCTTTACGTGAATGCCCATGGCACATTATAACACCTTCTGACCAAGTTATAGGTTTGCATGTCATGTCTGTTTCTTTCGTCTGGATCATCAAGAATTGTGTAGGCCATATTCATTATCATTTGGTAGCCTAAGTTTTCGTCTCTTTTGTGTAGGAGGGCTTCGTAAATGTTTTGAAAAAAGGTGAAGGCGTAGGTAGAGTTTCAGCTCTATCTTTGGTTCTTCTCCTGGATTATTGTCATCATCAGCCGGGTATCTAGGTTGAAGCTGCTCAATGTGCTATATCCATGTGGGCTCTTGTGGAACAACTTTCACATTTACACAGCGGCTTCCGCAGACTTTGGTAACAATCGCAGGGACCAATGTTGGTTGTCCAACTCGTCTTGGTCCATGGTACAGCGCATAGCAAGCATCTCCAATGGAATAGCTTCTAGGTCCCTTCCTCTTTGCTTGCATAGATCCCAAGAAAGATTGTAGCATCGGCTCAGTAGTAGTTATAGGCATCTGTAGAACAGCTTCAATTTTATTTCTTTTCTTTGCTTTTCTTTAGTAAACCTATGTCCCAAATATTCCACTGTAAGTTGGATAAATGAATATTTGTCCTTCGACATCTCAGTTCCTTGTCATTTAATCTTTATGACAATCTTCTTAGATTCTGTAGATGGCTACTGCTATCTGTTCTCATCACCAAAATTCCATCCAAGTAGACTGCTATTCTTGGAGGATCTTGTGTTAGCTGCTCCATGATCTCCTGGAAATGACCTGGTGCTGAACTGATCCCAAACGGTAGTCTCTTCTGTAGAAAGACTCTTCGATGTGTCGACAAAGCTAATCCTTTCTGTCTTCCTTGTATTTGACTGTGGGCGCCTGCCAGATTTATTTTAGTATTTCCTCCTTATCTTCCAATCAAATCTGCAGAAAGTTGAATCAGCTGTCTGTGAGTTTCCTGTTGCGGGTTCGCCCTTTTAGAATAGTCTCCAAATACTCTGATATCTCCTGACACTAGTCCTGGTTGCTTCAGTTTCCTCACCGGTTCTACTGGTTTGCCATAGTAATTGAACTGTGTTGGTTCCCAAATGCCTTTTGAATTTCCTTCATTATAAGCTTTGCTTAGGTCATCGAGTAGTGCAGTTGGTACTGGGCAGGGTCTGCAGAATTTAGGTGTCACTGTTTTTTAAATTTAATCGCCAGCTGGTAGTCCTTCAGAGATCCCAGTTCATTTTTTAAACAAATCTGGAAATTCCCCACATAGCTTTCTGCGTTCTCTTTGCGAAACAGTATCAGGTTTATTGCTGGTTATGGTATAAATGGTTTCCTTCCGTAACTTATCATTGATGGAAATGCTTAGCCGTTAAATAGCTGATCATCCCTGTAGGTTGACACTTTTGACAGTGCTTACTACAGACTTAATAGTTTCGTGATCTTTTGAAGCTTCAATTTCACATTTCCCAACAGTTTCAATAATGTGTCCTGAAGCTGATTTGTAGTCAAAATGTGAAGATAAAGGCCAGCCTTTCCTAATTGATTCCAGGTATCTTGTGGTATAAAATTGTCTCAGGCTCCAGTGTTAATCTCATGTCCTCCTGTAGTTTTGGAACAGATCTGGTGGAAGTCAATGAGGTCTGCAGTGTGGCAATCTTCTCTACTGGTTTGGAATGAGTTCTTTTTTTTTTACGCAAGCTCTCCAAATATGCCTAAGTTTTGAGCAAAATCTGGATTTAGCCTTCTTAAAGCGACAAATTTCAGGTTGATGTCCCATTCTGTCACATCTGTAGCATGGCTTCTTCTGCTGTTCTCCGGCTGGATCTGGCGTATGGTACTTCCCGGGAGTTGGAATCTTTGTTTTAGATGAAACTTTGTTGATCTTTGGCTGGGTGCGAATAAACGGTCTCTTTGGCAACTTTAGCTGCTTTCTCGGTCACCTGTGGAGTTTGAATAGATTTGTTGAAAATAAGCTCTTCATCCTTGACTTTGAAAAGAGATTTTAATTTAGCTTCATTGCTCACAGAAGGTATGAATCTAATACTCTGTGATTTGTCCAGTAGGTCTTGAATGTCAGTTAATGCACAAGTTGTAGCATCTTGGCATACCCTTGCTGCAAGTTTTTGAGCTGTCTAACTGGTTTTTGCCGCATTTCACTACAGCATATGTAGGGTCTTTTACAATAAAACCTGATTAATCATATTGTTCCCCAAAAAATCAAAATAATTCAGTCATTGTCAACTGAATTGGGAGTTAGTGTAGGTAATTGAGCTGTCATATTACTTGATTGTTTTTATAATGCTGGTCATATTTTGTTCAGAAAAAAACTCTCGGTATTTTTTTTTCCTGTATTTTTTTTTTTGCAGTAGCAAATGTGGTGAATCTATCTATGTAGTCTGTGAGTAACTCTGTTGTTCGATCAACTTCGTGAAACTTTGATGTAGCTACTACTGCTGTTTTGTTGTTTTTTACCTCTTTAATTACAAAATTTATCAACACTTGTTATCGTTGAGTTTCCTGTTGTCTTTCTTCTTGCTTTCGCTTGTATTCCTGTTCTCTTTCTTCCTGTTGTTGCTGGTTTTCTTTTTGCTGTTGTGTGAAGATTTCTACAAGCTTTTCAGTTGCTTCAGCCATGTTTGAAGCTCTTAGCTATGAGTGATAACAATGAATTTCTTTGTATTATAATCAAGTTATCTGATCCACGTAATGATTCTGTATAGCTAGAAGTAGGTGCATTCAATTTGTTACTGATTTCAATGACCCAGTTTCAAAGTTTGAATAAAGGTTTATTGTTCTTTTTAGAAAAAACTGATTATTCCAAGCAAGGCAATTTTTATAGTCAATGCTTGTAGCTTTGTCTAGCTTCATATAAAAAAGCAAAAGCAAAAGCAGTTACATAACTAAGGGAAAGAAGCAAGTTGAAAAGTCTTTAGCTTATATTAATAATCTCATTTTACATGAAAGACCTTGGACATCGTAACATGATCGTATCATCATGCTATGTCGAGCGATGAAAAATGCAGATATGGAATGTTCGGTTATTTCTTTTTTAAATTTTTATGTTTTTACTTGGGTACACATAACACCACAAGATTGTGCGAAGCAACATTTCCTAACTGTCTGTTTTGATCATTCGGTTGCTCAGTAGTTTTTATATATGTAAGAAAATGGGTTGGGTATCTTCAAGGCTCATCAAAGGCTTCTTGTGAGAACTTCAATGTTCTGGGAACCCATTTTTGGACTAGATGGGTCATAGAAAACGCATTTTAAGAGTTTTTAATTACAGAAAAGCAGTGACTATTCAGAGAATTGTGTGACTTAATTTACAAAGCAGATTTTGAACAATAAAACGGATGCTTATGTTGACTATGTTGTAAATACAAAGCATTTGCATAAGTTTTGCACAAAACTTCATCCTCAGATCATCATTTTCAACCATCCATTATGCCCATCTGTATGAAAGCTCATTGTTCTATTAATCATCCCTTCAAAGGAAGCACGTGTGGTCTAGTTGTTGAAGTGCTTGCACTTCAACCACTAGACCACACGTGCCTGCACTGCACACGTGCCTCCCCTGCACTTTGATCCAGGATCTGGGGTTCGACTCCCAGCATGGTTATCTGTGAGCGAGATATTCAGTTTCCTATATGCTCTGCCTGGTCGGATATGGGCATAAAAATAACGTGGTCCCTAGTTTGATTGCACTCTCCATAATAACTATGGAGTCATGCTAGTAAAAGATCCCCTTCTGCTTTTTCGGAAGAGTAGCCGGTGTAACGGCGGGCATGGGTATAGGGTGCTGCTCACACAAGCTCCAAGCTTATGAGACCCGTATTAGGGTTGCCCTTGAGGCACAGTATAAACGAAACAAACATAAGACACTTTGACAGCAATGTACTTCCACTCATGGATAAAATCATTGCCATAAAAAGGAACACAATCTTGGTTCAGAGTAATTGACAGTAAGCTTCATAATGAGTTAGACATTTTTGCCCCATTAGCATTTCATTTGAAATTTGACTTAGAGAATTGTTTGTCTTTGGTACATGTTCAAAAGCACTTTTGTAGAACCCAAACATGGCAAAACATCCAAAATCAGAAAAAAAAACCGACAAGCAATGTTAATGGTATTGGAAAGGATTTTGCCACGCCTTCACCAAACAGATACTAGACAAAGTGTACCATGTAAGCAAGAAAACTATCCTAGCTATAGAGCGCTATTGTAGATGGTAGTGGTGGTTCTTTTACTGGCTATCTGTGTAAAGAGATACTTCCGGCTTCTGTCGTGTGCAGATGAACTAACAATATGAGACGACCTGCGATACTAAACACATGGATATCAGATTATGGATACTTTATTTATCTCAAGATGCAGAAGCTTGCTAAGATGCTTTTTGTAAAAGCTAGCAATCAGCTCTGCCTCTCTTTGCTATTATCCATAAATTTATAGAGTACATATGCAAAATAGGGTAGATGAAACGACAGCCTCCTGATTGGCTGCAAAAAATCAGGCCATACACACACGAGTAAGTGTAAAAAAGCAACATGCAATAAGCAGACGCTATACAAGAATATACTTAACAAAAACACCTGGTTATAAATGCGCAGGGTTACTGTGGTGATTATAGGGGGAATCCTTTGGTTTAGCATCTAAGCATCTTCTTCCGTGCAGCTAACAGTACTATCAACATAACAAGCTCAACTTGTTCAGCTAGCTCATTCCAGTGACTCACCGCCTGTGGTCAGCAACATACTAGCTGCAAGTTACTACTAGTTTAGTAAGCGATCTGTGCAGCTAACCAATGCAGTGGCCACTCTATGTAAAATCCATTATAATATTATGATTATATGGCTTTATATTTCAAAGTTAATGCAATATTGAATATATAATTTTGCTTTCACTTCCATAAATTGCATCCAACCCACTCAGTGTCTTTTCTTCATATATTTTTCATCTGATATACCGCTTATCAATAGTTTTAAAGCGAAATACTTTTTCATAGTGAATACATTTTTATAGTGAACACACTTTTTTAGTAGACTATCAAAACGGCTTGTAGCAACATATGACAGTAATCAACCCATAAACAACGCCAGGATACCAACCCGGGGATTTAGGATGATTTCACACAAGGAAAGCAACAAGAATAGTAATATGTTTACCGAAAGAAAAATGGAAAATTGTGTAGCTTTTTTGCACAAAAAGAAACAATAGCAAAACTAAATGTTCGCTTAAAAAAAAGTAATTGTGAGAACTATTCCTGAAAAAAAATGTTGCAAGCTTTTCATGGTTCATGGTTCAAGTTGTGAGAGTTTTTCTGTTAACAAAAATGATCAAAATAGCTCCTCTTTTGGTGGCAAGAAGCGTAAAAATATTAATTTTGAGAATACTTCAAACAAAGAGCGCAAGAAATATAGCTATGTTTATGCAGCGCAAAAGTATGTGTAAGAAATTAAAACAAACTTTTTATTGTGTCAAATAAGCATAAAGTATGAAACTTTTTTGCGGAGAAAATAGCTATTTTTCGAGTTGAAAAAAAACTAAATTGATGGAAGTGCTTTTTTGTGAAAGAAATTTTAGTATCTGCTCATGACTGGAAAGCTTCAATTGTGAGAAATATTTCATAGATGGAAAGACCAAAAACAATGCTCTTTTGGCCTGATCAAAGAGTAAAAACACTGAAAGTATTCATGCACAGAAAACCACAAAAAATGTCCAATCTTTAGGCACAAACAAAGAGTAATCAAAAAGTTCAATTTTCCTTCACGCTAGAAACAGCTTTTATTTTTGCTCTTTTCGTGGCAAGAATTCCCAAAGTTTACACTTTTTTATTTATTAATTGTTACATTTTCATTGCAAAGTCAACAATTTTTGGTTTATTGTTTGCTGAAAGAACTGTGGCGACATGTACTATTTACCTGCACAAAAAAAATTGACATTTTTGATTTTCTTGTATGAATTCTCACTTTTTATATCTTTTCTACTCACCAAAAATAAGAATTTGTTGGATGATGAGATGAACAACTTGGTGCAAGTTAAGCTATATAAGAACCCCAGTTTTCAGACAAAGAACATCAACTCAAGCAAAAACATCTGAACCATCAACATCTACTGGAAATACTAGGAACTTCAGGAAAAACTAAGACCTAATAAACTTATATTTCACAATAGATAAACAGTTCAACTATCTCTGGCTGGAATTGATTTGTCTTAGAGTCTAAGATGATTGTTTTCGAAACTTCTTAGTCTTTGGCATTTGAAAATACAGGTTCATCAGAGATTCATCAAGGTTCCTCACTCTCTTTAATCCTAAGACACCTTTCTCATGACTGCTAAGTCTTCGATTTGATAAATACATATTAATAATCACAGTTATATAGTTTGCATTGGAGACTGGCACTATCCTTAGTTCTAAGATGTTTGCTCTTGGGACTGCAATTTCATTGGCATTGATAAATACAGGTTTCTTCGAGAGCCAATAAGATTATGTTTATGATTAGGCCCTGTAATATAGTTTGTGCTGGAGAATTTAACTCTCCTTAAATTTAACAAATTTGACCCAAAGACTTCAAAGTCATTGCTGCTAATAAGTATGGCTCTATCAGAGAGCCAGCTAATTATTTTTAGCATTGATCTATATCATGTGAGTGTCGTCTACCCGAAAAACAAAAAGAAGCCAAAAACTAAACACAATCCCTTGTAATTATTTATGTTAGTCCATTTGAAGTGTGAAATTGAACATTTTGTCAACATTATTATTTAACAAACAAAACTTGTAGTTTTCATCACCAATTTTTTTCACCGTAGATTCTCTACTCTGTCAAGTGAAAGTTTACATACATTCTTATTTTGGCGGACACTGGGACAGAAACGTCCAATAACCGCAAAAAGAACCCAATGACACTAATGGACCAAGAATTGTTCATTCACGGATTACATGGCGACTTATACGTTTGACCTTTTGAAAGGAGTACAAGATCTACAGATGAAAGTTGAAATACAAGTACAAGAAAATTATTTTTCAAGTTTTATGCGCAGCGGTCCGTTCATGCCTTCAATCAACTTATAGATTCGTAAAATATAACAGTGTCAAACACCTGATCTTGTAATACTGTGGTGGATTTTTGTGACCACCACCATTACGCAAGGTCCCCCTGACAACTGCTGGGTGTCAGTCACCCCTAAACTGAGCCTGACACAGCCAGAAAACAAGCAAGTAAGCCGGTAGAAACACTACCAGCCCTGCAGTATTCACTGCCGGCCCTGCAGCACACACTGCCGGCCCTGCAGCATGCACTACTGGCCCTGCAGTGCCACTACTGGCCCTATACCGGGCCGGTGAGGGAAGAAAGACTATAGTCTGAGAACCCAAAAGGATACCAAAGATGCAGGAGCCCGACTTTGCAGCTTAGCTGTCCTCAGACAACACCAAAGACAAGGACCACCAGCCATAAGAGCCAGGAACTAGAGCTATTTGTTACACCATCATGAATCAGCAATATTGACTGATAAGCTTCGCCTCTCACTTCTGGGCGCCTTGCGTATTTAACCTTATGTTAGCCAATGATGCATTACATTATTTATATCTAATGTTTTGATTAGTGCAATTACTTCCTGCTATTGCTGATTTGTTGCTTCCTTATTAGGGCCTATGTTTTTCCCTGTTATGTCTATAAAATGCAGAACACTTCTCATTATTCCTTGAACTGTATTGGGATACTGGTTGTGACTGAGCCAAGTAGCATAATAATTTACCGTTGTTATACTTTGCTGGGTTATGGTCGTATAATAAACTATGATATACTCATTGAGACATTGAGTTGTGCGTTTGAGCCGTGGGCTCTGAGAACAGTTGTGGAGTCGGTATACTCCTTTGTTAGAAGTTGACCTCTGGAGTGAGGTGTTGTTGGTGGACATTTTGTCGGCCCCCCAAAATCCACTACAATACCAAATACACTTGAATTGGAAGGAAGTGCTAGATGGGGATGAAAGATGATACAACGGAAAAAACTGAAAATATGAGACTGTTGAAACACTGACGATTACATGTATGTGGATAATGATCTCGATTTTTCTTGTAGAAATAGTAGCTTAACTGATAGTATCTCTACTAGCGATGAAGTGCTCACAATCATAAATAATGTAAATGCTGTAGAAAGGTTCTGACATAACATTCCCACTTTTAAAATCTTGAAAACAATAGAAAAAAAGATTATCATCATCTTTTAATGACAATGAGATGCCGGAGATAGTGGAATTTTAAATGTCCCATATAATGTTTGGAGACGGAAGATTTTTTCATGTTAGCTACAACCATTAATCCGTTCAATCATTCTCAGGTTTTTTAACCTCATCCGAGTATAACATTCAGCTCCGAAAGTGAATCATTGTCTCTACTTATTATATTTTTCTCATTTTAATTTCCAAGTCCTAATGAATGTTTTATCAGTTGTCTTATCACCTTTGCAGTCAGGTTGTCAATATTTCATCAACTTAAAAACGTCTGAAGTACAATATTATAAATTTGGCGTGTTTTAAAAACTTATGGTTGGAGAGAAAAATTGTACTGACACAGTCTTTGACCAATATTTTGTCTGGAATACCAGAAAATGTATGGAATACCTAAGAAATTATAGAACTTTTTTATCAATTGTATCTTTTACTTCAGTTATTGGAGAAAAGTTGTATGCTACCGATAACCGCATATGTGGAAAGGCACCCAACAATGTTGAGAGCACAACTCAATAAACAACATCAACAACAACCAGCACCATCATAATTGCTAACTATACAAACTTCACAAACTTATAGAATGTACAGTAATATTGATAGAGCTGATATTTTAGGAACGACGGTGACCGTTTCTGCAAGAATCGGACTGATGAAAGGAAAATCTTT
>CALYOO010000100.1:21517-71392 GCA_945261195.1 Cryptosula pallasiana
AACCTTGATGAATCTCTGATGAACCTGTATTTTTAAATGCCAAAGACTAAGAAGTTTCGAAAACAACCATCTTAGACTCTAAGACAAATCAATTCCCGCCAGAGATAGTTGAACTGTTTATCTATTGTGAAATATAAGTTTATTAGGTCTTAGTTTTTCCTGAAGTTCCTAGTATTTCCAGTAGATGTTGATGGTTCAGATTTTTTTGCTTGAGTTGATGTTCCTTGTCTGAAAACTGGGGTTCTTATATAGCTTAACTTGCATCAAGTTGTTCATCCCATCATCCAACAAAAGCTGTAAAAATTCTTATTTTTCGTGAGTAGAAAAAATATAAAAAGTGAGAATTCATACAAGAAAACAAAAATGCCAATTTTTTTGTGCAGGTAAATAGTACATATCGCCACAGTTCTTTTAGCAAACAAGAAACCAAAAATTGTTGACTTTGCAATGAAAATGTAACAATTAATAAATAAGAAAGTGTAAACTTTGGGAATTCTTGCCACGAAAAGAGCAAAAATAAAAGCTGTTTCTAGCGTGAAGGAAAATTGAACTTTTTGATATTTCTTTGTTTGTGCTAAAGATTGGACATTTTTTGTGGTATTCTGTGCATGAATACTTTCAGTGCTTTTACTCTTTGATCAGGCCAAAAGAGCATTGTTTTTGGTCTTTCCATCTATAAAATATTTCTCACAATTGAAGCTTTCCAGTCATGAGCAGATACTAGAATTTCTTTCACAAAAAAGCACTTCCATCAAGTTAGTTTTTTTCAACTCGAAAAATAGCTATTTTTCCTGCAAGAAAAGTTTCATACTTTATGCTTATTTGACACAATAAAAAGTGTATTTTAATTTCTTACACATACGGTTGCGCTGTATAACATAGCTATATTTCTTGCGCTCTTTGTTTGAAGTATTCTCAAAATTAATATTTCTACGCTTCTTGCCACCAAAAGAGGAGCTATTTTGATCATTTTTGTTAACAAAAAAACTCTCACAACTTGAACCATGAACCATGAAAAGCTTGCAACATTTTTTTCCAGGAATAGTTCTCACAATTACTTTTTTTAAGCGAACATTTAGTTTTGTTATTGTTTCTTTTTGTGCAAAAAAGTTACACAATTTTCTATTTTTCTTTAGGTAAACATATTACTATTCTTGTTGCTTTCCTTGTGTGAAATCACCTTAAATCCCCGGGTTGGTATCCTGGCGTTGATTATGGGTTGATTACTGTCATATGTTGCTACAAACCGTTTTGATAGTCTGCTAAAAAAGTGTGTTTACTATAAAAATGTATTTACTATGAAAAGTATTTCGCTTTAAAGCTATTGATAAGCGGTATATCAGATGAAAAATATATGAAGAAAAGACACTGAGTGGGTTGGATGCAATTTATGGAAGTGAAAGCAAAATTATATAGTCAATATTGCATTAACTCTGAAATATAAAGCCATATAATCATCATATTATAATGGATTTTACATAGAGTGGCCACTACATTGGTTAGCTGCACAGATCGTTTACTAAACTAGTAGTAACTTGCAGCTAGTATGCTGCTGACCACAGGCGGTGAGTTGCTGGAATGAGCTAGCTGAACAAGTTTGAGCTTGTTTCGTTGATAGTACTGTTAGCTGCACGGAAGAAGATGCTTAGATGCTAAACCAAAGGATTCATTCCCCCTATAATCACCACAGTAACCCTGCGCATTTATAACAAGGTGTTTTTGTTAAGTATATTCTTGTATAGCGTCTGCTTATTGCATGTTGCTTTTTTACACTTACTCGTGTGTGTATGGCCTGACTTTTTGCAGCCAATCAGGAGGCTGCCGTTTCAACTACCCTATTTTGCATATGTACTCTATAAATTTATGGAAAATAGCAAAGAGAGGCAGAGCTGATTGCTAGCTTTTACAAAGAGCATCTTAGCAAGCTTCTGCATCTTGAGATAAATAAAGTATCCATAATCTGATATCCATGTGTTTAGTATCGCAGGTCGTCTCATATTGTTAGTTCATCTGCACACGACAGAAGCCGGAAGTATCTCTTTACACAGATAGCTGAAAAAGAACCACCACTACCATCTACAATAGCGCTCTATAGCTAGTATAGTTTTCTTGCTTACATGTACACTTTGTCTAGTATCTATTTGGTAAAGGCGTGGCAAAATCCTTTCCAATACTATTAACATTGCTTGTCGGTTTTTTTTCTGATTTTGGATGTTTTGCCATGTCTGGGTTCTACAAAAGTGCTATTGAACATGTACCAAAGACAAAAAATTCTCTAAGTCAAATTTCAAATGAAATGCTAATGGGGCAAAAACGCCTAACTCATTATGAAGCTTACTGTCAACGACTCTGAACCAAGATTGTGTTCCTTTTTATGTCAATGATTTATCCATGAGTGGAAACACATTGCTGTCGAAGTGTCTTATGTTTGTTTGTTTGTTTGAACTGTGCCTCAAGGGCAACCCTAAATACGGGTCTCATAAGCTTGGAGCTTGTGTGAGCAGCACCCTATACCCATGCCCGCCGTTACACCGGCTACTCTTCCGAAAAAAGCAGAGGGGGGATCTTTTACTAGCATGACTCCATAGTTATTATGGAGAGTGCAATCAAACTAGGGACCACGTTATTTTTATGCCCATATCCGACCAGGCAGTGCATATACGAAACTGAATATCTCGCTCACAGATAACCATGCTGGGAGTCGAACCCCAGATCCTGGATTAAAGTGCAGGGGAGGCACATGTGCAGTGGAGGCACGTGTGGTCTAGTGGTTGAAGTGCAAGCACTTCAACAACTAGACCACACGTGCCTCCCCTGAAGGGATGATTAATAGAACAATGAGCTTTCATACAGATGGGCACAATGGATGGTTGAAAATTGATGATCTGAGGATGAAGTTTTGTGCAAAACTTATGCAAATGCTTTGTATTTACAACATAGTCAACATAAGCATCCGTTTTATTGTTCAAAATCTGCTTTGTAAAATAAGTCACACAATTCTCTGAATAGTCACTGCTTTTCTGTAATTAAAAACTCTTGAAATGTTTTCTATGACCCATCTAGTCCAAAAATGGGTTCCCAGAACATTGAAGTTCTCACAAGAAGCCTTTGATGAGCCTTGAAGATACCCAACCCATTTTTTTACATATGAAAACTACTGAGCAAACGAATGATCAAAACAGACAGTTAGGAAATGTTGCTTCGTACAATCTCGTGGTGTTATGTGTACCCAAGTAAAAACATAAAAATTTAAAAAAGAAATAACCGAACATTCCATATCTGCATTTTTCATCGCTCAAATAGCATGATGATACGATCATCTTACGATGTCCGACGTCTTTCATGTAAAACGAGATTATTAATATAAGCTAAAGACTTTTCAACTTGCTTCTTTCCCTTAGTTATGTAACTGCTTTTGCTTTTGCGTTTTTATATGAAGCTAGACAAAACTACAAGCATTGACTATAAAAATTGCCTTGCTTGGAATAATCAGTTTTTTCTAAAGAGAACAATAAACCTGTATTCAAACTTTGGAACTGGGTTATTGAAATCAGTAACAAATTGAATGCACCTACTTCCAGCTATACAGAACCATTACGTGGATCGGATAACTTGATTATAATACAAAGGAATCCATTGTTATCACTCATAGCTAAGAGCTTCAAACATGGCTGAAGCAACTGATAAGCCTGTGGAACTTTTCACACAACAGCAAAAAGAAAACCAGCAACAACAGAAAGAAAGAGAACAGGAATACAAGCGAAAGCAAGAAGAAAGAGAACAGGAAACTCAACGATAACAAGTGTTGATAAATTTTGTAATTAAAGAGGTAAAAAACAACAAAACAGCAGCAGTAGCTACATCAAAGTTTCACAAAGTTGATCGAACAACAGAGTTACTCACAGACTACATAGATAGATTCACCACATTTGCTACTGCAAAAAAAATTACAGGAAGAAAAAAATACCGAGATTTTTTTCTGAACAATAAATGACCAGCATTATAAAACAATCAGGTAACATGACAGCTCAATTACCTACACCAACTCCCAATTCAGTTGACAATGACTGAATCATTTTGATTTTTTGGGGAACAATATGATTAATCAGGTTTTATTGTAAAAAACCCTACAGATGCTGGAGTGACATGCAGCAAAAACCAGTTAGACAGCTCAAAAACTTGCAGCAAGGGTACGCCAAGACGCTACAACTTGTGCATTTACTGACATTCAAGACCTACTGGACAAATCACAGAGTATTAGATTCATACGTTCTGTGAGCAATGAAGCTATATTAAAATCTATTTTCAAAGTCAAGGATGAAGAGCTTACTTTCAACAAATCCATTCAAACTCCACAGGTGACCGGGAAAGCAGCTAAAGTTGCCAAAGAGACCGTTTATTCGCACCCAGCCAAAGATCAACAAAGTTTCATCTAAAACAAAGATTCCAACTCCCGGGAAGTACCATATGCCAGATCCAGCCGGAGAACAGCAGAAGAAGCCATGCTACAGATGTGACAGAATGGGACATCAACCTGAAATTTGTCGCTTTAAGACGGCTAAATCCAGATTTTGCTCAAAACTTAGGCATATTTAGAGAGCTTGCGTTAAAAAGAAAAGAACTCATTCCAAACCAGTAGAGAAGATTGCCACACTGCACACCTCATTGACTCCCACCAGATCTGTTCCAAAACTACAGGAGGACATGAGATTAACACTGGAGCCTGAGACAATTTTATACCACAAGATACCTGGAATCAATTAGGAAAGGCTGGCCTTTAATCTTCGCATTTTGACTACAAATCAGCTTCAGGACACATTGAAACTGTTGGAAAATGTGAAATTAGAGCTATACTACCTTCAAAAGATCACGGAACTATTCAGTCTGTAGTAAGCACTGTCAAAAGTGTCAACCTACAGGGATGATCAGCTATTTAACGGCTAAGTATTTCCATCAATGATAAGTTACGGAAGGAAACCATTTATACCATAACCAGCAATAAACCTTATACTGTTTCGCTATGTAGGGAAGCTATGTAGGGAATTTCCAGACTTGTTTAAAAAATGAACTTGGATCTCTGAAGGACTACCAGCTGGTGATTAAATTTAAAAAAACAGTGACACCTAAATTCTGCAGACCCTGCCCAGTACCAACTGCACTACTCGATGACCTAAGCAAAGCTTATAATGAAGGAAATTCAAAAGGCATTTGGGAACCAACACAGTTCGATTACTATGGCAAACCAGTAGAACCGGTGAGAAAACTGAAGCAACCAGGACTAGTGTCAGGAGATATCAGAGTATTTGGAGACTATTCTAAAAGGGCGAACCCGCAACAGGAAACTCACAGACAGCTGATCCAACTTTCTGCAGATTTGATTAGAAGATAAGGAAGAAATACTAAAATAAATCTAGCAGGCGCCCAGAGTCAAATAAAAGAAAGACAGAAAGTATTAGCTTTGTCAAAGCATCGAGGAGTCTTTCTACAGAAGAGACTACCGTTTGGGATCAGTTCAGCACCAGGTCATTTCCAGGAGATCATGGAGCAGCTAGCACAAGATCTTCCAAGAATAGCAGTCTGCTTGGATGGCATTTTGGTGATGAGAACAGATAGCAGTAGCCATTTACAGAATCTAAGAAGGTTGTCATAAAGATTAAATGACAAGGAACTGAGATGTCGAAGGACAAATATTCATTTACCCAACTTACAGTGAAATATTTGGGACATAGGCGTACCAAAGAAAAGCAAAAAGAAGAAATAAAATTGACGCTGTTCTACAGATGCCTCTATCTACTACTGAGCCGATGCTACAATCTTTCTTGGGATCTATGCAAGCAAAGAGGAAGGGACCTAGAAGCTATTCCATTGGATATGCTTGCTATGGGCTATACCATTGACCAAGACGAGTTTGACAACCAACATTGGTCCCTGCAATTGTTACCAAAGTCTGCGGAAGCCGCTGTGTAAATGTGAAAGTTGTTCCACAAGAACCCAAATGAATATAGCGCATTGAGCAGCTTCAACCTAGATACCCGGCTGATGATGACAATAATCCAGGAGAAGAACCAAAGATAGAGCTGAAACTCTACCTACGCCTTTACCTTTTTTCAAAAAATTTACGAAGCCCTCCTACACAAAAGAGACGAAAACTTAGGCTACCGAATGATAATGAATATGGCCTACACAATTCTTGATGATCCAGACGAAAGAAACAGACATGAAATGCACACCTATAACTTGGTCAGAAGGTGTTATAATGTCCCATGGGCATTCACGTAAAGCCAGAGTATTATTATTGGCTAAAGGCTCTGTACTTGTTTTTTTCACTTTGCTATGTGACTGTTTTTTGTTTCTGCCTCTTTATATGAAGCTACACATAGCTACAAGCATTGAATATAAAAAAATGCCTTTGCTTAGAGTTATCAGTTTTTTTAAAAAAATACCAATGAAACTTTATGTAAACACTGGCACTGACTCATCAAATTAAGCAACCAATTGAAATCCCCTACATCTAGTTATACAGAAGCATAGCAGATGACTGAAGCTTGCAAAAAAAATTCAGAAAAAATAAAGTTGTGTTGTTGTCACTCCCCAATGCTTCTAGTGTCATTCAAAGGTCTGCATTCAGTGATGCAATAGCTTCTCATAATCACTTCAACTTTTTATTTACAATGAAGCACCGTTGATATTGGTAACTTAGTCAGAAAGTCAACAATAAACAATAAAAAGACAGTTCTGGAAAAAAAAGGGGTTTTTAACTTCACTACTAGGCTCATTATCAGCACAATATTTCCGGGTATGCTGAAAGCTATTACAGGAGAAAGATGAAAAGTCCCATAATATTGATGAGAAATGAAACCACTATCTTGGCTTCAAGTGACTGGAGTAAACGAAGAAAACATGCTATCATCAAAAAAGCTAATTCAGATCTGCTTCAGTCATCACTAGTAACTATAAAAAAATATAACAGGGATTGTTCTTTTAGACTCAGTAGAGCTTTTTGTGTTGCAGTAGTACAGGAAACAGCAGCACAAAGTAATTAATGAACATTGTATAAATAACTGGTACTAGGAACTTACAAGATGTTGCAATACCTCCCATTGTACCAATTTTATTATCAATAAAACCATGATTCTTCAATTTTTTTACAAGTTCCGAGACATTACTTTTTTTTCCAAAGAATGAGTATGATAGAACAAGGAAAATATTGAAAACAACTCAGCAGTTAAAAAAATTAAACACGCCGCTGTTGTATGTTGTTGATAAAGGCGACGATGATGATGGCAATGATGGCACTGACCAATGACGACGATTATTATTAGGGTGGCAATAATGGTGATTATGACAATGATGACGATGCTGTCAATGGTGACATAGATGATGACATTGATGATAGCAACAGCAATGACAATGTTAATGACGATGGCGAAGATCATGCCATCAATGACGATTTTGATGTTGGTGATGAAGAGAGTAAACCAGCATATGTGAAAACTTCAAAAAATTATTTTTCCTGAAATCCAGGAAAGATGTTCAAAAATTTGACGCCACAATGCGACACATACTGTAGTAGTTTTGAAATATCTACTCAGACACACCAGCGGGGTCACTCCAATAACTTCTTCAATGTACTTCAGAGTCACTCCGAATTGACTCTATCAACTTTACGGGGTCCTAGACCCAGACAAACCATGACAGAGTTTCTGCGAACAATATTGTATTTACAAAAAATCCATTTAGCAAGGTACAAGTGTATTCAGCAAACTCCCCAAGACTTGTACCTCTCAAAATGCACAGTAGCTCCTTTTATAGGAGATAAGGGAAAATCTCATTGCGTTTTTAGCCAATAACATAACAGGATATAAAAGGTTCACGAATGATATAGCATGCTACAAAGTTCAATAACAAAGCAAGCTAATGAGGATACATGCATATGGTCGTTGGTTTTGGTGTACTCCAACTGCCTCTCCTTATAAGGTTTCTTCCGTTCACTCCTTGTTAGGTAGGTCACATAGCCAAGGGTTTAGGATCATGTATTGCCAAGCAAGAGAGTGGGGTTTGCAGCGGTGGAAAGAGGGGGGGGGGGTAATTTTCCGCTAAAATCTCCCACAATATTGTCGACTACAGGAAATTTTGATCCAAATTCTGTGCAAATCAAATTTTGTGGGAAAATGGTTGAGCTCTATGCTTTCCAAAATTTTAAAATATGTGACAAACTAAATTGGAAAAATTGAACTCTGGTAAAGTTGAAAGTGTGCCAGTCAGTCAAGGAATCATAACTGTGAGAAACTCTCTGCAACAAACACCTAATAACTGGCTGATGATAATAGTAGGGTCCGAAAAATGGTTGACGCTGAATTGAAAGGGTTGTATTGCAAACCGACTTTACACATATTTCGGTGAGGAGGTCGGGCTCTGTTACAGGTTTTTAGGAACAAACAATGTTAAAACATAACTCACAAATGGTTGAGAGGAATGAATGCATATACACTGCTGCAAAAAAGCAATAACAAAACTCAAACATTTTCCGACAATTTTTATCAAAATAGGAGAGTGGAATCATGTTGATCTCATGGATGTGCGTTTTCAAAAAAAGCAAATAATCAAACTGCTATTTTGCCATCTGCGGTTTTATTATCTGGAAAGGGATGGGCCATGCCTCTCACCTCTAGAGCTGGAATGGTTGAAGTTAGGGCTTTCAAAAACATACTGGGAGTCAAAAACTGCAAGGTTCCTTAGTCAGATAAAGGCAAAGAGTTCGTTAATCAACGAGCCAAAACTCTATTAGCTTAAAAAAGATCGGAAGTTTTACGACTCATAGTGAGCCACTTAGAGCATCAATGGTGGAACGTTTTAAGATAACTTGGAAAGACAACATTTACCGATACTCACAAAGATAAAAAACAGATGTTTCGTCTCAATTAGCTAGCTCATTCACAAACACAACTCACACCGCTATCGGACTGAGATGAAATGATGTAAACTTTCAAAATAAATTGTATGGAATAGTGTGAATACTGCAAGGTGGACACAATTCCAGTAATGCACCTCAGTTGAAAGTTGCAGATTATGTGAGAGATAGAAGGGCAACATGAGCTCTTGACAGAGTCTATCTTTTAGGCAAGACCATTGAGATTTTTATAATTGTTGATACGTTGAATGTCAACACCTATTGTGCACATGGTGAAAGATTTAGACCAAGAAGACATCGATAGCCTCTTTTACATAACAATAATTTCAAAAAGTAAATAAAAACATCAATATACAGAATCGAAAAAACATTGAGAAGAAAAATACGAGGAATTAAAAGGTAGAGACTGGTCAAGTGATTGGGATACGCACAAAACTCCAATGAATGAACACAAAAATAGTTTATGAATCACTTCCCTTCATTAATAATGTCATATGCATTCAGAATTTCGATCTTGGTGACTTTGCCTCCAAATTGAAATGATAGAGACTTTCAGGGATAAAAAAATTTTAATTTTTTGGTGCGACGCTATAGATCTCTGGAGGTTATGGGAATTCAATGAGATGTAGCTTCACTAGGTATACTGCAATCCAGTAATGGTAAAAAAGAACGTCGAGAGTAAAACCTAAATGGAAAAAACGGTCAGCCTTCTGTGACAGAAAACAAGTTTCTCATTGTAATCGACAACTGGAAATACGACAGCATCAAAAAGTTGGAAAAAGTCATACAAAAAAACTGCTCGAAACGAGCTCAGATTCCAATATTTTCATGTCAAATGACAAATTGACCACCATGAGTTTGCTGAAAATCAACAATCTCAATACTACAATAACATTTTCTAAAGACATTGCCTACATCTTTGGATTCAAACCTAGTGGGAAAGCTTCCTATCCACGACGCAGGTACATCAATGACACACCGCCGGATGTGAGTAATGCTTTGATGTCTCTGTACACCTACCCCAAAACATTGTTGGAATTTAGATGTATGGGAGTACAAATGCATTTTTGCTATGAGTAGTGCCTGTCCAATGCATGAAGAATACCATTGTCTCTAAAGAGTTCAAAAATCATCATTACATAAAAGCGGCATCATTGGAGAGCTGTATATTTCAAGTACTCTTAACTAGTGATGAATGTTGAAAGAACCTGCTTTGCTGTGAATAGTTCATCCTGGGGATACAAGTTAGCAACGAAACACACTGAGTATGATTTGATACACACCCAAAGATTTGAAAGAGTTTTTTTAATCATACTTCACAATGCATGCCCAAAACAAAATCTGCGAGTACAGGGAACATTGAGTGGTGGCTGGTATAAGCAATGTTGGATTGGGAAGCATTTGTCATCAATACTCAAGTAAGCGATGCCTCTGCTATGGAAAAGGGCTATTAATCTCAGAAAAAACAGCTCTGACAATCAGTAGCAATGTTGCATGCAATGTTATTGATGTACACAGTTTCTGTTTATTGGCAGAAAAGGGTTGGAGCAAGTCCATGATCTCTGGGGCCTCTCTAAGTGTGGTGATACCCGATTGTCTTAAAATGAGAAGTAGTTAATCAAAAACAGAGGAGAGTACACAGTGGACCTGGAAGATTGAGATTTGAACAATTGTCGTCGCTTCTGCAAAGACTCACATAAGAAACAATTGGTTTCACTAGGTATTTGGTCTTTGAAGCGTTATCATTCAAAGTATGGCTAAGTAAAAGGGCATAACAGGAAACAAAATGGAAGGATCTCATTTTCATGAATCTCCCCATTCTACAGATAGTCAAACAGTGAGATATGACGCTGCAGTCATCGACCTCGACAGACTAAAGTCTTAAGGACCATTCGATATTATCATCATGGACTGCAACGAGTTTTATCTCAATCTTTACAAAATTTTTGCAAGTAAAAGCTACAGTAGTGCAAGACGATATGGAGCAATTTTGCTAGTAATAATGATAATGCCCCTCTTGTGTGGATGGTTCGCTCCCTTCATTTGATGTTGAAAGAAAAAACAATGTCAATAGAAAGCAATCCTGTTGAATATGCTAAAGATTACGTACTGCAATCTGACTATTCGCTATCTCTCGATAGCAGTGCGATATGAAAAGAAAAGTGAACAAAAGTTGGAGGGAGGGATGTATGAGTGGACTTTATGAGTAGACATACGGCTTCTCATGGCAGCACTGACACAACAAGAAGAAGGCATTTGTCAAAGGTGAGAAAAGTAATGAGTTTACCAAAAAAATCTCACCTAGCATTTTTTAAACAAAGAAAACTTAGTTCCAGGACCAACAATCAAGTTGGAGTTTGAAGACACTTCCAACAAACTCTGTTCACCACTGAGAACTCACAGAATGGGGGAGCGGAAAGTCGAATCCGCAAGTTCAAAATGCGTCTATGCAAGATAAAAGTCATTCATTTGCTACAAAATGCCCGAATAACCTTTGCATTGGATGGTCACACTTCTGGTCGATCGAATGCGGGTAATGTTCTACATTAGGTGCAGTCTTGATAACTTTGAAAGAGAACAGAAAACTCAAACAAGAGTATGTAAAACTGGTTGATTCAAACGGTATAAGCAGAAACTTTACCAAAAGTTTATTTAGTATGCAGCACGCCAATTTGAAAAGTTTTAACACAAAATACAGCGATTATCTGTTCGGTGAAAAGTACAAGCTAAGCGTTACTAGAGATGTTTTGGAACGTAAATATCATCTGTCTTTAAATGAAAGTGAAACCCTTTACATTGGTGGGAGCACCCTGTTATAAGACATGAATGTCTGTAGGAAACTATAGGCGTGTTTGGTGTGCTCAACGTTTAAATTTAATTCTCAAAGGCAGATTTTTGTCGAGGGATTATCAGCCCCTTCGTAGCAAGTTTTATTCAACGTGCATCAACGCTCATTTTTGCGTTTGTCATTGAGTTTACCGTGCACGTTGGCCAACGCATTGGTTTTCCAAAGGAGTCGTCTTCCCACTAATAACGGCACTGTAATTTTTTGCGGCATTATAACAACAACGTGCGATCAAAAGTTATGATTTCTCATCTTGTTTTTAATGAATGTATTAATAATTATTATTAATGTCATAAATTATAATTTTTAGTGTTGTCATTATTATTAATGCTATCACTATTGCCAATAACAATAATAATATTATAACTTTCATTTGTTCCATTTTTTTATTATCTTTATTGGGTAAAGTATATTATTTTATAACAGTGAATAATCAGCACACCATTATTAATTATTATTATTTAATAATTCATGTTTTGGCTTGTTGCTGTCATTATTATTCATCATTGTCATTATTATTCTTATCACCATTATTATCAATAACAATACAATTTTTACTTGGTGGTTTGCTGAGTTTTAATAACACTGTGTATAAATAGCAGATGATGCAGGTGTTGTCAGGGCAACAAAAATCTCGCAATGAACAGCTAATTTTCAACTCAAGAATTTAGGCTAACAAACTTACGATTGCGGGCCATATTTATGACTGAAGACACCAAAAAATAGGACAACTCTTGGAGATTTTTGTAACTTGTACGCACTTCCCTACTCCTAAAAATTATCAGTCGACGGATAAATGTGTTGATCAAACTTTCTCAAACCAACGCATTGAGACACCGAAAATGCCTAATGATTTGCTTAATCGACTTGACTGGTGGTATATCCACGAAAGGACTTTACTCAATAAACAAGTGTCAGTACTAGTATGCAGAACTAGTTTAGCGGCCAAACTTCAGAGGACTTGTCTCTGGTTGCCTACTTTGTGAAAAATACTGTCTTCGAAATGCACAGTATTATTCAAATGGTTATAGCAGTTAGCGTGGTTCTCTAAACAGCAAGACAAAAACCATTCAGAGTCCTTCAGTAGTATATTTTCATGTTTTCTGTCATTTTCATCTGAACAATGTAAAATCAAAGGTTGAATTTTTTAAAAACAGATGTTATCTTTCCAAGTTCAATTTGCATTCTTCCAATCAGCAGGGCAACCATTGGCTAGCCGTGCATGGAGATGAAAACAGCGTGGATTTTGGTTATTCATTCAGACGATGCGCTTCTTTTTACCCCAAAGTCTGGATGGTTTTGAAAGAACAACAATGCCAAAGGAAAAGATGCATTATAACAGAGTGTCGGAAAAAAAAAAACATTTCATCAGCGTAATGACGGCTTGTACTTTTAGCAGTATGGTAATCCCCAGTTCTGGCTCAGTTTTTTTGCCCTCGGATATTTGATGATAAAAAGTCCTAATTATTTGTGAAAAACTAAAAAAGTTAGTTTTTTCCAAAGCGTAAACTGTGAAAAAAATGGATAGAATTAGTGGCAGAACGCTTTGGGGTTTGATGTATACGGCTGTCATATGACACGAGACTACAGGACAATGTGCTGGTCACGCTTGCTTGTTGTAAAACACCGCTCCTTTATTATATACAACCAATTCTTTAAGTATCAATCGGGGTCAAAAAGTAGGACATTGACATTGACAGATATTTAAAGATAAACAAATATAATAAATCTCTACTACTAAATCGCTTCGTGAGGAGTATGAGGAGAGGGCTCTGAAGCTAAATATAGATAACTATAAAGAAATGAGCAATGATGAATTAGAAGATGAGATTCTTAGTGAAATATTTGATAGGGATCCATATGAAGTAAAGTCTGACATAGCTGTTCTCATGTATGAAGACAAGGAAGACAAGGAAGACGAGGTTGAGGAGGATGACATGACTTATGAAGAAAGCTTACAAATCGAAATAGAGAGAATTATTTGTGAGGAAAACTATGATATTTGGGAATGTCTTAAAGCATCAAATAAAATTACATGAAGAGACTCAGTTTTAATTATCGAGGCTTAAAGGTTTGTTGTATAATAAATAATGCCACACACAATCAATGGAATCACTTTTGGAGCAGCTCAACCCGCAGCCGTGCAAAAACTAAGCGAATTGCCACAGCTAGTACCACACATGTACAAAACCTCGGATCCAAAGCCTACTAGATATGGAAGCTTTGTAGCTACTGTTGTTAATGAGAATACCAATGAAGAATGTAAGGTTTACCTTCCCAAGTACGTATTTGAATGTGCATTGCTGGGTAAACAGTTTATTTACTGCGGACTCGTAAAAAAGAGTGATGGTAGTGGACATTCCTACCACGATGTTAAATGGGCTTAACTGACATTATATTTTATAACCAATTTTTGGTTATAAAATCAGTTAACCAAATAAAAAATCCGTCGACCGAATAAAAAATCAGTTGACCAAATAAAAAATCTGTCAACCAATCAGAAAATCAGTTAACCAAATAAAAAATTTGTCGACCAAATACAAAATCAGTTAACCAAATAAAAAATCCGTCAACCTATTTTAAAAACCGTCAACCAATAAATGGAGAAACTAAAGAAAATATGCTATTCTCCAGCTGGTTACCAGAGGGGTACAATGGCTGCTGGAAAATTAAAAAAGAAAGTTCCTGAGCTTACCAAACAAGAAATGCAACATTGGCTTGATCGTCAACCAGTTTACCAGATTTATAAACCAAAACCTAAGCGCATAAAATTTCCTAACCACACTCAAGACCAGCCCAACCACACGCACCAGATCGATCTTTTAAGCCTGCCGGTCGATAGCAAATACAAGTATGCGTTGACTGTGGTAGACATTGCTTCTAGGTATAAAGAGGCCGAGCCATTAAAAAGTAAAACTGCTGTTGACACTGCCAATGCCATCCAACATATATACGAGAGGTCACCACTTGACTATCCCAAAGAGATAATGAGTGACAAGGGTCGTGAATTTATGGGTGTTTTTACAGAGTTGATGAAGAAGTATGATGTAAAAATTGTAAGATCTCTAAATAAGAAAAAGGTAGCCTTTGTCGAACGTTTTAATAAAACGTTGGCGGAGCGTTTGTTTGCGCATCAGTATGATAAAGAGATTAAAAATAAAAACACCAACCCCGAATGGGTGAGCAGGTTGTCTGGCGTTATGAACGCGATAAATGGCGAAGAAACAAAAATGATTGGTATGAAGCCCGCGGAGGCAATAAATCTCGAAAGCGTCAAACAGCCAGAGTACAATGATGTATCTGAGCCTCACCCTATAGATACTTTGGTACGCTATCTGTACAAGCCTGGAGAAGAGCATAATGACACCCGATACAGAGCGACTGATGTGATTTGGTCGGTAAATGTGTATGACATTGACGAGATCCATTCGTGGGAGAATCAACCTTCTCTGTACACGCTTCAGGGTATTGAAGAGAGAACGTTTACGAAGGAGCAGCTTCAGGTAGTACCACTGGATACGGAAGGTTTAAAACTACAATAAATGGAAAAAGATCCTCCAACCCCACCCGATGGTGGTGCGCAAAGATATAAGAGGGTAAAAGACATGAGAACTGATATTTCATCATTAATTGTCAAGAGAAAAGAATATTGTAGAAAATATGGCAAGGCTGTGAGCAATTTAGAAAACGTGTCGACGGTATTTTAATTGCTAGCTGTGAGACAATCGACAACTGGAGTAGTGACTACTTTTACAGTCGTAGGTATGCCAATAGGTACCGTGTTGACTGTTTTAGGGGCGGTGTCTGGATTGATATCCATAACTCTTACCCCAATTACCAAGCAATACAACAAGAAAAAGTTGAAACACATCGAGAAACACACGATATTGCGCATTGGTATGAGTGAGATAGACCGAAGACTATCTCGCCATTTAGCCGATAATTTTATTGATGAGGACGAGTTTGATGAAATTGTAGATGAATACAATTAAATCAGACAGAAACTGGCGGAGTATGACAAGATGTAGTTTTATGCATCTAGATGTATAAAATTATGTAAAGATGGTGGCCGGCAAGACTTTGGCGTCTTTCAATTTTTGCACGGCGTAGTTTGCAACACCAATCTCCCCGGCTAGCATACCAACGCTAGCTGGTTTCATATCTAGAGGTCTATCCTTGAAACCCATTGCCTTTAGTCCCATTCTAGTAGCGATTACTCCCACTGCCATCAGAGCGCCGTTGTACAGCGCGTTACCGATATATTTTATATTAGCGCTTGCCATTTATTATACTAAAATTTTCTATTTTTTTTGTTGGAATTTGCCTGTGGCAGCTGCGGGTGCGGGCTGCGCTTGTGACTGCCATGCGGGTGCAGGTATTCTTGTGATCTTAGGATCTGACCTTTTTGTAACCAGGTACACGATACCTAGAACAAAGCTCCCTCCGAACACGTACTTCCAAATACCTGATTTTTTTTCTACATCTTTTTTTACCAGCTGCTGTTTAGGCATCTCTGGTGTTTGAGTTAGTTCATCGCTGAAATTTTCTTCGAGACCCTTACTGAGTGGTTTCGCTTCCACCTCCTGAGTTGTTGCAACTTTCGTCCTCTTCGGGTTCTTGGTTATCTTTGGATCTGACATTTATTGTACCATAATCTATGCTGGTCGCTGTAGTAGCCAATATTGACAACGGAGCTAGGTAACCGCCCCAATCATAATATATGGAGGGGAAATAATTTTTAATAGCGGCTTTCACAAAAACGTCGTAACCTATTGTTTTTTCAAACTCTTCCTCATTGGTAAGTGGTGCACACCTAGCGATCGGCTTTACCCACCCCTTGGCAAAAAACTTGCAAACTTGATCACCCACACCATCCACTATCCCCTGCTCGCGTTTTAGGTATATTTTTTTGACTTGGTCATCTGACATTTTACTAATGTCTTCCTCCGTATTTACCTGGGCCTTGACCAACCTCTCGCGATACGTACTGACATTACCATCGGACTGTTTTGGGATTGCAATAATCGACTCCATTTTATTATCCCTCAAAAACCTCCGCCCTGTCAAGTAACACTTGAGGATTATTATGCAGCATAGAAAGAAGAAGACTGATCCGGTAAAGTAGAATATTTGTTCAATCATTTTTCCAATATCAGAAATTTCCCCTTGTCGGTGTTGACAAACAGCATAAATGGATTTACCAACCCTTTTTTTATCTCGATGTGATGCTCGGAAGGTATAATGTCGTTTTCGCTAGTGAGAGTCTCGAAAGATTTTTTGCACGTATTTTTAGTAATCAGTACCCAGTGCACATTTTCTCTAAAATCTTTGGGAGCCGATACGTATCTCTGCGTTATGAACCAGGTTGTGAGGTTCGAGTGTCGACCACTAAAAGCGATCTTGCTCAGCGACGCTCGATGTTTGTTCAGATCTTTTTCGGCGCTGCAGTCGTCAATAATGATTAGCGAATTTTTACCGGACAGTTTACCTCCCTTGGAGTGCATTTTAATGAGATGATTGAGCGTGTTCACCAAGTCTCCGTTGGAGTATACATGACATGTTTTTAAAAAAGGGTGTTTGATGTCGTCGTAAGTCTTATTGTCGTGAAATGTCGGGCAGATTATAAACATGTGATCAAAGCGTCCCGAGTAATACCTGTCTATAATGTTTAGCGTGTGATATGTCTTGCCCGAGTTTGTACGCCCACATATTAGGGCGTTGTGGGAGTGTTTTGGTAGTAAATCGTCCATTTATTGTTCTATAGTTCCAAGTTCATTGTTTAAAAATGATACGGCTTTGTCACTGACCAAAAACACAAAAGCCTTGCAATATTCAGAAGCTACCTTGCTGATTTTGAGCTTGATGTAATCTTTAATCTCTCTGCCCACGCCGCTAGACATTTCATTGTCGATCGTTCTCAGGTCGATAATCAGACAGTACTTGTCTGTATAAAAAGTCTCTTGATTCATGTTCGACTCTCCCATCGACTCGATCTGAAAGTATTTTTGGCATCCGTGTAAGAGTACACCGGCAGGTAGTCAGATGTAAACAGCTGGTTGGGGGCACCGTCAATGTCTACTTTGACGTTGGTGATGTTTGGAAATTTGTATTCAATACTAGCCTTGTTGTCAGGCTTAAAGAAGACCAAGATGGAACGCAGGCTCTCGTAAGTGGCGTTGATGTTTATCTCAAAGTCGGACTCTGCAGCCGACACCTCTTTTGTGGTGTGGGCCTTGTAGTCGTTGATGAGGTGAACGTGATTGGAGTACTTTTGAGAGATGCTGCTGGCGATCGTCGGTTCTTGCACGTAGTCATACTCAAGGCAGATGTTTTTGAGAGTGTACTCTCCGCTCGCCAGTTTGATGTGAAACTCGACGGTGTTGTGTAAGGCCTGAGGAGTAAATGCGGCTTCCTTCAGGAAAAATCCCAAGTAAAAGGAGTACCTATCTTTGTGTATTGAAGCCAGGACGTCGTCAGCTGCACCAGTTATACCATGTTTCTTTTTCTTTGTAGCCTCAGATTGGATGCCTCTGTGAGTCAGCTCCTTCTCGTACTTGTACTTGGAGTGCCACAACTCTCGAAAAATTGCCAGGTGCTTATAGTTGTTAATGTCAAACACAGTAGTGGCCTTGATGGTCATCTTGAAACTCTCTACGATAGCCGAAGTCAGGTGATCAGGGATGTTGCTCTCGTCCTTTCCAGAATTTAGTTTGTAGTTATAAGTGAGGTTTAGGGAATTCGGGTACAGCACCGTAGTAGGAGCCAATTTTGTCATCTTGACCACCAGCTCATCCCCTGGACTGGCATCAGATGGGTTGTGATTAACTCTAGCGTGCAACTTATTCTCTTTAAGACCCTGTCGATATCTCTTCGACAAGGTGTGATTTAGTTCTCCGTTATAAGCCATTTATTATACACTAATAAAATGGAAGTCGAAGGAAAAGATTTTGGTCACGACAATGATAGCGCTACTAATGCTGACGTAGATGAGACAAGTTTCATCGAACAAGCTTCAGGAGGGGTTGACCCTTCCATACAGCAGTCAATCAATGTTCACAATGATCCCATCAGTAATGCCAATAGCATTCTCATAGAAAGAGGATTGCCCGACATAGACACAATTATTAGTACAAATGTTATCGGTGAAACAACCGTAGAGTTTCAGAAGTTGCTGGCAGCTACAATAGCGGATAAAAAACCTGCAAATGAAACTGAATTAAACGGCGTGATAAAGGGAACTGTAGATTATGCTAAGAATGGTGGTGACTATGACAAGTACGTCAAAGAAAACTTTCTTTCTAGAGACGTGATAACGACATTCAGCAAGCACCCGAGACATCCAGTGATACACCTGGTGTTGATCAACACACCCAAAACCAGATGTCGTCTAGACATATATACAGGGTTTAACCACAGCAAATTTGTTTTCTTGGACAACAATCTGGCTGTCCAAACCAGCGAAGGTAGACGGAGGTTGACTCAGGTTTCAAATCCAAAATTGTTTTTGCGAGAACCATGTATTCCCAAGGCTGAGTATCAAAGTCTGTTTGGTATTGATAAAGAAGAGTTTCAACGCAGGCTTGCAAAAAACAACCAGGAAGTAGTCGAACCCGCCGATAGGGATCTTAATGTTGCTCAAAGCCCATTATCTAGTTTTAAAGACTGGCTGTCTTCACGAA
This sequence comes from Cryptosula pallasiana, assembly GCA_945261195.1. Lineage (NCBI taxonomy): Eukaryota > Metazoa > Bryozoa > Gymnolaemata > Cheilostomatida > Cryptosulidae > Cryptosula > Cryptosula pallasiana. The sequence goes on from CALYOO010000100.1 coordinate 40,953, forward strand.
GTACAGGAGTAAAAAAACACTGTAAGTGGCTTCGTTGATCGACTCAAAATTAGTAGGGCATCAACAGAGTTCAACTACCGCTATGTGGGAGAAAATTTGGAAATGACAGCACTTGATACGCAAGAGGGTAGATTGCCAGAACGTGAAATGGTGGCTATAGACCAGCGATTTCAAACTCTCGAAGGACAGATTCAAGTAGCAGCATCAAAAGCAGCTGATACGATGGAAAAAATAAGCATCTTGGATGCTAAAGAAGACAAGACGGAAGGTGACCTATTACAGTTGCAACGATTACGTGACGAGCTTGATGCTCACAATGAGGTTTTAAAAAGCCTGAAGGGGGATTATGGAGAAGAGGTTGAAAAGATGCGCAAACAGCGAAATATCATATTGGGTATTGCCGGTGTGACCACAGTGGGGGGTATTTTAGCTGCTATATTTGAGGCCGTTGCAAACGCTCTGGGTTTGGAAGGTGCCAAAGACTTGATTCCGAAATCGACTAGTCCAGCCGACATTGCTGGCAGCGGTATAGGAAAGATTGTCAAGAGGAAATTGGAAGAACTGGCAGCGTATTTTCGCGACATGGCTGTAAATTCCACAGGTGCTACCAAAGCGTTTTGGCATATGATGGAAAACACCGTCGAGTTTCTAGAAGATAACATATGGATAATGATTGCTCCTTTAATAGCACTGGCTATATACGAATATAACAAAAAGTAATTTAATACAACCAGTCGTATTAAATTGAAGTTATTAAATTAATTAAAGTATGCTATAGCACCAACACTAGCGAACGCTCCGGCTCCCACGAATATATTTTCGTATTTTTTCTGCTCATCGCTGGGTGTATACTCGAGAGTCGGTTCTCTCAGATTGGGATGTGGCAGTTGTGGGTCTTGCCCGAACAGGTTTTTATAGGTGTCAAAAGCCAAGTTGACCGAATACAACTCATTGGTTGCATCTTGTTTTCTAGATAGCTGAGTTTGCAGCCAGTCTTGATTTTTGGCTCGTTTCGTGTTGTAGTCAGCTTGCTCCTGACTGAGTTTTTCCATCGCCCCATTGTGCCGCTGAACCTCGGACTTTGCTCTGTTTTTATCAATCATGGAAAACAAGTAATTGCCTCCCGTGAAAGCCACAACATTTACTACTGCCCCTGCAACCATCATCGCTATAGTTGCCATTTATTAAGTGTCGTAAACTATGACCAAGTGAGGTGTACTGGTAGACTCAACCCCGATTGGCACCTTTCCGGTGACAGACAAATCTATTGAATGCAGCTAGTTGATTGCGAGTCCTGTTTTTGTCAGTATGACCACTGATTCATCATTGTAAAACTTTATCGTGAGATTTCTACCCGGTAAGTACTGTTTGTAAATCATGATGTCCCTTATACGCGAGTTGGTGGGAAATACTGGGGCAAACACGCAGTTATCCATTGGCAAGTCTGCGGGTAGTCGTTTTACTTTGATCGTGTGCACTGTTCTCTGAAAACTTTTTCTACCAAACATTTATTCTATGATTCGTAATACACTAAAATCTGACGGCACGTGATACCAGGCACTTTGCATAAGATTACCCCTCCTCGGTCTATAACTAAATCTATAGAATTGGCTTGGTGCGACGACATATTTCCATATGAAAATACAACTCCATCGATAGTAAACTCGATTCGTCCGTTATCCACAATATCAGGTGAGTAGCATATGATTTCTTGGATCACAGAGTTGCTGGGCAATGAAAACGTAAACATTAACTCTGTCGGCGAAGGCTTGCTAGACACACTCGCTTTTACATTGTGTATCCTTCGTTGACGATGATACGATTTTACTCCAAACATTTATTGTATCGACAATTCAGCCACAAATTCCCCTGGGTAATCATTACCCCTATCATCTTGTATCGTTACTAGCAACTCGTTAATCTCGACGTTATGCATGCGCTTGCAATTTTTTATCGGCTGGTAATGTACTACATTGCCAACATCCGTATTGTCTATGTGAATCGCTGCCAACAAGTCGCTGCGTTTTCCATTCAAAAAGTTTTTTGATGTGTCAATACCATGAACGTGTATGTACAGACACAGTGGGGTCAGGTACAGATATCCGTTTTTGATCACCTTACTCAACCCGCCAAGAATGGTTCCTTTCCCCAATTCCACTTTCAATGTATTTGGCTCGACTGTTATTGCCCTTGGTAGTTTTCGGGTGATATCGTCATACGTATAATACCCCGGAGGGAGTTCAACGGCTGGGTGGCCACGCTCTTGGTAGATGGTTTTTTCTGTCAAATTATACATATTCATGTAAAATTACATAGACTGTAGGCTGATAGCGGTTGCGTATACCGGAGCATCGAGCTCAATCCTTCCAGTTTTTGTTATAGTATGTGTGGTCATTTATTAATAAACGGCAAAGTTATATAGCGCTTATCCTATTGACTTTTACGGACTAGACATTGTAATTTCCGTAGGTCGAGAAAACAAAACCAAATACGGATTTAGTAAAACGTTTGTAGACATTACACCGAAACCATTGTCCGTCGATAACTTTGACGATGTATATAGGTGGTGTAACGAGAGAATCAGTTATTACACCGAACAGTACAAGTTTGCCCTGTACTGCGCGTCAACGCTTTGTGGAGTGAGTAAAGATCATCTCACCAGAGGTCTACCACTTACGAGATCCATAATGAATTTTCACGTGCTATTCCAAACTAAGAACATTTTGGCTCAAATGGAGGTTAGAAATCCTAACGATCAAGATTTTAATCCGCACAACAATCCTTACAACAAGACTGAATATCAAAAACTCTTAAATGAATTTGGCGTCGTTCCGATGGGTATACCCACCATAGATCAACCGGCCGGCGGATTGGGTTACATACAGACGTCTATTGGAATTTTGAAAATGACTTCGATAGCCAAAGATCTCGGTAGGAAACTGCCGACCTTCCCCGCCACCGGAAAACCAAATGCCTACATGGACATTAAACCCAAGGGCAGTGATTGGGGTACTTACTACCAGTTTAAACCTTGGAACAAAAATGTCGGCGTAAACATGATCGCCGTAAACCAAGAACCTTTTGACTTTAATCGACTCGTTATGGATCACTCTAAAAGCTTTACAAACCCCAGCATAGTACGACTAAATGAATCTATCAGGGGATACGTATACTGTCTACTCGGTGCTCAGGTACAAACCAGACAGGCGGGCTCTTCTCTAGAAGGTCAACAGCAGTTTTTAGATTTGGTCAACGATCTGATTGCCAAAAAACAGTCTTTAGAAGAGTCTATCAAAAACTTCGAAGATGCTCTAAGTAAGACTCAGGGCATCATTGATTATAACATTGCCAAGGAATTGTACATGATTCCCTCTGACATGAATCTAAACAAGCTAGGAAAAAGCGTAAAAGGTTTCAACGATGAGATCACAGTAGCCAAGAGTTTTGATACAATAGGCATTAAACCATCACCTAAACCTCCTCCTCCAAAGCCAGTTGTACACCCAGCACCGACACCTTCTCCTGTGGTAACTGTGGCAGCGCCTGCTCCAAAGCTAGTTGTACAGACAGCACCGACACCAAAGCTAGTTGTACGGGCAGCACCGGCACCTTCTCTTGCTCCAAAGCCAGTTGTACACCCACCACCGGTACCAAAGCCAGTTATACAGGTAGCACCTAAAACTCCTGTGCTATTGGATAGGTCGGAGCGTGATGTTCATGGGGCTACCAATACGTTGATCGATGGAAGTATCGTAGCCGCTGGTGTTGCATACATTTTGATGTCTTAAGATATTTTATAGCCTTTGGACTATAAAATGCCTCATTCTTTTTTGGCAAGTACGTCGCGCAATTCCGCTTTTCTCTTACTACTACATCCCTTGATACCACGTTTTTTAGCACAGAGCCTCAAATCTTTGAGACTCATTTCATGCAACCACTTTTGATCAGCTGGCGCATTCATCCACAGTTGCTCAGATTTGCAAATTTTGCGAGTTGGTCCATTGTAGTATTTTCGTAGTTAATATATTCTGTATTGGACTCTATACATTCATCGTAGACTGGAGGGCTTACACAATCAAACAATTCTAATATATGCTTGGGTATTTCTTTAGCCATTTACTTACACTCTTTGATTTTATAATGTCCGTGTGCCAGACTGTCTATAGAGTTTAGGTAATACTTTTTGTCATCAAAGGCTGATAGGGTCTTCTTCTCGAAAGATCGAGTCACAATCACATGTTTTTCCGATTGGAGCGTTGACATCCACGCCTTTGATGTTGGAACTCCGGTATGCAGACATTGCTTGTACGTTTCAAAATTTAGTTTTTTGGTAACACACTTTTTAACTCCTTTGCACTTTTTCATTCCAAACCTCACACCTTCTAAACAGTACGACTTGGCTCGCAGAGCTACAAATTCTGATATCGGCTGACCACCACCTTCGTCCTTGGGCAAACCAATCACCTTTTTATTCTTATCGCTGTAGCACGGGTGGTCCTCGGGGTAATTACTGGTGTCATACTTGTGTAATGGCATCTCCTTGTAAAAATCTTCCGTCTCGATGAGCAGAACAAAACTGTCCGTGTCCGTGTACATCAACCGGACCCCGGGATACCGTTTTCGGATGTCATCATAAAAATGCTCGTACATGAGCTTCTTGGAGAGATCCAAAATGGCCTGGCCAACGTATATGGGCTTGTTCAGTTGCACTGAAACCTTATTCATGAGTACTGCCGTCAGATGCTCATTAAACTCTTTGGTAGATTTAAATCGATACCGGTTTTGAAGCTTCTGCTTTCGACTCTCGTCTACGGTTAGTTCTACATCGATCCGGTTGCGAGCGTTTTCCATCGATTTACCAAACACCGAATTGTTCAGTAGCTTGAAAAAGTCCTTTTCAAAGTCTGTCCTGGCCAATTTCCTCAGCTCGGCGTTCAGTCGAATATACGGCTCCATCCAGGCTTCCTCTTTAAACTTTAGGACTTGATGTACCTTGGTCACACGCATTCCCTTCTTTAGGTAATACTTCAAGATCTCATGATGGACAACATAGTTTTGTTTGTTTCTAAGATTGGGCACTAGCTTAGGAACTTTGGCATAACATGGTTCTCCAGCCTTGTTTAGTTCTCCCACAGAATGCATGTACTCTGACCAATGATCAGGCTTGATGGATTCGGGTGCTAGTGGGTAGTCATTGTGTTCATCGTGCAGCTCTTCCGGATACTCCAAGTCCACCTCTGTTATGTACCCTTCAACGTCATCAATCTCAATTTCACCCAATGTCATATCATCGTTGCACTCTATCCATTTGAACCCAGCGGTTGGCAATTTTTGTGACATTGCCCATCTGTAAAAGTTGTTCATATCCAAGTACATGATGTAGGTTGATTTCTTTTCCGGATCGTATCCCTTGATGTACGGATTGTTTGCCTTGGCATAGCGTAGACCCCCGCAAATAGACACACCACCCCCTAATGCCACTCTCTACAAAATTATACATATCCAAGTCAGTGATGAGCTCCAACTTCTGCCCTGTCATCTTGAGCAATGCATCCCATGACAGCGATGGCAAGGAGATGTAGCGACACGGATCGAGGCCATACTCATTCATTGCTGTTGTTCTGTACCTCTCAAAAACATCGATCAAAAGCAATACATCCGTCTTGAGGTATAGGTCGTGGTAGTCTCCCAAGGTCTTACAATCCAGTCTTTTCCATACGTTGTGAGTGTGTTTGTAGTCAGCATCGCTTACACCCGCATAATTGTCAAGTGATGAAGCAAAGTCTTTTTGCTTCGGTAGCCTCGTTTCTTGGAATCTATCATGTGAATCTATGTGCTCGTACGGATACACTCCTTTTCGAGCTAGTAGGTTGGCGTGTTTGGGAAATTCGTGTTTCAGGTGAGTATAATCATCCAGACCCTCCACTAACTTGGCTAGAGAGCTGTTGAGATGCTGCATGCTGTCCATAAACTCAATGCGACCCATCCGCATAGACATGTACTTTTTATCCGTGTTGGCAATAGCATCTATTCCACCTTTATACTGACCAGTTTTCTCATCTACAAATCCTTCATAGGCTTTCACAATGAGAAGAGAATCATAACCTCGGAGGTTGTGAAAAATCACCTTGATATTTTTTGTTTGGCTATGCTTGAGATTACAAATGTTATGCGCTGGTCCTCTATAATATCCTGACAAATGGTTGTGGTCTTTTACTAACCAGTCTTTGGGTGTAGGCTCACGACCACACACGTAACACTTAGTTGCAGCTTTAAACTCTCGCTCTTGCTCCACAGTGATGATCATTTTGGCTATTGGGATGCTGTCGACCAACTCTTCTACCTCATCTAGTTCCTCAAAAAAGCGCTCCATGCAATCTTCACCTCTATAAGTCTCAAAATGTAGTGACTCACCCAAGCCATTTACAAGGTGTACACCATACCCGCACGCTATGTGTACCTTGGTCTCTTTTTCTATGATTGATTCAAAGTCGGCATAGACCGTATATGGTGTTTTTTCCATATTTTTGATATTCTTAAATTCCATCACACTTCCCGGCTCTGGCATCTTTGGCACGCATGTACCATCATGGACCGTCAAACACTTTTCAATGTGATCTCGAAAAGTTCGCTCGCACGTAGCATGTTGAAAGCATCGGAGACAGGTGTGCATTTTATGTCCGTCAGCAGTCTGTTTGTTCATTAATGCTGACATGTTCTTTATCCACATGTAGTGGTTTTTGTATAAAAGCAGGTTCACTTCTCGTAAATCTTCCTTGTACAATCGATTGTCCGTGTGAATAATCTCTAGTCGACTTTTTCTCCCGTTTCACACCATTCAAATACATTTACCAGCAGGTTGTTCTTGTCAGCAAACGTTTGGATCTGATTTATTCTCACCGGGTACTTTAGCATCTTAGTGTGCAGCTTGTTTCCATAAGGCTTGTACTTTGTCACTCTATCAGCATTGTCATCTTGCGGAAATAAGCGCGCGAGCACTGACCATAAAAAGCACTTGTTGTCTTCCAATATATCCGGATCGACCTTTTGTATTTCCTCCGATAGTTCAGATTTTTTCCTCTTGCTGGTAAATTTTATGTCCAATGATATGGCAATCTCTTTCATTTCAGCCATTGTCTTAGCGCCGCCGTTGTCGACATTGATGACAGCTTTTTTACTAGCTAGGGCTTTGGGTGTTGGCACATAGGTACCACCTCTCAGCGGCTCCCAACGATATATCTCCAGATAAAGTCTTGGCACAAGCATCAAATTCCATGAAGACCCTTCTTGAGTAAACTCATCAATATTGGCTATTATGTGTGCCAACTGTCTTTCAAACACTTTATCTAAATCGGTCGATGGTGTAATTTCTGCTGGTCCACCTCTGGGATTACCCCAAAATCTAGTCGTTAAATCCTCGCGCTCTTTATGGACAAATATACACTTGGCACTCACACATATCTGTTTAGTACCACCAAATGTGTTTTGAATTCTACCAATAATATCGGGTGTGGCTTTATTCCACAAAAATTCAATGCCCGCAGACCGATAACTGGAAACCTCCACTGTAGATTTGTCAACCAAATTATTAGTAAAAGTAGTTATTATCTCTACACGTGGTGTATTATCAACATCGCCGCGTAGTCGATCTACCAAGTCAGATTTTCTCGTATTATATCTAATTGGCACACCTCTACTTCTAGGCAATGATTTTAATTCTTTCATACTCATATCCGATAGCGTAAGACGCCGGTTTCCTCAAGTTATATCTTGAAGCTCGGATTCAGTGAGTTTCGCATAATTTCCAAAGCTTCGTCGCTTAGCGTCTTGACGCATCCAAGCTGTTGATGGTTCGTATAGATTTTTCACGCTGTCTACTGGATCAGATGGTTTGAGTTTGTGAATTCCGGTGACCATTATCGGTCTGCCAGTGGTGGTGCGACCGATGATATTTGATTTGTCACCAGTCATACAATGTTGGAGTTCGGCTCTACTCATCTTGCTGTACCCGCACATTCCCTTCCGCTTGGCATCTTGTCGTAGCCAACTCGTGTTCCCTTCCCCAGATAAATTTCTTACCTGAGACGGATTCGTCTCGGTATGTTTTGGCTCTCGAAAGAGACCTCTGACACTGGAAAGTGTCTTCTCATTAATTCTATCCATTTATATTATACTACAAACTCTTTAAGTATCTGTCAATCTCAATGTCCTACTTTTTGACCCCAATTGATACTTAAAGAATTTGTTGTATATAATAAAGGAGCGGTGTTTTACAACAAGCAAGCGTGACCAGCACATTGTCCTGTAGTCCCGTGTCATATGACAGCCGTATACATCAAACCCCAAAGCGTTCTGCCACTAATTCTATCCATTTTTTCCACAGTTTACGCTTTGGAAAAAACTAACTTTTTTAGTTTTTCACAAATAATTAGGACTTTTTATCATCAAATATCCGAGGGCGAAAAAACTGAGGCAGAACTGGGGAATATCATACTACTACTTTTGTTTGCTAAGAAGTAGAGGGTGTAAAATAAAGGGTAATGTGCAAATTCTGCTAGCTATAAGAGAAGATGAATGAGAGATCACCTGATAAGTAGATTTATCCCAACTATAAATTTACACAAGACAAATTGCTAGAACAAAAAGAGGGACTACGTGTAAAAGGAAGCAACATGATAGCTACTTTGCTAAAGTGAATGAAAACTAATAATTTGATGAAACCATGTACTATATCAAGTGCTACTTATTTTAGATGTCAAGGTCAAAAGGTCAGGAACTAGAAGATGTCACTTGAAATGCACAAATGGTGTGTAAACGAGAAAATTTGAATGCTTTAGGTGTAGAATTTTAGTTTACGGTTTAGTTTTAAAGGAATAATGGAAGCGATATTTCGTTGTAACAGAATCCGTTTTTTTCATGACCTTACTATCATGTATACTATATTGTGGCAGGGTACTGAAAAGTAGAAAACTAATAACATGCTTTGAATCGTGTATTGGAGCAGGACTGCCAAGTAATGTAAAAAGGTAATGGGCATGTGCAGAATTTGGTGGCCTATCTTCTCATGTTTACAATTTTGCTCTAGCATGATTTTACAATGAGTTACAGCCTTTTTCTGAATATGTTGTTAAAACCGGATGTAAATGAAGACTTGCTAAAAGTGACGTAGAAAAACGGCTCATAAGAAAACCGACGCTAACAAGCGACATGCATGTGTGGATTAGACGCATAAGGCCATCCCTTCAGGGCAATATCCGCTCAAATAGCACTAGGACCTCATTTCAAACTAAAGCGGGACCAATGCGGAGTGCTCTTATTCTGTCAGTACAGAATAGTTGATAATTTCAACTAAGTTCAACTACACATGAAAATAATTATTATAATAATTTAATACGCACGATTCCCATTGCCTTGTCATTCATTTCATTCATCTGTTTTTAATCACACAATCGTATAATAACAAGAATATGTCCGATAGTGAGTATGAAATAGAGGAGGCCACAGTGACTGGCTATCAATTCGAGCCACCTGCCGAACAGCATAATGAAGAAGATGACCGTGACGACGAAATAGAAGAGGTGATGATGATAATAATACTTCCAATATTAATAATGATAGTTAAGATCATCAGTAGTTATTTTTTATTACTATCATTTTTGTTAGTACCATCTTCTCTGGAATAACAAGAGCAATTATTAGATAACGATGATAATAATAACAATAGTAATAATAATTAGCAGTAGTAGGTAGTAGTACGTAGTATTAAATTTATTAGTAGTAGTGTGTACATATTTATGATCAGATGATAATGATAAATAATAATAAGTAATTCTTGTTCTTAATTATTTATTATCACCATTCATTTGTAATAATAATGATTATAATAAATTAATGGTGATAAGGATAATAATGAAATAAATTAAATAAGTAAGTTGTACAATACCATGATGATTGTTATATATTATTATATTTATTGAAAATTATTATTATATAACATAATAATAATGCCATACTACTACTACTACTGAAGTGTTTCATTGCTAGGGTCAGTAATAAGTCTTACTGTTATGAACTGTTTAATGGCAATCAATGAAATAACTTGTTAATGAATAGTAGTGGTAAGTATAATATTCAATAAGGTTTTATATATATAGATATAATAATAATTATGCCTTTATTATTGTAGATACAGGAGATTCGACCTGCTCAAGAGTGGTGCAGGTGTGGTCATTGCACTGATCAGCCGACAGTTGCCCAATCGGTTTGCTGTCGTGATACTGCAGCAGCTGTGCAAAACTAAACAATATGCAGTGTATCACTGACCATCCAGGTGTAACTGAGCTGACACAACCAGCCGTACTGGAGGTTACTTACAACAATTACCTACGATATCATAGTAAGCAATGTATTTATTGGATACTTGGCATAACATTTTCCATTGACTGCTATTTTAATTATTACTTCCCATAAATTGTTTATTTTCTTGTAGATGACATGTTTGACGAAGAAAGGCACTCTTCAAATGACAAAAAAACGCTTCTCTTCATACAGAGTATTAATATTTTGGCTGCACCCAAGCATAGAAAGAGGAGAGAGGCTACCATTGCCAGCCTGTTTGTACAGTTGGGTGCAGGCAAAGTTTTCTCCCACGGAAAATGAAGAGGAATTTGCAGACTGGCAGTTCTCAAAGTTTGTTTATTTGTGGGATGACGATGATGATGAAATTTATTCTTGCCCAAATTATTATTATTATCGTTGTTGTGCAGTTCAAATGCGCACGTTCACATTTTATGTATCTGTATGTCTGGCGCTTAGGTATTCAACTTTTATTGCGTCCATTTTGTCTGTCAATCAAATTTCATTATTTTTATCCAATCAGATGTTACAGTTTGTGCTGCCAGACAGATTGTCTAATAAACAAACGTCATCCGACACATTTTTCTTCAATTTGCCCTTTAATGCTTCCAGCAATCTTCTAGTCATCCCATTAACTCAGTTACAAAATGACATTTTAAAAACTTCTTGTATTTCCAATGTTTCTGTTACATTATGTTAGCGGCACTTCCCAGCTGGTAGTATATGGTAACGTCAAAAGTAAAATAAATTCACAGCCAGGGCCACCCCTGGTGATTGAAATTGACCAGCTGACAAAACTGAAGGAAGGGAATCTATCACAGCTGAGCCAACTGAAACATCTATCTATAGAAAACAATAACATACAAGTTTGTTTGAATTTTTTAATATTTATTGAAATCGCGTTATTACTATTGCTAGCACCACGGACAAGAGATGTCAAAGGTAGTGTGGCTTGGTTTGTAGGCCTCTAGTTTTTTGACTTTCAATCAACTCTGCAGTTGTGAACTGTGGCCCTTTGGAGCTGAGAGTGGGGACAAATTCTTGGAGCTATTGTGGTTTGCACTTGCGTACAATGTACCCTTCAAGGGTCTCCATGAGCTGATCGACATACACTGTAACAAAGCAGGGGGGTTTATTACTTGCACAGTTATGCGAAACCCTGAAATGGATAGGCATGTAAGAATTCAAAATTTACTTACAAGTGGTGCTAGCTACACGCTTGGCAATTAATGAAGGATGCAGTTTGTTGGCTTTCTTGCGGATGGTTTTGTAGCGAATAGTTCCATCAGCGTTCAACTGAACAGGTCGTTGACAGTTTTCATTATGGTGAAGGATAGTTAGCTGCATTCTACAACGCGAATTATAGGAATGATGTGAAAACTTGTTTCAGCCACATGACAGAGCTCAACTAAAAAAGTACATCACTGAAGTTTTGCGTAAAAAAAGATGTGCTCACCTTGTTGTCATACCAGAGTAACTGAATGACATAATTTTGGGGGCATTACCATTAAGTTTGGAGTGAAATGATTCCAACTCTGATGTATTATCCTTGCTCGCTCTGTCCAATGCCTTGAATAGATTTTTGTCGTAGATTATGTCTCGCAATAGTTTGAAAGTTTCTGTGCCTTCAACACAAAAGTCAATACTTACATGCAATAAAATTATAAATATAGAATTTAATGCAAGCAACTAAATAGGCTAGCAACTGCTACCTTGTGCTATCCAGGCCCGCTGAGGTTCGTCATCCTCTTCCAAACTTGGATGATCACAACCAGTGAATACACCATTCTCATCAAAACTGTGCCTGTCCGCTATGTGGTGCACCAGTGTTTTCCATTTGTCACGTCGCATGTCCGTCTCATGGTCGGTAGTAGCTACCACCCAGTAAAGGTGGTTTGTGATGCTTTTTATCCATTTGGACAATGACCGATGTTTGGCTTTGAGCAATGCGGCGGAGAGTTTCTTTTTCGGCCTGGAGCACAAATGAAGCACGTGAAATACCATTAAGAAAGTTGAAGAGACGAATGCAATACAATACAAACTAAATAACATTCACCTTTGCTAATATGCCAGGTGTCAAAGAAGTGATGTACACTTGGCCATTTGTCCCTCATGTATGCATTCATCTGTCTGTGGCGATCTGTTGTCGGGCACTGCACTGACAACCCGTGTCCTTCCAACTAATGTTGACAGCGTTTCAGACCCTCAAGTTCCATGGCATTAGATGATGATACTTCGGTGCACTGCCAAACACAACATGGTCAACAGTTGACAACCGCTCATTGTGATCTATATCAACTTGTAACAGCATTATATGTGTCAACTAATAATGTATTAAATAATTATTTACCTTGATTAATTCAAAACACACAATTTTTGTTGTATCACAGTCCATCAGGGAATATGTGCCAAACAAAGCAGAATGTCCTGGGCTATCACATCTTCCATCACCAGAGAGACGCAGCTGTTTGCTGGATTGCTGAAGTTCTGCAATCAGCTTGCTTTGAGAGGTGGAGTACACTTCCCTTACCACCTATTGGTCATAAAATAACAAACTCAACGGGTATGAATTTTTCGCAGATGAGTGCAGAACGTTAGACCGTGCTTGACAAACAACTTTGATGAATATATGAATTATGAAGATAACACCAACTTACTGCGTGCAAGTATTCCTTTTGATGGTGAAAAAACGTTCTTCCTGATGGAACAGCCACATTGAGAAATCAAAGAGTCTGGAGAAACTTTGATGCAAGACCTCCAGAAAACACAATGGCTGCACTCAATAACAAAGTAATGATGTACATGCCATTGACAACTGGTGACGGATGCCAGGTCTCTTCATGCATACATGCAGGTTCACAGCAGTAAATGGTGAACTCTACAAAAACACCCTGGGGATGAGGGTTACGCCGACCATCAGCTTTTCCTCCACACAGAGTGCAACGTTGCGTCAATTTGGTGAGGCCTCTGCCGGTAACAATCAAACCATTGACCAATCAAACCAATCTGTCGGGTTCATAAAACCATTGACCTTTCCTGCAAATCAACACAATTAGTAAATAGCAATAGATAATACCAAAATATTTTTGACATATTAGAAGTCATTCTCATTGCACTTATTTGTCGTGTCACCAGAAGAAATAACGGCAGTGGCACCACACAGATTGTGTTAGCAAGCAAAGTGATTTAGTGTTAGCCCCCAAATGCTTGCAGAAGTAATGTAAAATAATATAACACCATACATCATATTTACCATTTTGCCATATCTGTAAGAAGTGCAGACAATAAGTTGAGAGCATTATAATACCAAGTTTAAATCGTGTATTGTCATCAGACTATAACAAAAAATATATTTCTATCATACCAAGGAGCTTCTTTTGGGTTTCTTGCAACTTCCTCAGTAAACTCATCCTCATCTTCATCAGAAGGAAACCACTCATCTTCGTCATCTTCCACAGGAGATCATAGTTCCAAATCATAACACAGCTGCGTTGATGACCTGCTTGCCAAGGAATGGGAAGGGACAATATGTTCTGCAGTATTCGAATTGGATTCATCAACCAAGCTGTAAATACAATTAAACATGGCAAATAAGTATGTGTAAAGTATCACTCATGTATATTACACTCTATATTCTTGTAAGCAAACAAATTATTATCAGAGGGGGGGGGGGGCATTTTCAACCAAAAAATTGTCAACATGTATTATAATATAAAAAAACACTATAGACTAATCAGATGTTGACCAGATAATTATTATGATAAATAAACTTTGTGATGTATAGCTGCTTTCTTTACTATTAAAGCAAGAAAAACAATTATAATTGTACGTCGCAATAACTTATTATTTTTAACCTTAGCCTCACCTGCACTGACTCCTTTCACTACAAAATCTTTTAGGCATTTGCACCTGTGGACTGACACTTACACCAGAGAGTGATGGTAAGGACTTATTGCAGGGCAGACGGAGGTGTCTGGCTCGGGGTGCTCGTGATATGCTGGTAGAGGCTTTTGCCAATTGTTGTCTACAGCAATTATAGATGTGTGAAAAAGATATGTCATAAAAAAATGCATCGTAATAAATGCAACGTACATTACACATACCTAATTTAAAAAAGGCCATGCAAGAACAATAAAAAAATAAATAGAAATTCACTTACAACATGACCGGATCTGTACGAATCAGCCTTCGTTTCTCTGCAGCTGTCGGTTTCGGTAAATTCCTCTTTCGAGGAGATTTGTCTTGGATGGTCAAGCTCAGACCCAAAGTTTTTTGCTGCGCAGCTGACTCTGACATGTGCACACTTGGAATGGCATTTTTTTCCAGCACCAGCCTGAAAACATCAATTTATGATGATTAATTTTCTTTGGCTTTATCAGTTTTCATCATCTTCAATAACGATTTACTTGATTTTTACTAATCAATGAGAACATAGGTAAACAACACAATTAATAACAATAATAATTAAGTAGTCTTATGATAGCAAAATAATTATTTACCTGCTATTCCAACTTATATTATTATAAGTTTTATCAACAAGAATAATAATAAATTTATTTCATACTATAAGTGAGAATAAAAAAAATAAGTTGCCGCAACTCATTTTATATAGTTTATTTTTTTCATAAAATAAAAAATGCAGAGCAACAACATGTAGTACTTATTATACACAACAAGAGCAATTACCTAACAACTAGTAGTATGGTATAGATATTAGATTAGTAGTGTAGTACTACTAGGTAGTACTACTAATGCTCAACACAACAGCTGTATTTTTATAAGTATTAATTAAAAATTAATTATTATTACAGTTATAAATATTATTATCTATCTATTAATTCTTTTTACTACTCGCAATAAGAGTAATAACTAATAATTATAATTTATAATATTAATTTCAATAATAATGTAATTTTTATTAATTATACTAGTAACTACTATAATAATTTAATAATAATAATATTTTTTTACAACAGTGCAAATATGTCATATGAAGATTGTTGATTACAACTCCCCTACTACTGATATAAAATAAGAATATGTTAATGCCTTACTTGCTAACTACCCCTGCTTTGTACATCATGTAATTAGTGAAATCGCCATCTCTGAAATGACGATAACACAGCGTGGAATAACAGTCGGGAGAGAAACCACTTCGTTTCAGTCTCACAAACGAAGTCCATTCACCAGCCAGCTTTGGATTGTTTTTAGGCCATTTGAACATATGTGACTGGTTTTCACGGCAATGGCCAGCTTCACATTGCCTAGTCTTTCTCTTCTTCACAGTTTGAACTTTAATCAATTCACTTGTCGCCATTGTTAATGAACCAATAATAACTAATGCACTAAGGGGGTAACATAGTCTGCAACTGTGTTCGACGATGTCCCAACTAATCACTGACCTTTGTGCCGACACAAAACAATTTGTTTGCACCACAGGCTAATTTGATGACGCCGTAGATCGGTAGTGAAAAAGGCAGAGTTCCGACGTTTTATTTTAGATATATACACCCCAACCACACTGTTTAATCATACTAAAACACTTTAGATGTCAGCGTCAGGTTTCAATCCAAGTGTCTGACTGTGAATTGGGCTTTTATCATCAATCTACCGGTCTGACAGAGGGATTAAAAACGGTCTATTTTGTATATATCTCATAATGCGTCATTGCGTCCAGCCGGTTTGCTACGTCACTTTTAGCAAGTCTTCATTTACATCCGGTTTTAACAACATATTAAAAAAAAAGCTGCAACTCATTGTAAAGTTATGTTAGAGCAAAATTGTAAACATGAGAAGATAGGCCGCAAAATTTTGCACATGCCCATTACATTTTTACATTACTTGGCAGTCCTGCTTCAACTAAATTTTAGACAATGTACTTCACCAAAAAGCTGTAAAATGGAATAGGTTAAAAAGTTCTCAAGTGCGCTTGCATCTTTAAATTTTTTTCCGGTGGTACATGGTCATGAAAAATATTGTACAATCATACGATTTTACCATTTTCTTTTTATGCCCCCCAAACCATCCATCACAAGCTTGGTGGTAGCTTGATTTTTACACCCATGTTTGATAGGTGGTTGAAAAAAAACATTGCTAATCGTAATTGTGGCGTCCCTATTTTTCGAACCTTCATTTTCTGCCTCACTTTTTTTGGCTAGCGAAAGAGCCAAAGTAATTTGGCCTGCAAATGCTCGAGTTTCTGAGGAGTCTTGTCAAGATGGTGTTATGTAATTGAGACCTACTGATAATTCTAGCTTCACCAATTGTTTTATTGGCAGAGGTGGTAACTGAAGCAATGGTATCTTTATTTAGTTCAACCAACCCAGTCTAGAATGACGGTTTTTTCAGGTTATCTTGTTAGCAATACTTAAGCAAACAATGTTGTTACAATGCTCTTTGAGGATCTTACAAATTGGGGTCAACCATATTAATGCTCATTTGCAGGCTCAAGAAAGTGCAGTGGAGTAAAGATTTGCTATGGAAGTAAGAGCCCCATCATTACCAGCTATAAATCTGAACAGTTTAAATGCACATAATTACACAAACGATCTACCATAGGCCTTGTCATGGATAGATTTCCATAAAATTTGTGCTGGACATACGAAAGACATTATCAATTTTGATGATGTTTAACTGCATCCTTAGCACAGTGTGATGTGTGATTTTTGTTTTTATTACACCCAGTTGGTAATTCACAAAGTCAAAAACTGATGTAGTAAATAAAATTTGCATAAAAAACTGAAAATAGTCTCATTTTAGAATGGAAATGTGTGCCAAATCTTAACTTGACACAACTCGTATAGATGAAAGTTAAACCATTATTGTTTTTGACAGCGTATGCAAACCCAACTGATAATCATTTTGAAATTTCTTTAAGCTGTTTCCTGATTGCCAATTTTGATGCATCAGATGAAAAGTAAATGTTGGAATTATTTGCAGTGGAAGCTCTTGGCATCTTTTACCAATATCCATAGCATAATTATCACAGTTACAGATGCAATAACCATAACTATGAGTTACATTTCTTACCCACAATTCCATGATGTCTGCGAGTGCAATCCTGTAAGATTCATTAGGTGTAGAAAAAGCATAAGATAGTATTGCAACATGAGCAGTCTCTGTTTCAGAGCAGGAACACCGCTGAAACAAAAAACATTTTCAAGACTAAAGCAGGTAACATGGTCCGTTGTAGAAAATATGGTGAACATTTGGCAAAATTTCACCAAATTATGTGAGACTGATAATGCTACTAAAGCAACAATGTTTAAAAATAATCAGAGGTGATGATATACAACCAAGAGCAAAACTTCATTATACATGTGATGTTCTATAATTTACGCGTTAAGTGATTGAGTTCACCAGAGATAGATCATATAAACATCAATCAAATTGCAGCCGCAGCAATTGAAAAAAAACGAATTATAGTTCATTTCAATTTTTGCAATTGTAGCATTGCTGTAGGCTTTGGTGTGAGGTGCGTACAGCGACCTTCACTTACTTTTGGAAATATCAAACCAATGAGCGCAAAAGAGCCTAAAAATCCATCTCATACTAAACACAGTTCAAATGCAGTATAAAGCCTACAGGGTTGGCAGTGACTACATTGGTGGCAGCGATACGTTAACTCAACCTTCACATGCTTTTTTTCATCTTTCATGCTACTTTTTGGCCCTGCGAATGCACTGCCACCCAAGTACCATTAAGAACGTATCCGCTGAGTGTAGAGTAAAATACATTACTTTGTCCGTACTGGCACACATCGCGCTACCGGAGTTCTATGCAGGCCTGTTGAGGCCCTCTGCCCTGATGGAAATATCCCACACAGATTTATGCCAGGTTCCCTCCAGGCTTGTAGAGTTTATTACACCCAGTGGCAGATATACCTGCACTCTGAATTTGGAGAAGTTTGTTTACTTAACCACAACCTATAGTAAACAGGCCAGGCTATTATCAACCCAGAACGGCAAGCTGGTCATCCAGCACTGATATTATCCACTTTTAGCTTCAAGTATTGCTCGGCTAGTACCCTTGACTTTGGTTTTATGAAGAACCAGCCACACAAACTGCGCAGTTGCAGAACAAGTTCCGCTTGTAGCTAAGCCAAGTGCGAGTTGTGTACTAACTGTACATGTTGAGTTTTAGAAAATACTCTAACATAGAGCAGTGCCTGGCTGGCATGCCTGGCTGATTCCAGCACTGTATTTCTATATACTTCCAGTTACCACCGTCTACAGGCTGACAAAGTTCACTCCACCTTTTAGCAAAGTACCCAAGCTCAGATTTTATTGGTGCAATTTTGAGCTGTCAACCAAATTAGCATTTAGAACTGCTAGAGTCTCAAGAATCACTGATCATGACCTGAGTACCAGTTGCACTGACTATTACTTAGATTATAGTCGAGTTCCTTGTCCATTTCTTAAACTGTGGCCAACGAGCATGCAGTGCTGGTGAACACCTGTTGGCAACCCAGAAAATGCGATGATGAACTTATTGACTGAAGCGTTGCAAGGCATCATGTGACAAAATCCAGGCAATGCACCTGCCACATTCAAAGCACTGAAGTTCAATAGAAAGAGTTATGTTTGGTGGTTAATCATCCAGTTCATATAGGTAATTGTAATAAATGAATCACCAGAGAACACAGTCATGTTACACTTGCATAATGCACTTTGCAGTAGCTAATTTTAATGTGGGAAATGTACACATACAATTAGGTAGCAGGGCATAGAGAGCATGTTTTGGTGTGAGCCATGAGCATTTGTGTCCAAGCTTACCACCTTGTGCAGGCATCATATAACACTGCTCCACTAGCATACCAAGGACAGAGAACACCTGGTACGCGTTGCATATGCAAGCCCCTCCATAAAACTCTGCCGATGAAGAAGCTGGGTTCATTCAGCACTGCAACCTGAAATTCCTAACTGCAAAGGCATTTGTTTGCCATGCAGCGCACAAACTCAGTAGCTACTGTATGGGCCAAAAAATATATTTGGACATAAACACAGCTTTAGATAATGTCAAACCCAAGTGAGAATAGTTGAGGAAGAAGATGAACATGATGAGTGGACACGAGCTTCCAGTCAACGGCCATTGTCATTCGTACCCCTAAATTCAAGGAGCACAGTGGACCAACACCTACCTTCCAGAATCCCTTGCTGCTGGTGTAAACATCTTGAACACCCTGCCCAAGGAAATGTGGCCACTTAGACGGGATAGAGTGCTTTATCCTTTCCTTGAGTGGCTGAATCACCATACTTGTGTTGTGGCCAGGTTGGCCATATGCTGGAAACATGCTCTCAGATGAAATGGATGGATAAGTCTACTAAGCTCATTAACTCAGCAAGAAACCGTCTTTGCCAACATAACGCCACCGGCAGCTCATAACAACGAGGCAGCTGAGAGATCAAAAATACCAAATTCCAGTCCCTCAACACAGGAGTTGAGCAAAGAACTTGCCAAAAAGTGTATATAGAGAAAGCACAGTTGGAGCAACCGTACCCTGCCAGTTTTTTTCCAGCTGGAAGCTTAGAGGGCAAACCTGTAAAATTAATTATTTATACCGGCAGTACCACTAGTCTGCTGTCTAGGCACATCTACCAGCAACTACTACGGTCAGAAAAAAACAAGCTGCAGCATAGTGATACTCACGGTCAGATGACTGATAGATCTAACGTAGGATACCATTTCATGTCACCACGCAAATAAACTCGCTAACTTTGTGATAAGTGCTATCAATGAAGATGGCATTATCAGCATGGATTCCTTACCTTACACGAGCATGCTATGAAGTTTCAGGACTCAAAAGTTCTCATTGAGGGGCATTAGCTGTCATGAATAGACAGGCATATGAGATTATTATGAGAGAGTATGATACAATGCTGTTAGATTGCCACCCCGTTGCCCAAGAATCCGAAATTCATCCTTTCGGGACAAAGGGTTTCGGCACAGTCACCTACAGTGGAGCAAATTGCATGGGAGACCTTGCAGGCTGTGGAGAGTGTCAACCCACAGCTACCCAAAAGAGGATACAACACTAACATTTCTGCTATGGGACCACTAACACTTCTTAAGATCCCATACCAATTCCTGCAGCAAGCAGCCAGGAAGGGAAAAACACAATTCCTGCAAGGAATGGCAGACCAGCAGTCAGATATTGAGAGTGTCTGCCAATAAGCCATGGTAATCGTGGTGATGACCACAAGGTCTTGGAAAATGGCGGTAACAATTTATACATCCTGGCACTCAAGTACTTTTAAATTAGCCATGTGTGCTCCATGGCAGCAAGTGGTGTAGTTGAAACAACCTCTACTGCTAGACTGAAAATCGACCATTTTTGGTTAGCCGGTAGTTGCTCAGTCTAAAGAAGACTGATTAGTAACTAGTCAATAGCTAGTTGAAGGCAATTTTCACTACCTTGCAGTGCTTGTGTGCTTCCAGCTACTGTAGCAGGCACCTCATTATGCAATATGAAAAATACTTTGGCTTATCTGAAATCTTTCTGGTGTTTTTATATCATATAAGCAGGCAAAATCTTTGTTTCAATTTATGTATATCTAAAATGTGTGCCGCAAGTTTTCGCCTGAGTCTTTATGATAAATGAAAGGAAAATTTCCATCTTCTCTACTTTTCACAGGAATATAGTTTGTTTTGCATAATGAAGTTGATTGGTTAAAGATATAGGTTTTTGAGTGCAACTTTGTAAACATAGGAGCCAGATTTGACAGGTTATAGCATACTTGTTTTCAAGATCAGCAAGTCGGTGATCAGCATTTACTAAAACTGTCGGATCATCTGCAGCTAAATAATCAATGTCAATGGTGTTTTGATTTATCTTTATTTCGCTAAATGTAGCTTTTGGCAGAAACTTGGTACTTATTAGGTATTATTTAGAAACATCATTGTGAAGTTTATAGTCAGAGTTATTAACTTGTTGCCTTTTAGGACAATAGCTTGTAGTGATGCAACGGTCCAGCAAAATAAGGGTTTGTCCGGGCCCGGATCCGACAGCAACGATCCGGTTCGGTCAGGGCGGTCCAAATACCTATTCAGACTACCGTTCAACGCAAACAAAATTGAAAATTCTAGGTTGACTAGGCATCACAAGATATAAATTATGAGTTGTGTGCCCATTGTCTGTTTATGCAAATGTATATACATGTTCATGTATCATGGGTGTTTGTGATTTTATGTTCACCATTCTATTTCTGTATTCAATGTAACCCGATCTAGGTACATAAAAGGTAGAAAAAAATATATAAAATAAAAGCTGAAAACCCATAAAAACTTGGAATTTTTGAAATGTTTGTAATTGTAACATGTCTTACTTTAACTAACTTGAAGTTAGTGGCTCAAACTGATAGTTTTTGTTCAGAAACAATAACATGTTTACATTGCGAAAATCAAGCCGATTTCTCTTAGCTGTTATTGTGTTTCCAGCGAGACTAAATGCTCTCTCGGAAGCAGCAGAAGTAGCCTGGCCAACTAAGACATTTGCAGCCAGTCTTGATAGCAAAGGGTAGTTAAAGGTATTTTCCCACCACCATTTGAGAGAATATCCCATCAAGTCGATTGTGGGTTGTCTGCGATATACATCAACCTGCGAGAAATAAATGGACAGAATGATGGATGATTATGGTCAACGGGTTGCCATTATTTTACATTTTTACCTTGTGCATTTGATAGCGAACAGTTCCTACTCATCACTTTCATGTCCTTTCATAACATCATGGTGGTTTCACTAGGAAAATTTGGAACAAAATCTACAAACACCGTATTGCTTTGCTTTTGCAACTTAATACAATTACTAGTTGTCGCTTTGTGAGAGTGACAGAAAAGTGGACACATTATGTTAAAGTTGTACCAGGTCGTTAGTGAAGTATCTGGTTACTCACCTTCTTGGTGACACAAGCCATGAAAGTCTGTGGTTGCTGCTCAGTATTTCCTGCTCGTGATTGTTGGCTGAAACTATCACTGAGTAGTGTTTCAAGAGCAGTCTTCTCCTTAGGAGGGTCGCTTTGGACATCTGCAGAATCATGGTCATCAGTTCATGCTTGCTGTGACGTATCAACTGGGGACGATGAAACTTCAGATGCTAATCTGGAGTTTTCCAGATCGATGGCTCTGCCAATAATGTATAAACACACAAAGTTCACTTCAGCCTTTGACAGGTTGAGAAGAGTCTTGAATCGTGGATCGATGAATGAGCTTTCTTGCAGCATGAGTAGTTGATTTGGTTCCTGGTATCTGCTTTCAAGGTTCGTTCTCGTAGCCTCCTCATTTCATTCATCATCTTTGGATCCTGGTGGTTGGGTTCACATTTTGAGACGAGGGAGTGTAGCAGTGGGAGAATCAAAGACATTGTGCAGCTAGTCTCACTACTCATCACTGTTGTGGCAGTTTGAAAAGGTTGAAGAACCTCGATAGCATTTTTGACTACCTGTGAATCAACCGCACCAATAGCTCTTAAAAGATCAGCATTGCCCAAATGCTCGAGAGTTGTGTAGGGGGCAGATTTCTGTTCAAAAAATTGCTTTAGCATTGCAAGAATGCTGCCCCATCGTGTTGATACGTCATTTATTAGCTTGTGTTGATGAAGACTAATCTGTGCCTGCTTAGCTTTCAGTGTTGAGTTAGCCAATGGACTTCTGTTGAAAAAGCTGACTATACATTTTATATGGGCCAGTATTTTAGAGAGGCCAGCTGTCTTCAAACCTCGCTGCACCCCCAAATTGACGGCGTGGGCAAAGCAACGTATGTGCTGTAGGTTGGGATTACAGCCTTCATCAGTGACAGCCTTACATATGTTGGCAGCATTGTCAGTTGTGATGTATATCTTTGAGCAGAGACCCCATTCATCCAACACTTGGTTCAGCACTTCTCGCAGATTCTCAGCTGTGTGGGACTCACAGAAGGTAGAATCGGCTTTCAGTATGAAACTCTTCAGAGTCCAATCTTTGAGTATGTGAATAGTCACAGCAATGTAGTTTTCATTAGCAAGTGATGTCCAAGAATCCGTAGTCAAGCTCAGTGATGAGCCACTTTCAATGAGAGAACTCAATTCAACTTTAGCATCATTGTACATCTGTACTGAGACTTGTCCAGTGAAATGATTTCATGAAGAAATACCATAGCTACAGCAGAATGCAACAAACAATAATGTAAATATGATAGCTGTTATTAGAGAGCAGTGATGTAACTTGCTTGATAGACTTATTTATAGTTGTAGGTTGTAGACTCATTGCAATATATTTCTTTGGAACTACTATCTATCCCAGTTTCATTGCTGGAATGCAGTTAATTATCAATAGTTTACAACTATCTTTACAAATTTTAGCAGCCACGAATGTAAGAACATGTGCCGGATTGCAACTATTGAAAAAAGACGTTTTAGAAAAAAAATAGTGTTTATTTTAATCAAGAAAATTAAAATTATATCAAAACTTATTCATTGTTACTGATAATTGCCCTAAGTTTTGACAAACTGTTACATATTTATTACTAATTCAAAATGGTCAAATAATAATTAATTTGTTTACTTTAAATAAATTAAAAAATTATTCTTTATTATAATTATTATTATAACAAATAGCTAATAATTTAATTATTTATCAGCTTATTATTTATTGATCATTATTATCATCATTGTTATTATTAGATCTAATTAAATAAGTAACTGTTACTAACCAATAACAACAAATGATATGATTTATAGTTCAGCATCATCATATTTTTCTGATTTTATTATTATATATCTACTCTTCTAGTTATATATCTGATGGTAATGAATTAAAACAGTAACCACAAGAAACAAATAATAATAATATAGTGGCAGTAGGGTAGCGGTCATAATAACAATAATAATAATAATAATAGATAGAGTTGTTAGTTTGTTGTTAGCTAGTAGTAGTATTAATAAATAAATAATACCTTGCAGCAAAGAAGATAAGATGGATACATCCAAACCACACATACAACAATAGGTTGTACTAACCGTGGTTCTAAAACCTTTGTGAGATTTCTGAAGCCTGGATCATTAACTACATTTAAAGGCTGGGTGTCCTGGACTATGAACCTAGCAATAGCTGATGTTATTTCTTGATGCTGTGCAGTATCATGATGATATGGTCGAGCTCTTGCAAAACAAAACGGAAGTGCCAGCTGCTCATTATGTCCACTACTATCAGCAGTCTTCATTTCATTAATGTCAATTTTATGAGCTTTCTTTAGGTGCTTGCCCATTGCAGTCGTACTGCCATCCTTCTGCAAGATATAATTTGCTTGGCACACACGACAGACAACGTGTTTTTCATCCTCAGTAGGTGAACAATGATCCCAGACTGCAGATCTTTTCAGTGAGTCAATGATTTATTGGTACTCTGCGAAACTCATTAACCAAATAATAGCTGGCATCTCAATTATTATTCCTCAATTAACACATTTAGAATTGGGATATTGGCTTGGCAAGGTTTCTTTTTAATACATAGCCTATAAACCCAAGCCGAAACTGCGATAAACACGTTGACTGACCCTTGCGGTCCGAACCTTCTAGGTTCGGTTCACCAGTTCGACCCGGAACCATTGCAACACTAATAGCTTGCACCAATCCACCGAATGTTTTTGTCTGTGGTTTGTTACTTGTAATCATGTTATTTGTCTAAAACTTGACTCATAGACAACACTTACCACATGATTTATCACCATTAGCGAATGGTTTGTGGTAGCCTCCTATTCACAAGTAATAGGTAAGCGATAAGAAAGTAGTTAATAATAAATATTAGTTATTAAATTGATATAAAAACAAAAAAAATAAGCAACTGTTGTGATGAGTTACTTGTTCATGCATATCATATATAGTTATAACTTATCATGGATAGTATTTGCTTGTTTGGTTGTGGTATTCGTGCTACCAATTGCTGTGTCAATCTGCCTTACACATTACAGCATTGTTGTTTATCTAAATAATTCTTGTTATAACACTTTAAAGTTGTTATTATCATCATTATCATGTGATTATTACTCTTACCAATCTTTACTGTTATGAGTATCATCATTGCTATTATCTTTGATGTACATGTACAATTGTCTTATACTCTCATTATTTAATTTTCTGTTTAGTTTTATAGTAGAGTGCATATAGACAGTAAATGAAAAATAAAGCATAAAAATGACTGTTATCACTGATAAAACAATTGGTATTTGTAAATTACAGTGTTGTTAGCAAAAACACAATAATGGTTGATACCCTATATTTGTATACAACAATTCAACCTGTAACATCTTTGTTCATTCAATTTATTCAGTTGACTACTTGCTAAATGAAGTCCTTTCTCACTCATTATAAAACACCCTAATCTAACTATGCACTGCAAACTTAGCAAATCACAAGCAAATATGTTTATCTAACACAAGTCTACGAACACCGCATTAATTTTGAGTCGCTAGATAATCAGGTTATTTTAAACCTCATAATACCATCTGATGACCCTGCTATTGAATAATTAATACACTATTGCTGCCAGTGAGTTAGTCTTCCAAATCGTTCAATGATGAATGCCACGTTTATGATAAAACCTAATGAAGCTGTTGCTATCTAATCTAAATATACATGAACGTGAAACACAGTTTTATTCATACGTCTTAACTTGTAGTATGTATGCGGATGCTTGTGATTCTACGCCTATAAATGCCGAAACTTTCAAGCTGAGAGAAATGAAAACTGCGGGTACTAGCTCGTCATTAGAATAACCTAACATAGAGTGGGGTTTAAATTAATCACTTTTTCATAACCAAAAAACTTTGGGGATCTAGCAATTATACTACTTTGAATGACAATCAAGCTATGACGAGTGTTTGTTGTAACAAGCTCTATCATATTTAATGAACTGCGCCAAAATGCACTAGAAACTGAGATCTTCTTACGATGGCTTAACATTGTCATCGGTTGAACTTTGAAACCAGGGCAATAGTTATATTTCAGCAAAGCGCATAGGTTATTGC
This sequence comes from Cryptosula pallasiana, assembly GCA_945261195.1. NCBI lineage: Eukaryota > Metazoa > Bryozoa > Gymnolaemata > Cheilostomatida > Cryptosulidae > Cryptosula > Cryptosula pallasiana. Next base: position 67,305 of record CALYOO010000100.1, read on the forward strand.
AAATGGATCATTTTCTCATTCATTGTTGTTTACCACTACTACGTAACTTGGTAAAGAATGTTACTGATCTCACTTGAACAAAGACAGTTGCTGATACCAAACCAACGCACTGTTCATTATGATTACTAAATTGGATGTACCTTTTCAATGTACGAGTAATCTCATGGGAGTTGTCCTCTTTTTAAATACTCTTGACGACAGTTCTTTGAACGATTTTCAAGACAAATTCCTAATGTTTTTGTTAAGCCTACCGTAATAAACTTTACACCATCGTGTAAAACAGAGTCTCTTCTAATTTTTAGTTTTTGTTTGAAGTAATTCTGACACGGAATCAGCGTCATGGCCATACATGACAAGTTTGACAGATCCCAAATCTGGTGCACTATTTTCTGTTCTGCGCACAGCCTACCAGCTGGGAAATTCTTGTGGGTTATTGGGCAAAGCCGTTACACACCTGAACAAATGGTAATCTCACCATCACCAAGAACTATTTTGGGACATTTTTAACAAGTTAATAATAGGATGCTTTGTTTATACAATATTATACTGAAAGATGCATGCATTCATTGAATGGTAAGGATTTAAAAAAGTTATGTATTGCCAACCCATTATATTCAAAGAAAAAATTGGACAACCTACTGACTATTATAGTTTGCAACAAAATATATGTTGACTTACTGAGTATTATAATAATTATATAAGATTTGAAACAAAATATGTTGACTTACTAAGTGTTATCTAAGATTTGAAACAAAATATAACAATCTACTGAGTACTATATAAGATTTTAGAAAATATTGGGACTTGCCATGAGACCTCTTCTTAAGTAATCAAGAACTATTACAAATTAATACTGTTACGGGATACAAAATATTATGTTGTGTTATCAGATCAAACATCGCCTACCTACCTACATCAAGTCTCCACCAGAGGCATCTTCATCTGACTCGATACTTGGACAGGTCATTCTTGGCACCGTGGGTGACTTTCAGATCACATTTGCACCAGTGGCAGTATGCGTAGTGGTTACCCCCCTTTGCGGACTTCACCCATTCAAATGACCATTCCAACTATTCAGAATATTTGCTATTATGATTGAATGGTGCTCTTCCAACACTTTTTTTGAGGCTTCCATTTTGTGGCATTAGTCTCTAGGTAACAACAATTGATTGATAGTAACCATTTTGCTTACCCCCCACTGAACATGGATAGCGTAGATGTATTAATATATAGGTAGAACACAGACAAATATTGCAAAGTGATATATCACTGGGATGTAACTAAATTTATACTAATAACAATTGAAATGTAAGCAGCAATATTGAAATGAATTTTTTTATACTTATTATTTAATTTAGTAATAAACAATTTCTTTGACTTATTTTATTATCATTACCAATGATAATAATAATTATTAATCTTCAAGAAGAAGATGATGAACGAAATTATTATTAGTAAAATGATGATAGTTATTATATTATCATAATTATATATTATTATTATTAACTTAATAATACGAACAATCAATATTATTCATCAAATGAAATAATAATATTTAATATCGTTTTATTTTTTACTAATTATTATAATCACAATAATTGAAATATTATTGTTGTTAGTAGTGTAGTGGCTGCTGTAAACTGTAATGACTTTGTTGTCATATATATAGATATTATTTATCATTATTAACAATTATCAACAACCTAATATCAATTATTTATTAATTAATATTATCAATAATTATTAGTTATTTACAATTATAACTAATAATAAATAAACAAAATAACTACTAGTACTACTACTAACATTTACTAATAACAAACAACAATCAACAAAATCAATGAATGAGTCTCCTACTTATGATGACGATTGTTGTTTGTTATTATTATTAGTTAGTCTAGTCAAACAGTACTTCACTTCAGTTAGGCAGAACAACAATAATATAAGTATGTAGGTATGATATATTATTAACCATAAAAACAACAAAGAACTGACTAAACATCTATAAATAAATATATCAGGACCAGGACAGACATGAGGGCTAAGGAAACTTCACCTCACTACCAAGACGAAGCGTGTATGAGATTCACTTCTCATTGGTTATTTCAAGAAACACCGAGAAAACTTAATTCTTTATCAGTGTTTCCTTTGCACCATGTAGCCAATTTTTCTTTTAGATTTCTGCTTGAAAAGTGGTGGGTTGCAGGGGGTTCTGGTGCATTTGAGTAAGTGCACTCAAAGGTGGGGAGACGCGACCAAATTGGGAACTTGTCATGTATGGTCATGACAACGGATTCAGCGTCATGATAACTGCGCCTACGGCAGACGAACAGCGCCACACAAAACTCGCGTATATTTTCCTGGGCTGTGGCGCAGTTCGCCTAGTTGCTGTACTCGAGCTGCGACACCTTGCTTTTAGTGAAACAAGAAAGCACAACTCCAATATTCATAGCCCAAACTATCCCGTTCATTGCGGCGGCTTATTGGGAGTGAATTAAAGCAAAAAGTGTTTTTAATTTGGCAACCACTTTGTTTTGCGTTTGTTCTCTGTTTTTAAAGCTTTCCATTATTTGCCCAGCAGCCGCTTATATGGTTTTCATGAAATAACATTTACAATATAAACAGCAACTGTACAAAACTACTATTTTTTGATTGAGAAAAGAAAATGTTTATATAGAAAGATTAATGTTTTTTAATTCAAAGCTTCGAAAAACTATTTACATTTTTTGTTTTTTCAAAGTATGATTGTAGAAATAAGGATAAAGAATCAATTTTTTATATTCAGTTCTTCCAATTTTAACCTTGCTGCAAAATTTAATTACTAGATATCATAGAAATATAACTATAAACTAAATGGAGTTTATACGTCTATGCCAGATATTTGCAAAATAATATTATAATAGATTTGCGCAGTGCGGCTATTCTCTCTTCAGCCGGTGATATTATTCTACACACGTATTTATTTTATACTGCACGCTAGATGGCTACGCTTGACTTGCACCCAAGAGTACAGCTGACCTGCCGCTCACACAGCCAAGCCTATGGATGGTTTTCCGCCACTGGTAAACTGGCGCAATAACACACATATACATGTATATATATTCATTAGCATTAATACGCCAGCCTATTGACTCATGTATTCTTTTTATGATTATTTTTTACACCTCGCTGGGGTTATTCTCTCTTTCCAATCATATATGTAAATTTTCAACTGCTTAACTTTTCTATAAAGGCCCTTGTGTTCAGCCCAGCGGGCAGACGTTGTGTAGACTTTGAGTAGGGAGTAACTCTAGTGTAGCAAGCGAACTGTTTTGACCAGTTTTATGTTGAGTCTCCACTCGACCCTTGCCTCAGTTGCTACCGTTGTTGTATTATTTACTTGTGTCCACCTAAAAAGTTTTGTGCGTCGGATTAAACATTGTTTGCTTTTGATGGTAGTAATAAGCCATTGTTACCTACAACTCTGCAATATCTGTGAGGCCGGTTGCTCGAACACAGTTGTGTCTGCTATACAGCAGCATCCGGTTGTATCTAGTGCCAGATAAACCACAGAGAGCCGTACTGCCTAGCAGTGACACTCTTAGTACAGTGCAGATAAAGCCGGACGGTATAGCCCTCCTTGTAATGCCTGTAATGGGTCGATCGAGTGACGGATAAAACCATTACAATATAAAGGTGATGCTAGAAGGCTAGGTCTCTTGGAGTTGCCTTTTCATGTTTTGGCCCAGTTCAGCTGTTGGCTGTAGACAAGCTGCGCCATACAAGTTTCAACTGATGGTGTTGTTTGTCTACAGTAACTAGACGAACTGCGCCACAGTGTAGAAAAATATGGATGAGTTTTGTGCAGCGCTGTTCGTCTTGCTGAGCTATGTTTAAATAGATTTTGGGCAAAGAGGTTCCACAGATGAGATTCATTTTGTTATACAACAAGATTATATTCATTTGAGCGTACTGGAGTTATTTATAACAAAAAATGAGAGTAAGTGAGCTATAAATTGATTATTTAGATAATGACAAAAGTTATAACTAGTATTGTTTTACCTATTTTCAGTTTCTCCTTCCAAGTTGTTGGTTACTTTGGTACTTTA